>CM042333.1:25130705-25515705 GCA_023566125.1 Zingel zingel
GCTTTGTTTACATCGAGTGCGCGCCTGGGATATGTTAGCTAATTGCTAACCAAACAAATGTGTGCTCTTAGGAGCAGCTCTTCTTGCAATTAAGCATCGACGTGGACACAGCGTTGGATAGTAAATGTGCTCTATGGCTAACATCAATGATCTCTCGTGTAAAACGTTTTGCTGATGTCGTGAGCTAACGCTAGCTACATAATGCTAACCTTTTAAACATGGGTCATTTGATTCACTGTTAGCTGTTATGCAGCGTTAGGGAGAATGTGAATAATTATAACCTAGGGTCTAATTGGTCCTAATTAACAGAAACTTAAATTGTGATCTGAAAGGCCTCGTTGGTGAATAGTAACTACTACGAACCAGTGATGCTAACTTTAGCTAGCCGACTGCCGAGCTAACGTTGTGCGCGTTTAGTGATGACCGCTTCAGCATGTTCGTTGTCTGTTATTGTGTCTATTATTAATTCATGTGCCTGTATTGACACAATGGAGTGACTGATTGTTGCTCCATCAGGCCAGTTCATATTTCCTCCATCCACCCTGAGATCTGGCTATCTTTAGCTCCGTTGAAGCGAGTGGCTGGATTTTTTTCCCGGGCCGTGTTTCCCTGAGGCTGCGGAGTACACCGCTATGAACCCCGTTAATGCAACCGCTCTGTACGTGTCCGCCAGCCGGGCCGTGCTGCAGTGTGACCCGCGGCAGCCTCACACCTTCGCAGAGATGTACACGCTACTGCCCTTCTTCCGACAGTCCCTTGCATGCCTCGTCTGTGGTAAGCATCCTGAAAATATTACTGTATAATAGCAATGCATATCACTCGCTCTAGTGTTGTTTTGTGTCACCCCACTGCAAGAGTACCATCCTTTTTGTGCAGCAAATTAGTTTCAGTTTACTAATGTAATTGGTGTTTTATAACCTTAACGTAAATATTCATTTTTGGCTGAAGTGTTCGTGGGCGTACGTGTGCTCGCAGCTGTTGACACGATTTGTCGTGCTCACAACTGTGGTCTCCTTAGCAACCGAGGCTGAGCCCCAGTCATCTGTCCTCCTGTCAAGACAGATGACTCCTGTGTTGTGTCTGCTGCAGAGCCATGTGTTTCCTATTCATGCTTTATTTACTCGCTCCACTTAACTATTGGAATATCAACACTGGCACAGTTTGCATTTAGAAATGTGCAATACTGACAGAATGATATATGACAATATTTCTGGTCTCTGCCGAATGGTATTTTTGCATGATCATGTGTGCTTTCCTGCAATATTTAACCAGAACTACAAGTTGGGTGATGTAAGCAGTAAAAATCAGTAATGTGAACATAATGTTTACGTAGGTTGTACCCTTTTTTATTTAAAAAAAAAACAGATAAGTTCTGGAAAAAAGTATAATAAACGCCAACATTTAAGATATAGAAACAATTAAAATCCCAGATTAGTCACACGATATTGATATTGCATTTACTGATTACCCTGATCTGCTAGACATGCATCAGTTGGTAGTGAAATAGGCAGATGATACATTGATTAGTTTATTTACATAAAATGATTCAGCATCTATTTTGGACTGTTGGTCACACAAAACAAGCTATTTGAAAAAGTCACATTAGGCTCTGGGAAATTGTGATAAGCATTTTCCATTGTTTTCTATGGTTTTACAGACCAAATGGTTAATTGAGAAAATAATTGGCAGATTAATTAATTCAAATGGTAATTACAACTGTTTCTATAGAGGCATGACCGTGAATGAAAATGACTAGTCCACCTAGTTTATTTTGCCATAGTTGCTGCACATGAAGTGGATACATGCGTGGATTAACAGCTCCCTCTTGTTTTTGTCTTAGGTAAACTGCTCCAGGATCCCATTTCCCCAACACATGCAGAGTGTCAGCATTATGTCTGCTTGGCCTGTAAAGGCCAGAAAATGCAGATAAGGCCGTCATGCAGCCGCTGTAAAGACTATTCCTGCTTCCAGGAGAACAAACAGCTCTCTTTGCTGGTGCAGTGCTACAGGAAGCTCTGCCTCTATGTAACTCATTCGCCGTTGCTGCAGTCGATCAGCAGCCATTTGGGAGGGTCTCCAGAGGTTCTAGCCCTGCTAGAGGAAGTGCTAATGTCACACGAAGAGGAGATAGAGACAGAGGATCCAAGCCTAGCACAGGAAGATGTGAATCCATCTGCCCCTGAGTCCCTTACCCCCACAGAGGCACCACCTGCTCCTGCAGAGCTCTCAGCTGTACCCCAGAGCTCCTCCTCTGACCCTCCCCGTTCCAATGGACCACAGGAATGCAATGGAGAAGTGCTTGAGGACCTGGATCCCTCTTCTCCTGAGCTGGAAGTATGCGAGCTGGTAGAGGAGCAGCCCCAGGCAGGCCTGTCTGTGTCCAATACTGGTTGTGGTGGTCTGGAATTGAGTCTGACCACTGGACATCTAGCCCCAATTCCAGGCACTGTGTGCTCACTCAGGGATGGGGAATCGAGCAGCAGGGAGCTGGAGGAGGGGGAGGTGTTGCTCCTCAGTGTGGAGGAGGTGTTACAGACTTTGGATCCCCTTCAGCCTGGTCGAGATTCTCCTCATACACAGCCAGAACGCATGCACACTCACACACACATAACATCGGACCGAGCACACGCTCAAATGTACATACAGCCTGACGCAGCTCACAACTACACACAGATTCAAACAGACAGGACTAACACAGTGGCAAGTCATGGTGCTCACATACACACATCCTCCTTCGATCCTCCTCCAACCTCCAAGCCCCCGCCAGTCCGCCTTAAACGTAAACGTTCTCGCTCAGAGAGTGACAGGGAAAAGGTGAAACCCCTCCCTATTGCCTCCATCCTACAGGGCCCCTCTTTACATGTACACACTCCAAACCCCTCTCAGACACTGTACATGCAACCACCTACACCTTCCTTAACTGTACCAGCACACACATACTCGTCCCTTCCCAATGGCGTGCCCCCCAAGCCCAGTCGTCCTGTGCCGAACCACAATAAAGGTGCCAGGAAGCATGTTGACTCGGGCCCTAAGAAGCCCCATGCGAAGGCCCGCAGTGGTGGAGGCTCCAAGATCAAGGATGGAAGCAAAGACCAACGGTTGATGTCAGGCTGCCTTGTGCCCCCAGCGCCTATTAGGCCTCCATATAAGAAGCCAGTGGAGAAGAAGGGCTGTAAGTGTGGCAGGGCCACCCAGAATCCATCTGTGCTGACCTGCAGGGGGCAGCGCTGTCCCTGCTACTCTAACCGCAAGGTGAGAATAATTGCATGTGGATTTTTTTTTTTTTTTTTTTGCATTGTCAGTTTTTCACTGATTTTACTAAACGCAAATTAAATTTGTCTATTTAATCAGCACTGGTATCATTATGTGATTGGGTGTTTTATGTAGTGTAAGTGTAAAATATTTTTTGATAAAAGTAGTACAGTTTTTTTTTTATTTTTATTTTTTTATATATATATAAATATGGACCTCTGGAAGAGTAGTTATTGCCAAGATCACAACTAATGGGAATTGAAATAAACACTGTAAATTCTAAGATTATGGTTGTACTATTTGGCCTGTCAAAGCTTCCTTTGCACGTCTTTATTTTAATTTCAGCATTACCATGGTTAGTTTAACATTTAATGGTTTGGTTGAAGCAAACAATGGCAGTAATACATCTTTTAAGAAGGGCTTAATCCTCATCTGTAAAATTCAGGTTTAAATTTGTGCTGAAAATAAATAAAATCACATTTTTAAAGAACGTGTTTAAAATGCACTACCATGCTGTTCTTATTCATCCTGACTACATTATCAAAGGTAGTTGGGGTTAGATCAGTGAATGTGTGTGATATTGGTGCGATGCAAATCAACTAAAGTTCCTCGACTATGTCTTGTCATCTCTCTCAGGCATGCTTGGATTGTATCTGTCGAGGCTGCCAGAACTCCTACATGGCAAATGGGGAGAAGAAGCTAGAGGCTTTCGCCGTGCCAGAGAAAGCCTTGGAGCAGACGCGGCTCACACTCGGCATCAACCTCACCAGCATCACTGCAGCCGCGGCACTCCGCAACCCGGCCACCACCAGCATCCGCGCTAACACCCTCCTCAATGTCGCCACAGCAACGGGTACCCCTGTAACCACAGCCTTCCTGTCCCCCAGCCCCCTGCAAGAGCCCAATTATGAGGACAGCCTGGAGCTGCTGATTGGATGAGTGGCTGGGACTCCAAAAACAGACAGCTCGATGCTGATTGAATGTGACGGCTGATCATTGTGTCTGTCAAACAACCTGTACCTCCCCCCTTCCTGAGGGGAGGCAATCTAAGGCAGCTATGGGTCTGTCCTGTTCTGTAACCTGCTCTTCTTCTGTGTTGGAAAATGCTGAGTAGTAAGACTAGCATGGGTGTGCCAAAGCCTCCTGTATTGTGCCTGTGTGCCGGTGTGTATTGTCGCCTGTTTGTAGTTAAACACTTATACTCAGTTCCAAGGCTGTTCTGTACTCCAGAGGTGCTTTTTGTTCATAGACCACAGACATACTGTAAGAGGCAATAGGAACCCATACAAGGTTTTGTGTTTGTTATTGTGTGCGCACCATTATAGATTTCAGTGTGCGCATGTGTGATTATTGGTGCATAATGGTAACAAAAACTGCATCATCATATCGCAGTCACCTGTCGCAGCATTTTCCATGTTTGAGTATTACTCCATGTATGTTAAAGAAATGCATAATTGGTATCAGGACGGCCCTTACTAATCCTTAACCCTGTATGTGTTCACACCTTGATTGTGAATGACTAATCTATAGAGAAGTTATGTCCCACACAAGACTCTATGCCTTTTCTATCTCATTAACTCACTCAATCCAAGTACTGTCGGCTGATAATGAATTTGTCTTAATGAACTTGACTGATGCAGGCATTGTACAGGCAGCAAGATAATGTCAAAGCACTTGGCTGGCTTCACGGTTTCTGCGCGTGTATGAGTGTGTATGAGTGTGTATGAGTGTGTATGCGCCTGCTGAGATTTACTGCAATGTCAGTGGGGGGTGGATTGTAAGCACTTAGTCTGATTGATTGGCCAAATTACAACAAAGACCATTCTTGGTTACCATAGCAATAGGAGCACCAACAAGGAGCCTCACAGCTCTCGTGCACACACAGTTGTTTACAGTATTGCCATTTATATAGACTATAGCTGACTGTCTTCTAAAATAATACACCGTTATGGATTGATTATGGGATTCTACATGACTGTGCGTGTTTAGATAAATTGAAGCCATAGATTGTCATTAACAAGACAAAATATCCTCTGCGTGTGCATTTTTTCCCTCAGTTGTAGTGTCCTGACTGATTAGAGACCAACTCAGAAACTATTTTTGATACCAAGTGCTTGAGATTTGGTACCACTGTCTTTTTTTTTTGTTTTTTGTTGCGTTTTGGTTCAAGCACCTTGAAGCCCTCCTATAACTCGAGAGGCTGTGTATTGTCTGTGTTTGTGTTTACTGTCTCAGCTGTAACTACGACATGTGTTTGTCAGTCCAGTCATGGTGACCAAAAAGAGACTGAAGGAGAGAGCGGGAGGACTCAGGCTGACCAAACAAACAACCTTGGTTCTCAAACTCAGACCAGGAAGTAGCAGGTGGATTACAGTATGATCAATCTTCCTGCGTGCGTGTGTGTATGTTTCAAAATGTATTTCTTTGGGCATTACTTGAACCCCGATTAGTTTTTGGTATTTTTTTTTTTTTTTTTTGTTTTGTATAAACTCTTTGAGGAGTGATTCTTATTATTGCTGAAACATTCACTGCCACAATATGGAAACATGTAATACGACATGAATTAAATGATAGTTTTTTACTTTTTCAGTGATGTGTCTTTTTGTGTAGAGGTGATTGATTCAAGTTTGCATGTGCAGACAATGTTTTAACACATTATTAACCACAACCATGAACTCAGCGTTGGATGGAGATTTGTTGTTGAGGCTAATATGCTTTCTTGCACACGCTAGGAAGAATCTGGACAATTCTTTATCTTTTATTCTGTAAATTCTTTTTTGTATTTTGCATTCAATGAAGAGTAAGCCAGAAAAACCTAAAAAAGGTAGACAAGTACAGGATGGTCAATTTACGTCACCTCCATTATACTGATTTCCAACTAAAAATCTTCAAATGACTAAAAAAAATATATTAAGATATTATTTTTTACTCTTCAATCTGTCTGGCAACCATTTGTAAATGAATTCATGCAGCCCTAAAAAAAACTATTGCTATCCATTGCATATAGAAGTGTAAATGTGTCAGAAACACATTTAATACTCCGTCCATTCATGTTAGGTCAGTGCTTCTCTTTAAGGCCGCAGGACATCATGATCTGTGCCACGCCATACATTCATTCAAGACATTGCACAAAGAGGAAATTGAACCATAAGTACTGTAAACAAAAAGGAAACCACTTATAATACTGAACACAATCTTGTCTTGTGGTATTTTTCTTAAATTACCAGTTAAGTGTCGTGTGTCATTTCCTGGGGATGACGACTTCACTGTTGGACCTGCAGGCAAAACAGCTCTCTCTGTTCTCAATAGAAGCCATTCACACAAGAGAGCACAACATTTATCCATTGCATCTATTGTACTTCTCCAAATAACCTGTACTCTGAAAGCAGCCCATACTCCGTGTTTGCTCTGTCATATGGTACATCCTGTTTACTAGCCATAAAAACAGAATTAATAACCTGTCAGGTTTAACTGTCTCTGCTGGAGTAAATACACAGCAAAAGGCTCTTCTTCCTTGCTGTTTAGGTCCACTGAAAGTCTGCCAGCTTCGGTTGATCATATCCTTACAGCTCCGTGGTCCCGAAGAAGTCCTTTGCACTCCCTGGAGTCTATTCTTCTTCTCCCATCCTGACTCTCAGACAGCTGCTCATATTATCAAGCAAACCCCTGCCATTTGGGTTCACGTCTGATGTCTATACAAAGTCATCCAAGTCCCGGGCTCTTTTATCCGAGGTTCTCTCTCTTTAGCCCACAAGGAAGGCCCCGAAGTAGCTCGCCCTCCCGTCCATCTCCATGGCGCTGGCATTGCTAACGGTGATGAAGAGGCGGTCAGCCAGCTGCAGAAAGGCAGTGCCGGCCTGATGCAGGGAGAAGAGACCAGGCTCCTGACCCCGAGGCCAGCAGGCGCTCCGGGACGACTTCATCAGCAGGATGGGCACCGGGTAGGAACTCATCTGTGAGCCACAACACAAAAACATTCTTCACATTAACTTTTATACATTATATTAGCATATAGAATTGATTTATAAACATCTTTCTGACACCATCTGAAATGAATAGCTTCATGTATTGCTTTTGGTGCATTCAAGGACACTGACATTTGAGGTTTGAGAGTTGACTTTATTACCAACAATAACTATATACTGAATTTGTTTGACTTTGTCCAGCCGGATATTATGTTCATAATATATAGCCAATTTCTATTTGGGAGCGATATTTTACTTTGCGTTGCCCTAACCAATGAGTAGCGAGTGACATATCCGTCCTGCTGATCCCTGATTTTCAGTCGACACAGAACCTGCAGTAGCAGTTGCTCGGAGCTTTTGTTTTTCATGTCGATCCATTGACACTGTTGCAGAGAGCCTAACCTTCTTGTAGATATACTGGACGAGCTGTGCTCCTTCCTCTTTTGCTTCCCCCGTCTCCCCATCTGTCTCCCCCGTGGAGGGCAGTCTGAAGTAGGTCTGGCCATAGATGTAGTAGAGGCCTGCTCTGGGCACCAGCAGCTCTCCTCCCCTCAGCTCCATGTTCTGCAGGAAGGACAGACCTCTGTGGCCCTCCCACGCTTCGATTCGCTCCCCAAGGTACCCCCTGCTACTGCGTGGGCCTGCAACAGCACAAAAACACACAAGAGTTAAGGCCATTCACTACGATGCAAGATCATTTAAGATTTACAAAGTGGAGTGTTAATGGGTATAACCAGTCACTGCTATTCAAATGAGAAACAAATGTTAAATAAACTCTAAGTGTGTAAATCATGCTAACAGACCAGTGTTTTTTTTAAGTTAATTGACAACAGCCACACATTTAAACGGAGGCAGAAACAGATTCACATCCAGTCATCCTGAGGGATGTGTATATTTATATTTAAGTGACAGCTCGCTATATTCTATATTTTTCTCATTATCAAGAAATCCCATGAAAATACCAAAAGCGACATTATGTTAGTACCTCTTTTAATACTTTTGCCTTCTCCATTCTGTCAGCATATTTCTTTCCCATTACAGACGTAAATCATTATTATATACTTTCATAAAAAAAAAAAAAAAAAAAAATACATTTTAAACAGCTGACTCCTCAAACAGGAGTAAATAGTGCATCTGTTGGGGACTATTTTCAGCTGCAGATTAATATTAGTGAGTATTTACAGCAGCTGGACATTGTATGTCAAAAATAAACTACAGTGCCCAGGTTTACTATAACCAAGTAACATGTCACCCAGTGCAGTAGTGTGGCCCATTGATGTTTTTATTAATAGTTTTTGGACAACAACGGAGCTCTATGGCACAGAGGAATAAGATACATCAGGCTACATTTACTACACCAAGGGTTTTGGTCATTTCATGGGATTTATTTACAATAAGAAAAATATAGACTATTACCAAGCTTTTCCTTTAAAGCCAAAATGTGTACAATTAAAAAGAAATTCAATTTGGCGTCGCCACTGTGACAGACGCCAGTAACACTAATCATACAAATATGAACATTGTATTAGGTAAGGACTACTAATTTCTAGAGATACTGTTAATGTTTGTTTTAATATCTGGACAAAGAGTAATTGGGTCGTTGCGTCCCTTTGACTGGTCACAAAAACAACTACAGGACAAGGATAAAGCAGCTGCTCATCTGCAGGTCCGGACAAACACGTACGTGTGAAAACGTTACTGAATGTGAGAGCAGCCTGGGAAGCCTTGAAGCACATTCCTCACCTCTGGCCCAGGAGAGGTGTGGGTGAAGCGACACAGTACTCACAGGTGTGTGAGCATTGTGAATATGTGTCACTAAAAATCACAAGTCCTGTGTCACTTATGCTTTCCAGGACTCTACTTGGTGTACATACTGGATATTTTACTCCTGTACTACCATCGAGGATCCTCACCATCTGCTGTTGGAGGCTCTGTGGACGAGATGACACCGGTCACATGTGCAGCAACTTTAGGAAGAGGGACCCCTCGGACCCCAGGGCTCAGGAATGGCAGCACTCCTGTCAGCTTATCTAGGAAACCACAGGCAGATAAGAAACACACACAGGACATTTTTAGTGGAAAAAGACATACTTAACTCCTATTAGTAGTAACTGATAATGAATAAAGGCATTGTTCTCACTTCTCATAGCAGTGGATATCTCCTTCTGGAATCTGTCAGCCATCGTCTGAAAGAGAAACACCCAGAGAGACAGAATGGAAAGGAGATGGGGAAAAGAGAGAGTGAATGGGCGGTAAATTAAAGTATCTTGACCTCTTCAGTTATTATGCCATCGAGGTATCTTGTCTTTAGATCTAAATTAACAACATTCAGTAATTCACCAGGGACCTTGTTGTCAGCCCCATAAATCCTACAGTCCTCCCTCTGGGTCAACAAATATGTCATCTGTTGCCCTGTAATAGCAGCATTGGCCTTTGGGTGAGTCAGTGTAATATAGAAGTGATGTGGAGGTCCATCATTTTCCCAGTTCTAATCAGTGGTGTCTGAGTAACTGCATGTAATGTTGAAAAAAATTATAGGGAAAAAATCGCTGCAGCACTGTGGCTAGAACATTTATTGTGTGGACAATCCTGTGAAAAGTGGTCACTGGTTCTTAAATAATATAAAAACAACTTTCTAGCACATATAATTTTGTTATGCGGGCACACAAATTGAAATGAGATAAAAAAATAATAATTAAATAATGAAAAACCTTCTCAATGTGGTAGTGGAGCTGTTGCGTAACTTGCCAGCAGGGGTCGCTCTTCTTGTCCTGCGCTGAATCTTCGAAATCGGAGCGCGGATTTGCGTTAATCAGACAGGACACGCTACTGCGGGAGAAACTCTCCTGCATCTGTCAACAGAAAAGAAGCAAAAACAAACACGATTACAACAACAATTAAATCGTCAAGTATTAGCTTAACTGAACAATAGGCTAATGATTTTTTTTTTTTCTTTCTACAACTCACATTTGAGACTCCAAAACAAGCAAATACAAATGTTCATGTGGCTTTTGGTTTCGACAATATGGGCTCGATGGTGTTTTAAGCCCCTAACGTGGACTTCAGGGCACCTAACCTTACTAATTTTTAATGGTATGTGTACTTTTTTTAACCTCAACGGCAAGGAATTCAGACTTTTGAAATGTTGTTGTTTTTTTTTAATTTATTTTGTAATGTCTCCAGAGAGAGGTCAGTGCAGGTGTGGAGGTGACCTTTTATTTAAAGTTTTATTCTCCCGCTGTCCGCCCTGTCCAGTGGTTCTTTTAACCTGCCTTTAATATCTGGCCTTCTTTTAAACAGATTTTTTTATATAACCGAACTTGGCTTTTTAAAGAGGACACACATTTTCAATACATGTCCTTGAGTACTTGAAAAGTGCTATACAAATTATATTTATAATTATTATTATTATTATTATTATTATTATTATTATTAATAATCTTGACTCATATTCTTTGACAGAGTTATATAGTCCCTCGGTTATTAAGCCAAATACACAGTAGTGGCACAGGTCGATGCCAATTATAGTGCAACAACAGGCAATTAACTCTAAAGTGGTCACAGGTGTACATGAGGTGACAAGGGCGTTGCTACTGGGACTTACCCAATCAGAGCCCAGAACCGGCTCTATCAGCTTTTTCATAATATCTGCTCATATCTGAAAATATGCTGAGTCCTAACTAGTCTCATTTCCTGCCATTGTTTTCTGTTATCTACACTCACAACTTTCTCCTCTCTCATTGTCCAGCTTTAAAAATGGCAGAAAATCTTGCTTAACTGGTAGGCCTACTTTAAAAAAATAAATCATATCACTAAATACACTTCTCTAAAATAGTAATCCTGCAGTGTTTAATTCCTGAAGGAGCAGGAAGTAGTAGAATATTCAAGTTGATAACCACTTCATGGCCTAATTTCTGATATTTTACTAGACCTTCCTATATACTGTTCTACTATGGCCTACTTATTAATGTCTGAGGTACTAAACAGTGAGTTCACGGTGCTATATTTATGTCACATTAGTCGTATGGAGACTCTCAAAATGATGTCACTGGTATGGTTTCTCTGTAAAAGTAATGGCAAATCACTTTCAAACTCTGTGTTGTAAGTCATTAAAATAGTGTCAAATCTCGCATTTCCCCTTTAAGATGGCAGTCAGTTTGATGCTATTATTATCTGTTAGATTAAGGGGGAAGACAAACTCCTATCTTACCGTGCTCAGGACTTTGTTGAAGTACAGGAAACTGACGGCAACCGCGGTGGTCTGCAGGAGGATTGCTGCGAGCAGGATGAGCCCTAGACTCTGGAGAGATACAGAGACGGCCATAATCACAGCACAGCGGGAGTATGGCACCCAGATAAGTTCCGAGGAGCAAGAACACACTTCCAGCAGCGAGGACAAGTCAGATCAAGCTCTGCTGCATTTCTGCTCTGCAGGCAGGGAGAGGGAGGGAGGAGAGAGGGAGGAGGGACGGAGGATAACAACAGCCTCAATATGTCACTGTTATTAGATAGAACTTATAATTTGCACATGCAACTTCATGACGCCTTCAAGTGCTGTCGGAAATGTGGGTATTTTTAGCTGAGAGCACATGTAACCTACAACCCAAACAAGATACATTGATTTGGACTTTCTATGCTTTAAATGCTCATGCTACTTCATGACTGTCTTCAAGTGCTATCGGAAATCGGAAATGTGGTAACTTTAGGTTGAGAGCACCACCAGAGTACAACCCATTTGGACCTTTTAAATGTTTCTTGAAATAGATAGAATAGAATATATTTTTGATTAAACATACCATTGCCAAGACTTACAGCTAGAACGCTATTTTACAGATTATAATTTTTAAGCAAACAGGTTTACTTCAAGGTCCATTTAGTAACTGTTCTGGAGTTATCATATCACATACCTTCATCAGCAGATGGAGTTTACCCAGTTGTGAAGGAGTTATGTGTTTACATTTACATTTTTCCTCCCTGAACACTTTCAGGACTTTTGATCCCCTTTTGCCTAAAAGTTGAGGTTTAAAGGGCCTATAAAAAAATACCATCATATCTATCAAATCTAAAATGATAGATGTGACTGATATCTAAAATCCAAAAAGGAAGTTACCAAACAAATTGTGTGTGTGTATTGAGCAGATAGGAGCTTTACACAGATAGGAAAAAGTAGGATGGTTTTCTTTTTCTTCTAGCGTTAACATTGTTAAAGCATAAAAGCCTTTAATTATGTGTAGCAGATGTTAGTAGAAGGCAGCATTTTTTCCCCAGTACTTGACATTGTTTACTCCTTTCTGTGGTTCAGAGAATCTTTGGTCCACTTCAATGCCAAATGTCCCAACATCTGTCACAATTTGTAACTGGGTTCATTTACTTATTACTTCCCGCCAGAATGACTTCAATGCAGTACAAACTGTTTTTATGACTTCCAAAAATATGGAGCTGCTAAAGGCAGAATGAGATAACCATGTTGGTCGAATGAGGCGTTTAGGGTGAGTGTAGCGTGGAGGCTCTGGAAACAATCAATGGTAAAAGGTGATGTGTTTTCATAAGATATGTGGCCTTTTGTGTGTAAGTTAATCCTATTTTTTTTTTCAACTTTTAATTTTCACAATTGTGTCTGTGTAATATTTGTTCTCTTGGTGTTAAACAGCTGCAGATCAAATTAATTAATGTACAACAAATACTGTGCAATAACATTTCAATCCTGATGTTTGCTTTCTCCTCTTGACTTTTGCATTGCAGAGTGAAGTACCTCTGAATGGCTGTTGCTTGATTAAAAAAAAAAAAAAAGAAGATAAAACAACAATGTTGTCATATGACCAAAAGCATTTGTAGGTAGCACATACTCAGCATCTGAAAGTAAGATGGAAAAAAGGCCCCTTTTTTTCTCCTCTCTTTCCTGCTATTGTGAAGTGATCTGAGAGAATGCTATTTGATTAGTGCCAAATAACTCGCCATTGTTTGCGAAGTGATCTGAAAGAATGTGTAGCCCTACAGCGAGTAGTATTTGTCTCAGGGGAGTCATTCAATCTGCAGAGCTTAACCTTGAGCGATTCCTCGTGGTTCCTTTACTTTCATTCCTTCACCTCTAACCCCTGCTCCTTTGTCAGTGTGAGGAAGTGAGAGAGTGGAGCTGAAGGAGTTCACAGATCCTGGATGTGCACGGCCCTCCCAACCTCCCAATCAGGACCCACGTTAAAGCATGTGTAACACATTCACACTGGCACACATGCAACCGTAATGTGTACACAGGTAGGTAGTGCTGTACCAGATACAACTGAAAATGTTGCAAGTGTAAGCGAGTACAACAGCAACAGAGAGGAATATGTATTTTTGTTTGTTTCCTTTACGGATTAAAAATCTCAAAATGCAGAAGAAACAGTGATAAGAGGTTCCTGTGTTCCATTAGGTGAGTCAATTCCCAGGCTTGTCAGAGAGAAGGAGAGGAGAGGGTGACTGATATCTGAAGACTATCTGGCCTCGGGCAGGGAAGATGACACCCTGAGAGACATGCCTGTCTACAGTCCCATGGCAAACAGACACACACAGAGAGAGAGAGACGGTATGTGGGGAATTATTGCAGAAATGAGTCATTTTAAAACTGTTTATAGATTGTTTTCCTATCATGTTATTTCTTCCTCCTAGGTCCAATCAGCCGGTGACCTTTGACCTCTGTATACATGTCCACACCATAGACTGTATATTAGTTATTATATTATGATAATATATTATTAATAATATACAGTTTATGGTCCACACATGCAACAGGTCCTGACTCGATTTAGTCCTCTGGTGTTTTTGAAGCTTAAAGGTAATAGATCAACATTTTGGGGAAATTTAATTTCTTGTAGAGTTAAATCAGGAGATATGATATGAAGCTACAACCAGCAGCCAGTTAGCTTAGCTTAGCATAAAGACTGAAAACAGGGGAAAACAGCCTGGCTCTGTGTAAAGGTGACATAATCTGCCTACCAGCACCTCCAAAGCTCTCTAATTAACATGTGATATCTTGCTTGTCTAATCCTTACCAAAAACCAAAGTGTAAAAGCAACAAGTGTGGTTTGATGGGGATGTTGTATTATTATTATTATTATTATTAATAATAACAAGTATATTCCAATTTTTCGGCTGTGGGGAGAGTGAACAGTAAACAGTGAGGCTTATATCAATGAGATAAAATCCTAAACAGTAACGCTGCATCGTTTCCTGTGTAGGCGTGTGAAGGTAATTTGAATCTGGAATAGCGGACTCCGCCACTAACCATAAAAACGAATATAGAAAGGTAATTAAAACATGTATATATTGAATAGCTATTGCTAAAAGACCACAATAGACCACAAAGAGGATGAAATACAAGGTTTTATTTCATGAAAATCTGACAGGTTGTAACTTTAAAATCCTGGAGAACAAATTTTGGTTAACATAAAAATCATCAAAACCTTATGTCTTTCTGTCAGGAACACACAGTACTGTGAAAGTGTTCAGTGACTCTGATGAAACTATTTTTCAAACCCCAAAATCTGAAATCAGTTACAAGAACAACTGGAAACTGGAAAGCATAAGGAGAGCTGCTGCTTCTCTGCTAGAAATGATAGCAGTTCCCCCCCTGAAGCGAAGAGCTTTGATTGAACACCCAGAAGACCTTTAATGGATTTAAAGTACGAATCACGCTCCATCTAACCTCCTCTGTCCTCCACTCCCTTTTTTTCCTCCCCTGAGGCTTCTCCTCCCAACGTTCCTCACGGTAAAGTCATGGAATCTCCCTAAATTCCCGTCTTGAGCACTGCTCATTGTCTCATTTATAAAACAAAGACCAGTGCTGAAAAATGCTACAGCAGCACAATGCACGCAGACAGTTGCCAGTGACTTAGTTATCGTGTCAGTGGAAGGGTGTTTCCTTGATAGGAAACTACATACAGTAGTATGTGAATGTGGGAGCATATAAACAGAGCCAATACAGATTAATATTTAACTCACAATCCTTCATTTCTATGATCTACATTTATTATTTTACAACCAGATCATTTGGCCAAATATAGCCAGTATAGTGTTTGATTTTAAATTGAGACTTCAGCATCAGGATTCCATTTAGGAATGCAGTTATAAGGATTTTAATAAAATGTAGGTATCAAAAAAGAATGTGTTCAGTGCCCCCCAAGTGTAATGTCACACAGTGGTGAAGGTAGAGTTCAGATCCTTTACTTGAGTAAACGTAGCAATACAAAAATGTAAAAACTTTCATTATAAATAAAATTGCTGCACTCACAATGTTGCCCTGAATTACCCAAGAGCTATCAGCTAAATATACTTGAAGTATCAAAAGTAAAAGTATTTTACATGCAGACAAATGGCCCCTGTGAGTGTTTTGTCACTGGAAATGGAAATACTCAAATAAAGTACAATTACCTTAAAGTTGTTCCTAAGTACAGAACTTGAGTAAAAAGTTCCACCAGTGGTTTCCAAATGTGTGTTAGATGAAGACCATATGGTTCATAATGTTCTCAGCCCACTAGAGGGGGGTGTTGCATTGATTATTGGTGCTGCTGGATTTAGTGACCAAGAAATGTTCTCTCACTCTAGGTAAGAAACAAAATGTGTTTGATCCTAAAAATGAGAGCAGGTGCAGGAGTGAGAGCCTTGGGGGCTCTACACATTCTCCCTAGCATGCAGTAATAGCATATAGAGTACACATGCAACGTGAATGATCTAATTAGCAGCTACGTCATCGAAACCACACTGTTGTTCACGTTGTATGTTCAAATTAGACCTGAAGGGAACTTTTTTCCTCTGTGTTGCTTTCTATTATTAATTTTTTTTAAATTGATTAGTAGAAGAAGAACTTTTTATCACTTTTTCAATAGTTGGAAAGCATATCCACCGAATAGTTGATGTACCTTACAAGTAATTTTATGTAATATACATAAGATATAGGTGGCATATGATAACTATGTAATGAATGCATGGAGGCCCTGGAAATTATCAGTGGTATAAAGTAATTAATATATTTCGTCTTTTATTTCAGTCTATTTAAATCTTTGTATACATTATAATTGGTGCACTTTTTATATAAACATATAAGTTGTTTTACAGATAGCAGCTGCAGATTGAGTTGAGTAATGAACAGCAGGCATTGGTCCAATGCATTGATTTAAGCATCATTTTGATGCTTAATGAGCATTTTCTCAGTTGATTCACTGTAGCTAAACATTACTCTGTAGGATTATTTCTACAATAAATAATAATCATCACAAGTTTTTTTTTTACTTTTACAAGTCAAAGTGAACGTCACTTCAGTCACACACAACCTCCACTCACAGTACAGGTGCTTTTATTCTGGGAAACATGAAAAAACTTAGATAGCATTTAACATATTAAACATCACAGGCTAATCATTATATATATATATATATATATATATATATATATATATATATAGAGAGAGAGAGAGAGAGAGAGTGAGAGAGAGAGAGAGAGAGAGAGAGAGAGAGAGAGAGAGAGAGAGAGAGAGAGAGAGAGAATTTTGGGAGTGCTATTGTGTTTAATGCATAGTAAGGGCATGTTCAGATACATAAAATGTCCCGAACACTGTGAATAATAAACGGAATGAAACTTAAGTAAATAGTGCATTTTGTTAGTGATTGTCAAACATCATCTGTCAGGAAAGACATCACCTCTTGTGGTGCAAGGAGCACAAGATGAGTGTTTACTACAGCGGTGAACACACAAAAAGGTCATGAATTCCCCATTCAAGCTAGCGGCTCTGTGAGGCTGTACTGAGCTAAATGCTAATGTCAGCATGCTAACATGCCCAAACTGACAATACTAAAGTGCTGATGCTAAGCAGATAATGTTTTCCATGTTCCCTGTCTTAGTTTAGCGTGTCATCATGCTAACATTTGATAATTAGCACTAAACCTAAAACGTACAGCTGAGGCTGATGAGAATGGCATCAGGTTTGCAGTTAGTGGGCAAATTACAATTTCAACCTGGAAATTAAAAGTTAAGGGATCAACCACAGTTATTACAAATGAATCGGAGGGATCCATGAATGTGCGTAATCCATCTGATTTCACTGTAAAACCATAAATGTCAACCTAATGGTGGCGCTAGAGTAAAAGTCAGGGGATCACTAAAGTAATTACGATTTATCCTCTGGACAACATGACTATCTGTTTAAAATGTCAAGGCAATCAATCCAATAGTTGTTGAGATATTTCAGTCTCTGGACCAAAGTGGTGCAGTACTGAACATACAGTAACTTGCTGGGTCACATAGCTTAAAAAAAAAAAGTTAAAACCACTGCTAACATCCACTTTTGTTTGTTTTATTCTAAAAGTTAAGTATAAAACCAATAACACAGGAAGTATATTTCTCATGTGTTTGTGGATAAGAATAAGTGTACTGATGTGGTCCCTCCCAGTGGAAGAACCTGATTAATTTATCCATTAGTGGAAAGCTTGTGGCTGTGCATCTATTGGGTATGTTTGTTAGCTGGTCACAGTGTAAGCCATGTTCATGTTAACATATTTGCCCTTCTCCACTGTCAGCAGAGGTGTGTGTGTGTGTGTGTGTGTGTGTGTGTGTGTGTGTGTGTGTGTGTGTGTGTGTGTGTGTGTGTGTGTGTGTGTGTGTGTGTGTGTGTGTGTGTGTGTGTGTGTGTGTGTGTGTGTGTGTGTGTGTGTGTGTGTGTGTGTGTGTGTACAGGAGGGTCCTGAGCTTATATTTTAAACAAAGAGCTCAGATTCATTAAGCAAGAACTAGTTCATTCATATCAGTAAAACCCCCACATGCACGCACTCATAAAGACTCTTTCACTCACTTGCACACACATACACACCCTCACAAGTTGTTCTGCAGCCAATTGAGGTAACCCCTGAGTGCTCGCTTTCCTACATCGAATTCCATTGGCCAGGTTATAAAGGTGAAACATCCGTGGAAGCCGTCGACATAGTGCTCGTGGGTAACTGTGACACCTGCGTCCTGTAAGCGCCGCACGTACATCAGACCATCATCCCTCAACACGTCATATTCACATGTTAGGATGTATGCTCGAGGGCATTTAGCCAAAACCTCCGGTCCTGCTAACAGTGGTGACGCCCTCACATCCAGCAGCCCCGGCACCTCCTTCCCTGCCCCCTGTGAACCTTTTTCCACAATCAGAGGCCTGTAGTTCTTCTTGTGTTTCGGGGGTAGGAGGACGGTCCAGTCTACCCGCGCCCTCAGCTCTGGGGTGATGTTTGAGAGGTGTAAGGAGCTGTGGTTGTTCGCCAGAAGCTGGGACTGCAGGGAGAGGTCAGCACCGAGGTACTGCAGCCAGAAGCGGACCATAAGGTGCCGGTAGAGGATGGGTATATTTTGGTTCTGCAAGTAGGAGGGCGTGTTGAAGTCCAGAGCCTGGAGCACTGGGTAGATCAACGCCTGGACGCTGAATTTCACACTCATAGTGTCATCTATGGAAATCTGGCACAAAATAAAAACATATACAGCCTCAATCTCTTGATTTATATTTACAGCTCATTGTTACACACATTCTTACAGGAGGTTATGTTGTGGTATATACCTCCTGTGCGACCGCAGCAGCCAGGTTTCCTCCAGCACTGTCACCTGCCACAGCCACACGCTCAGGGTCGACTGCATACCTGGCCTGAACCTCTGGGGACAAGAAGTGCTTGGCAGCGGCAAGGCAGTCTAAATACGGCACTGGAAAGTGCACCTCTGGATACATACGGTACCTACACAGACATTGGTTGCAAATGGTAAGTTACTGGAGGCTTAGAATACTTTGAAGAATGTGACTGTAAACACTTTTTTGTAGTTAAAGAGTCACTCAGCCAATTTTACACATGACGATAAGTTCACTTGTCTACAGGATCACGATTCAACCTGTGAAAACACTTATATAACACCATCTATGGCTCAGAAAGGGAGCTTTCTAAGGTCTGAGTAAACCAAATATGTTTTTATATACTGTGTTTCTGTCTCTATAAGCTGCACACTTACTCAACAGAGACCACAACAGTGTTGAGCTCGTCGGACAACATCTGGTTGATGGTATCATACGATCCCTTCTCTGAGGAAGTGAGGGAGAGATGGAGGAGTGTGGAAAAGTTAAGTCTATATAATGTGATCATAAATAAGTTTTTTCTGATTTCATTTCCTGTATTTGTACTTGTAGACAACAGGAATATCCATACTCACTGGCACTGCCGAGGGCCCAGCCTCCTCCGTGAAAAAACATCAGCCCTCTCCTCAGATGACCCTCCCCTCCAGCCGGGGGCTCGTAAACACGGACCGGAACGCCGGCGAAAGTGATGTCGCTGACTTTGACTCCAGGCATGACCCCTCCTGCGCCAGACTCAGAACTACTCAGCCCCTTCATCATGCCTTCAAACCCGTCTGAGGACCGCCTGATTGACGTGATGTAATGGTCAAAGCCCAGCCAAGACTTCAAAGAGGCCTGAAAATGGAAACGAGATTAAAGACATACTGTATTTAGGCAAAGAAAACAGCATGTAGGAGAAAGGAATTTGGGAAGAGACAAACTGCATTCATCTCTTGGGACACAACTGTCTCACCCGGTCACCTCTGTCCCTCTGCACTGTAACTTACTGATGTGTCTCAGCATGTCTGCCCTCCTCCCCACAAACATCTCTGACTGTCTCAAGAGTCAACCAAGGCCAGCAGACACAGCTCCTTGGCATAGTGAAGGCTCCGAACCAGACTACACCGAGAGATGTTGGCCTTAACAAAGTTTCATAATAATATTAGTTTTATCAATTCCTTAAGCTGAAAATTCTACTTATGTGGTGAGATATTTGACTTTTGAATGTCTGGCCATCTGACCCTGTAACCAGTGTTCGAACTACACCGTGGCCTTTGGGGGAGCCCACTTTCTTTTTTTTTTTCACCGGGGTGTCGTGCGCTTGCAACTTACAATGACTTACAAAGATACATAACAGCTACAAGTGTATGCACTATACAGGATTTACCCTATTATACTTTATCAACAGGAATTGATAGGTCAAACTGCAAACAGCCACCCACAAATAGTCTATAAACAAAGCATCAGGCTGTCTTTGAGGTTTCACATGAACAACGGTTAAAGTTACTCAGGCTACCAAAGAATACCATAATTCCTCCGTTCAATTAGGCCTAAGCGACGCACCCCAAGCTTGCATCCTTAACCGTTTTGCCAGCAGCGTGTTAGCATTTGAACAAAGTGCTGTGTGTCCACAGTGTGTGCAGACAGTAATTACAGTATTGCCTGATGCCTTTTGGAGGAGCAACCCTTAGGTTTTAGTTTGCGATCTCCCTGCATGGGAAACGGCCTCTAACATGTTCTGTTTGAGCTTCAACTTTACTCTGCAAACAAAAATGTACCTGGAATTGTCTCCAGCCTGAAAATAAACAAGAGATTTGCTATTCACATTACACAAAACTGAAATTGCACATGAAAATGACACACTGTTGATATTTTTAGAGACACCCCCTACTTATCTCAGTGCAGTTTAAAACCATTTTAACCAACATTAATCTGCAAACTCCCTCAGCCTGTGTGTCAATAAATGTTATTGCTCTTCACCTACTGTGCCATTTTCACAATATAGAACAAAGGTGAGGGTTAAGAGTTGGTTGTCCTCACACCGGCCCAAAATAAACTGCCTGATGTGTGTTTTGCAACAGATTGGCACCATGACAAGCAGTGTGACAGTTTCAAAATCAAACTGTTAATGTACAGAAAAAGCTCTTTCACAAAGTTTGTACATTTTACGCTGCTGTTACTAATGTGACTTAATGGATACAAGCATGAAAAGAAATGAAGGTAAAGAGAAGCCCTGTGGACTACCAATAACTACATTCATACATCCATAACAGTGCACCATGTGGAGGTGTCTCAGGACATGATGTACCTCAGATATTTGACTTTACGGCTGTGTGTCACTTCATGTAGCCTACATGACACCTGCTCTGAAAATACACTACTTAAAAAAAATAGACATTGCAAGACACGTTTTATGTAATAATTGCTATAGCTACTGAGCTAGAACATTTCAGGGTTTATCTTTGGCATATGGCATAAGAAGGTAAGGTCAAAGTCCATGTCTGCCCAGGCATGTTACTGATTGTCTAGTAGCTGTTCAAACACGCAGTACATGCAACTAACATTATATAGTATATTTGGAAAACACCTGCTATCAATGATATTAGGGCTGCACAATATATCGGGGTTTTTTGTTTATCGATATTGCAAAATCAACTTGCACATATTGCGCAAGATTACGCGAGATTTCTTGAGTTAGATGAACGAGAGTACCAGGAGAAAACTTTAAAATGTCATTATTTTTTATTGGTGCCTTTTATGTTCAATGTAATGTTCAATACAATAATGTTGGAAATTATTTTCTTTTCAGGGTCTTTTGATTCAACAAGCAATTTGTTTTATTTGAGCAAAATACTGACAGCAGCGAAAGCAGAAATCGCAAGTATTATCGCGAATTTCCAACGTTATCACATATCAGATCATATCGTGCAGCCGTAAATTATATTAGTATTAAATACTATACTACTGTATAGTATTTATTTGTGCAGAATATATTATAATCATAGCTGAAGTCAACTACACCTGCAGTACAAGTACCACAATGTATTCCCAATGAAAACATCTCCTTTCTCACCAGGTGCATCGTTGTTCGGAATCCAGCATCCAGCATCATCAGCTTCCACGGCTCCTGGATGGCATCCGGCAGCGGGATGTAAACATAATAAGCGAGCGCCACCGTTAGTGACACTGTAACAACAACTGGCAGCAGCCTCATCTTGTATGTGACAGCAGATTTAGTAGCCTATCTTCAGTGGATCATAGACGAGCGGACAGAAGACAGGGGATCCAGACTGACTACTGGCTGCAGCTGCTACTCTCTGATCTGTTACTGGAGGGCCTGGGAGGGCCAGCCAGGCTCCAGAGATATAGCACTAGAAATGACTTGATGGGACCGATAAGCTTAAAGACTTCCGTTGAAAATCTTCAAAGTAAAACCTTTACTGATATCCGTTTTACTCTGAGCCAGTTGTCTGGAAACATGATTAATTAATGGATTAATGTTTTCAAACATTTGGCTTGAATCGATTCAGATTCAGAAAATATATAATTGTGAATGATGCCCGTACTCATACCCTTTTGCAGTAAATATGGTTACTATTTTTTTATTTCAAAATTAGTAATGAAATAGCATCTATTTACCCGTTTGTAAAGCACTGTTTAATTGTATGCCACTGGTATTCTATCAGCCTACGAATGAGCTTTTTGTTGTAGTATTGTTTAAAAAATCCACAGTATTTTTGGTATGGTTGTCGTCTTCCGAAAGACGTTTCTTCTTTATTTACTTGTCAAGACTGACACCTTTATTTTGAAGGCTGCGTGGGGCAACAACAACGAAGGGGCATCTGGGAAATGTTTTTTTGACAACTGTAGCTTGGTACAAATTTGTATTACATATATGTGACCACAGAGAGGCACAATAGAGCTGTTAGTGCAACCATGACTTCACACATACATATAAAGCTATAGTTCCATATATATATATATATATATATATATATATATATATATATATATATATATATATATATATATATATATATATATATATATATATATATATATATATATGTTTCATCATACATTGCAAAGTGAAAATGTAATAACTGTAACAAGAAAGGCTATGGGAATTATAACTACCGGTACTTTAATAATTACAAATCTTTACTAAACTGTTTTGAAAATGCAAATTTAATATAATTAAAATTGCTTTATTTATTTAATAACATGTACAGTCTGGTCACCACATGTGAAAGTGCAAAAAATATGTACATATGATTACTTGACAGCTACTTTACATACATGATACAACTCCTAATTTGTCAATTCCCTGCATTGTCCCTAACAATGTGCTTATTAATAATCCCCTTTAAATGTAAGAAAAGTAAAACCAGTAATACAATCAAAGGGTGGTCATTCTTTTTAAACATAGCATATTAGTTCATACATAGATATGAATTGGTAATGTGTATTGACTTTTGACTATTAGTTAATTATCAATTTAGCTGTTAGATTTTCATAATTCCTGCTAATGCTGTGAAGGTCAGTTACAGGGGGAATGATCGGGAGTCATGGCCTTATATGTCTTTTCTCACTGACTAATGATGCCTTTTATGTAACACATCAATACTGGACTGGAGTCTTACTGGAATGGATTAGCAAGGTGTTAGACAGAGATCAGACTCATCACGATCGTTCACAGGATATTGATCCCTGTACCTCCTTAGGGCAGTGGTGGCCTAAAGGTTAGAGAAGCGAGCTTGTGACCGTCGGTTCAATCCCCAGACCGACAGGATAAAATCTGGGTGTGGAAAGTGAAAGAGCAGCGCTTGTCCCTCCCTCATTACTACCACTGAGGTGCCCTTGAGCAAGGCCCTTAACCCCAACTGCACCAGTGGAGCTGCTCAGTGGCCAGCAGATCAGACTGTGGTTGTACTGGGCAGTTTCCAGGTGTGAATGTGTAAGTGTGTGAATGTGATCAGGGCGTTCCTGCAAAAGAGAGGCTGCCTCTCAGTGAACCTTCCCTGAATAAATAAAGGTAAAATAAATAAAATAAAATACGTTTCTGTCTGATAAAAGGTCAATCTTTTCTTTTTTTGGTTTGGTGTTCAATATTTTCACTGGGACACACCAATCACAGCAAATGTCACACCACTGAAAAAAGTGAACTTGTCCAACCCTGGAAAACTTGCTGTTTGCATGACTTTAAGATTGATTACAGTAATGTTTTGGCATGAAATCAAATGTCATTGCTTTGAAGATTTTTGAATAAGTTTGCTTGTATTTGACAGAGTTCAGAGAGAGAAAGGCAGTCATGCAACAAAGCTCCCCAGCCAAATTCAAATCGAGTGTTGCAATTAAGTGGCATGCATCTTCAAACACAGGGCAAAGAGTCTCAGTGTCAATGTCTCACTTTCTCTCTCTCTCTCTCTCTCTGTGCTATTTAGCGCCCTGTTTCTTCCCACGGTTGAACTTTTAATGGGCACTATCTGTCTGGTGGCCCTGTGTGGTGTGAGAATGTAAACACACATCAGAGCTGATGAGGATCTGACCCCCTGCACTGGACTGTTTTTCCACAACATAGTAGCCGGACCACCAGACCATGTCAGATTAGCCTCCTGAAGACCGGAGTGGGGTACTCAGGAGAGGACACGGAAAGGTGGCTGCAGAAGGTTATAGTGATGTCTTTACTGAAAAAGGAAAAACTAGTTAGGAATATTTGATTTTAAAAAACTGATGAGAGTGAATCTGTGAGTGTTCATTTTGGAAAGTGATACAACATTTAACTATGTTTTTTTAAATGATGGGAAGATGACCCCATACACAAACTCCAGTTGGATGTCAGAACCTATATCTGTCCTTTCAAAATAAGGCTACTCCAGCTTCATATTGACCATACAGACATGACAGTGGTGTTAATCTGCATATTTGCTAGAAAGCAAATGAGCGTATTTCCCAAAATATAAAACTATTATTTTTATTAATGCTATTTGCCGTACAGTGCAACCTGTCAGAGACAGATGAAGAAATTGTATGTAGGTTTTTTCATATTTTGGTGAAACAATGATTATTATTTGCACCACGCTGAGCATGGGAGGGACAGCAAAAGGTGGATTGTGCTGCAGAAGTGATGTTTTAAAACTTTTTGTCCTGCTATCAAAACTTTTCACCATTGCAACCAATACACTTAAATCTGACCACAGCTGCTGTACCTCATGACTCACAGAACTACGAACATTTTGCTGTCATCTTGAAATCCTACATCCTGCTGGGGGTCAGCATTTCACATTCAAAAGATCACTTAAAGTCAGACACAGATGTCGTACTTGCTCTCTTTCCAAAAAGCTGCCTGAATGAGAGTGTCAGCAGAAAGCTTAAATTGTAAACGTTAAGGTGATATATGTGCGTTCGTGTGTGTGTGTGTGTGTGGCCTAAAGAGTGAGCATTAAAATTCCCTCTTCATGCTGCCCCCCTCCCTCCTGTGTGTTGGTCTGGCGTCTTCCTCCAGTCTGTGGTATGGAGGCCAGAGAGAGGGCCTCTCTTGTGTCGCCGACTGGAATTACGCATATGGTCATTTAACATGACTAAACGCATGAGGTTTTCCATTTCAGGCAGTCCTGTCTCGTTGTTCAGCCTTTTCATTGACGCTGCTTTCGCATGTGTTTGAGCATGAATTACTTGGCGGAGTATGATAGAGATTTTTTTTTTACCAATAAACAGCACCTTGAACTAACTGATCTACATCTGGAAATCTGATTTTCTTGAAAACTATGATTTAGCTGAAAAGATGCGAGAGACCATTTATGTAACTGTCTCAAGCACAGTTAGGTACATTAACTTTTTTTAATCTTTTAAAATAAGTTTAAACAGAGACTTTAACAATGTTGCACAGATTGGTTACATTATCTTGATTGGCTATTGTGCATGTTAAATCAGGAATGTTCTCCCTGCACTTGTCTGGGAGGGAGGGACAATTGAACAGGGATGCTGACGGAGCCTAGACGACTATGCCTGCTGAGGGATGAGTGCATGTCTGTACATATGTAGGATTCTGGCCTGTCTGTGGGGTAGAGCAATACCTCAGGTCCTCTTCTTTGATAACAGACCTTTTATTTCTTTTTCTTTTTACAGAGGATATGTCACAGTAAGAAAAGTGAATGAATGATGGCTGAATGCCACTTACCAGCTGAATCACTGTCACACTGTCTTGGCTTACTGGGACATTTGAAAGTTATCGTTATTGTTATTTGAAATACCTGTGCTTTTCCTACAATGACAAGTCAAAACGTGTGCTGTGAAAAAGGCCTATTTTGGAGAATAGTTTCCTCACAGGATCTATTCATGATTCTGCAGTTGAAGCTCTGAGTTTAGGTAGAGTAACCTGTTACGAGTGGTAGACGTATAGCCACTTTTCCGGTTGAACCAACAGGAGGATAAAGTGATATTTCAGCTAAACTCTAACTGGCATTAACTCAAGTTGACCACAGCCCCGGTTATTTGTAAAGGAGGAAGCTACCAGCCTCGTCTCACGCTGACAGGAAGTGAGTCTTTGATACTAAAAATGGATGTTGGAGTTTGGTAGGTTTCCTTTTGTCCCTTGTCATAAGGCAGTTCTGGTGAGGACTGGCAACAGTCACCAAGATAGAACATCATCTAAATACTGAAAATCAGACTGACTTGCTGTTTTATTGTCACTTTTTTCTTTCTGAATCGCTGAAGATATGAGATGTGGACAATGATTCAGAGGAACTGGGCACTTTATCATTTATCATTTGTAATTCTTGATTATGTTGTCATTAAAAGCTTGAGAAAAGTGGAATTGGTGCTGCCCTTTTATAGAAAGCAGACATTGAATCAGTGATGGAAAGTAGTTAAATACATCTGCTCACATACCATTCTAAAGTACTTATACTTTATTTGAGTATTCCAATTTGCTGCTACCTTTAACTTGTCCACTACATGTCAGAGGAAAATTAGGTAGTTTTACTACTTTTTTGACACTTTTTTTGATTATGAATGGTGGACTTTTACTTGTTATGGAGCATTTTTTACATTGTTGTATTGTCACTTTTGCTTGAGCAAATCTGAATCTGAAACCTTCTTGGAAGAGCATGCAAGCATTTCTTTGTGTTGGAAAACAGGAATTTCCCAAAAAAAATGTGCGTGGCATCGGTCACATTACAGTCTTTTTGTTTTGGCATTGCAGGTGTGATAAGTCGAATAAGAAATGTTAAGACAACGACGTTCCTTTTTTAATCTGTTCATTTTATTTAACATATCCTTTAAAACATACCTCACATATGGGATATGGATACAACTCATTGTGTGCTTGTGTATGTTGGCACACACTAGACACACAGACATACACACAGTGACAATAATGTTTTGTGGTATTCAGGAATGTCATAGACAGCAGGCTAGTTGGTGTGCTTCATCTGCAACACAGACTCTATTTTTGAAATGACAAACAGTAACTTGTTGTTACTCTGTCCTCTGCAAAGCAAGGTGTCATGTCTGAAAGAACGCAAACAGAAGCATGCTCGATTTTGTGCTGGGTGGCATGCTGTTGTTGGTGCGAGGCATTCAAGTACACAATGTTCTTAATTGGTTGAAGGCTATTTGCTAGGCTGCTGGAGAAACAGTCACCTTAGCGGGGTGTGATCATTTCATTTAAAATTCGTTATCCCTTGTGCAGTTTTCTTTCTTTCTCTGCTCTTCAGCATTCTGCTTTATTGTCTGTATTCTAAGTTTCAAGCTAAGTGCAGCAACAGCATTAGGCTGTGATGTTGCTAATCTGTTTCTAAGTGGCATAATCACTTGTGAATTAGATTGTTTACATTATCTTAATTTGTCTGATGGCTTATTGAGAATGTGTGTACTTGGTGGCATGCTACAGAACAGTGAGGAACGTTGACGCACTGATGTGTAATGTGTAAAGTAACAGTTTAGTTAAACTGGCACAGAATTGTTGGAATCCCTCTTGCAACACAAGATGAGGCAACAGAAGAATTGATCAAACTTCTCTTAGACTAAATTCCCACATTGTGCTCAGCTATTACCATGTGTGTAATGTGGTTTTCATTTCCTTTTTGAGTGGATAGATACGTACACTTTTAGCCATGCTAGTGGCGTGGCTCTTGGGATGGCAGTGTCTCCCTGATGGTCAGTTTGTCAGTCCGTCCATCACTTTTGTCCAGACTGAAATATCTCAAAACTATGGATTGCCATTAAAGTTCGTACAGATATTCATGTTTCTTAGCGGATGAATCCTCCTATCTTTGGTAATCCCGTGACTATTTCTCTACCGCCATCAGCAGGTTGGCATTATTGGTTTACAGTGAAATGTCTGGATTATGGATTGCCATAACATTTGCTACAGACATTCATGAGGATGAATTGTAATAACTGTGGTGAGCATGGTAAGCATTATACCTGCTTAACATCAACATGTTAGCATTGTCATTGTGAGTCTGGCAGCATGGCTATAGACTCTGTATACTTTTAAATTTTACTTCTGTTTTTTTTACTTTTGCACATACTTTATTAAAAACAGATAAAGAAATACAGATGTTGTCTGAGTCAGTGCACAGGCCAGCTAACAACAAGGTCGAGAGATTTTCCAAATCTCATTTACTGTATTAGATGCCCACACAAAATAGCCAGAAGCAAATACAGGCTCTGACTAACTGCAAATCTTAGGAATGAATTCAAGTATTTGCTTTACTGTAAATAAGAGGAGGAGATGGTAAAATTTAAACATCTGGTCTAATGCCTTAAAGACGATCAGTTGTAGGGGTAGAAAAAGGTTTCACATGCTCTTTTTCACCAGGTTCCCTATTTCGTTCACCATTTTTCTGCTATACCCCCCTCCCCCCCCAATTTCTAACTAAGTCTTTCCACCACCAACTCCAGCTCATATCTAGCAACTGTCAGACTCAAGTTTTCCATTGGTCTCCTGTGGGTCTTGGGCTTTAGAAGACAAATGTATAGTGCATTCATGGAAGCCATCAGCACATAGCACATCAGTTTCCTCAGTTTGTGCATCCCACTGTTTGGAAAAAGCGACAGGCTGGCAGCCGGCCTGGACAGAGAAAGAGGTCAAGGGTCAAGTGTCAAATAGGGACTGATGTGGACAGCCACATGCCTCAGCCGGGACCTTGAACCTAGAGGTGCAAGAGGACAGTGCTGTACTGTTTTGCTGCGGAGATCTGCAGCCTTTTCCCCACGCAAACACACACACACACACACACACACACACACACACACACACACACACACACACACACACACACACAACCCCGTCTCCAGGATTTTAGCAATATCAATCCAATTTTAATATTTATTTCCCTGATCTAAATATGCACACTTTATGATGTTTGGAGAGCAACTATTGTATAACAATAGCTTCAAATGTGAGACTAGTTGACACTATACCAAAAAACCAACACATTGCCCAAAGATTCTATAATTACGACAAGCTAATCCACTTTACCGCCTACTCAGTTACCAACCACCCACAAGCAACGACGGTGATGAACAAGTCGTATCTTGGCGTTGTACAAATTTATTTTAGGCAGTTAAATCACTTTTTCTTTTTTTCTTTTTTTTGGGGGGGGGGGGGGTAATACAGAGGTCTGGACCACGTGGCCTCAATGGTAGATACAGCCATGTACACAACCTCATTATGACTCTTCAGTGGAAACAGTGGCAAATAAAAGCAACCACATTAAAGACCATACAGCAGAGCTCATAAGACTGCAGGGATTAACATAGCAGCTTTGATTAAACATGCTTTAAAAAAACATGCAGATGAACATGCACATACGCTCATGACCTCCATCTTCCTCCTCAGCAGACTCAGTCGACGCCCCGTCCCACTCCCATGAGCCTCTCTCTCTGGTCTAAATGGGATCCTGATGTTCTGTTAACCAAAACGCCCACCCCCCTCCACACGTTCACTTCAGCCAGAACCGAGGCTGTTAAACGCGGTTTCGCACTCCTCCCCTCGCCCTCAGCTGCTGCAGAGCGACGTTGACAAGAGGCAGCTGTTGCTGCGGTGAGAGGGTGTGTGATTGATGTAGTAGGCAGCAACCAGAGGAGACACACTGATAAATGCAGATACCCAGACATATGGTGGGGGTCACTTTCAGAATGCACATTCATCCACGTAATAAATATGTAAGCGATTGCCAGTTTATCAGCACATAAGTCTGTGGTTGTGGCTTGCGGGATTGCTTCGAGCTAATTTGTAGCTTGAGTGACTCAAAACATGCAAGGATGAGAACATTTGGACACAGGAGCTGCAGGCGGAGGACCTTGAAAAGCTGAGAAGCTGCAGTACGTCTGCACACTAGCTGAAGAGTCTGGTAGCTTGAAGCCAGGAAGAAAGTTTCTTATTGGTCTGGAGAAAGGAGCCAGTTTAGACAGCTGGTATCATGTAACGCTTTAATAAAACTCTTACCCTTTTACTAACATTTCCCTGTGGAGACAAAAACCCAAACTCACAAGGACACACAAAGATACAAGTGCACTGTTCGACAAGCCTGCTGATAATGAGCGTACACACATATGCAGGCGAGAGGACTCGCCTTGTAAAAATGCACGTGCATTTGAGGGTTTTATTAACTTCGTAATAAGCTCACCTCTGTCTGCCAGATTCAGGCCTGGATAGTAGGACTGTGATGTGTGTGTGTGCGTGTGTGTGTGTGTGACCTCTCTGTCCTTGGCTCTTTATGGGATGCTGTATTTCTGGCATCTGTTGCTTTCAGCAGAAGCTTAGATCCAGGTGCCTTGTCCTGCAGGCAAACTCTCATGTAGGCTACAGCATATATGTGTGTTGGTGTGTGAGGTGCTGAGTGACACTCCCTGTTCCATTTTGTCAGGATGTGTCAGCACCCTCATCACCTTTTCTTTTTGCCCCTCCAGCCCTCTCTACTCCATCTCTTTTTCAGCTTTGTGTTGCAGCTCTCACCAATTCAGGATGGCTTGGTCCTTTTTTCTTTTGGTTCTTTTTTTTAATTTTAGTCAAGGTTTGACTTTTCTCTGGACTAAAGCTGATACTCCGCTCCTCAGATTTCCCTCACAAAAGGCTTGTTAACACTCATTATGAAACAAAGCTTGCCTCCAGCTGCTTATTAATCTCAATTAGCAGTTCTAGTAATTCATTTCATGGAAAGCAACAGACTTAAAGTTAAATTTTCTCTCTTTATGTGATAAAATTGGCCAAAATTAGCCGGCTAAGTTGATTTAGCTAGCATCACTTGCAGGTCTTCACCAACTGTCACTTTTTAGCGACCTTTCTAGATACTCTGAATAAAAAGAACAGGGTTTTGCCTGTTTTGTTTGTGGATCATCCAGAGCATTATTTCTGGACAGACTGTTTAATTTTTTTTTATTTCCTTTTTCAATGCTGTGAGCACCACAACACAAAACATTGTGTGTATGTAAAGCTGTGCAATTAAATCTGAATCTATCTCCGGGGCTAAATACCACTAGTGGTAGGCTAAATGGGAAAATGTGTTATTTCTGTAATTTGGGTTAAACTGAAACTTTATTAATATTATATTAACTTTATTGTTTTTTTCCCCAGGTTTTTTTTTTAGCCAAAGATTATTGTACAGACAGTAACATAATTAAATCAGTGCTCATTTTTGTAGCAAAGTAAAAGTTAGATTACAATCATTAATCTGTCTACAGAACTTTTGGTACAAAAATGCAGAATTAAAACAAAGAACAGAACAAAAAACAAAAACAGATTGTCATTTCCCCATACCCTTCCCGTTCATCAACCTATTACTCCTACTCATTCGTGTTTCACTTTATTGTTGTTCTTTAATGGGTTCAATACATGTGGTAATGTATCTGAGAAGTGTTCCTGGGCATGGCAAACAAAATTAGATGCAGGGTAAAATTGTATTCGACTCTCTGCTGTCATCAGGGACTCGTTTTGTAAGTGGTTTATAATGTTAAGTCAACATCTTCTTGTCCCTCTATCTGGTCCTCTTCCTGTAACGCTTCTCCACCCCTAGTGTTTATTTTTACCCTGTTGGCAGAACAAGGTACTGTCCAGCATGTACACATACAACGTCCAAGAAATATATACCACACACAAACAGGCCCTTCTTGTCATATGATGCAGGCCTTGTGATAGTAATCTTGTTATAGAAGATACATTCCATCAGGATTTGGAGGGGAATCTTGGGTGTGAGTGTGTGTGTAAAGAGCTAGGGTGCTTTAAGGCAAATCCACTGCACATCGTCCATCAGCAGGTCTTACTCTCACTCATCGGCACGGTAACTTCACACCGCCAACGACGCAGACCACAGACCACAGACCATATCCCGTTTTAGCTAGTTTTTCCCCCCCTCTTGGGTCATCTGCTGTGGTTTCAAGTCCACGATCAAGCGGCGCCGGCGTCCTCACCACCTCTCATAACGTTGATGGAGGACACAGGAGTCCCATCAAGCCCCCTTCGACTACAGTGTGTGTAGCAGAGGTCAGAAACGTGTTATGTGAGTCTCAACAGAGCAGATTTCCATCACTTTCTTTTAACACAACACACAGAGGACCAAAAAACAGCAGTAAATGCAGCAGTCTCCACCTGAAGTCATTGCGTGGGTATTTCTGCCAGCCATCTAACTAGAAACTAATTATAATTGTCTACATTTTAAAAACTGTATCATGATCTGCAGTCCGAGCTGTTAGTCGACTGCCTGGTCTCCATAGAAACACAGATATTGAGCACAGAAGTCTTGGACCAAATAAGTTGTGTGGTTAAACTATACCTGCAGCATGATGTGAACACTGTATTTCAGATTTATAATTCAGAATTCATTGATCATTGTAAGAGGCCCAAGGCATAAATCTCAAACTTAGACTGGGGTTGTTACCAGTGGTGGAATGTAACTAAGTATATTTACTCAAGTACTGTACTAGTACTTTCTTTTCTTTTCATGCCACTTTCTACTTCTGCTCCACTACATCTCAGAGATAAATATTGTATTTTTTACTCTACTAAATTAATCTGTTTTAGTTACTTTACAAATTAAGATGTTTGCACTCAAAACACATGTAGTTTATAAAATATGATTTTTTACAATAACTTAAACTACCCAACAACATATAGGCCTACAAGTAGAGCTAAAATGATTAGCCAATTATACACTTAGTTCATTGACAGAACTGTTTTGATCGTTTCAGTTTCTAAAATGTTAGGATTTTTCTGCATTGAGTACTTTTACTTTGAATACTTTAGGTAAATTTTCCTGATATACAACATATTGACAACTGTATGGCAGCTGTTATTATATTGTACATGCATTGTCACAGTCCGAGGATGTGCGATGAGCATGATTTAAAAGGTATTTCAAATAAACTATACATGAAGCACATTCAAGAGGGATGCATAAATCATCTTACACTACTTAGTGGCAGTCAAGTCCATTTGCCTTCTGATATAATCAATAAAGGGACCCCAAGTCTTTTAATTTACAGTACGAGTAAGATGAGGAGTACCTATCTCTTTCACATAAAGATAGGGAACCATATCATGAAGTATTTCCAAAAATAAACACAGTGCATGTCCCTAAACTGTAGTTAGCCAAAAAGGATATTTGATTAAAATGACCCATTCACTTGCACCGTGTAACATTTCTTAACCTGGGTTTTTAGGACCTTAAATAGACCGGCAGAGGAAATGCATTTACAGCTACATTAGACTTTTTAAAAGTTTGGCTTGTTTTGTTAAACAGAAAAAAGGGTTTCAAAACTTTTTTTTTTTTAGTTCACAGTGAAGTAACGAAAAATTAGGCCTATTGTTTTTGTTTTCAGCACGGAAACTCAGGTATTGGAACATTCGCACCCTTACTATTGTGTAGTTTAATTGATTTATTAATAGATGAGTCAACAGTTTTGCAAAAATGTATATGTTTTATATATGTGTTGCGACATAGGCTACCTATCAGAGAAACAGTGAAGGGTAAAGTAGGTATACATTTGGACCAATGGAAATATTATGTAAATTATAGCCTACTTCACCATTATATGCAACAATATAGCCTACAGTAGGCTATATAGGCTACAATAACTGGGTACATGCATTTATTTCTTTTTCACCTCTGGTATGCTACTGAAGCCTAGGCTACTACTACAGAAATGAGCTGTGAATCTTAACACTGGCGAGTCTGTCACTCTACTCGAGCCCCCGCCCCGCCTGCCTTCTAACGGGAACTCCCCCTAAGTTCCCCGGTTCTCCTCTCTCTGCTCATTCTCTCCAAGAGCTGTCACAGATACACATATTCCCACACACGGACTCGCTGCATGTTGGAGCAAACGTCTGCATTCTCTCTGCCGCTCCCCGGTTACCGAAAAGCGGCTGTTTGATTTCGCAGTCTGCGGCGAGGAGCCTCGTCGTGACAGAGTTTGGAGACGGCTGAATGAGCAGTGAAGGGGGGAGAAAAAGGTAAGAGATGGTGTCAAAATGAGTGTTTTGTCTTCTCTCTGTTTAGAAACTTTAACGTGTGTTTACCGTCTTCTCCGCTGTCTCGTGCGTTGTAGGGATATCGCCTGTATCGTCAGCTGCAGGTTTTTTGATAACTAGGGCGTGTTTAATAAAGTATTTCTGTTTGCGCGCGCGTATGCGTTCGTGTGTGCGCGTGCTCTTTCACATTAGAGGGGGATCCTCTTGTTGTGTCACAGACGCAGATTGAAGCGGATCTTTGCAGTGGGCAAAAAAATAGCCATATCTCATGTGAGTGAAGTCTTTTTTTTCCTTAGAAAAAAGGCCGGTCTTGAAGTATGCACAGGTAACTTCATTTTGTTTGCGCAAGTCAACCTAACTCCTTGATTGAAGTGCAATTTCTAAATGTTTAGTCATGTGTTGTCTAGATTCAAGATACAGACGTTAAGTGTGTTGCACAAGTCCAATAAGTGAATTGTGTTTCGATACTAAACACAGAAAGCTGAACATTCTCATCAAAAACTCTTTTTAAATGGATTTTTATTTTGTATTTGTTGGCATAATTGGCATTATTATCCTATTAATATGTGTAAAAGCCTGGTATTTGACTCTGTACTGCCAATGTATTGAATAAAGCAAGTTTATTTCTATAGCACCTTTTTAAAACAAAGAGGAAATTCAAAATGCTTTAACACAACACAAATAATGCATATAATGACCTTTTGAAAACACTACAGAATAGGAGAGAACATTCTAAGGTGTGTATACACACATGTGGTGTGTATACACACCACATGTGTGTATCACTGTTTATTACTGTTGAGGGTCTCTTCTGCATGCAAGTGTGTGTATGTCGACATGCCCATCATTTGTTTGTTTCTGTGTGTATGTGTGTGTGTGTATATATATATATATGTGTGTATATGTATGTGTGTGTGTGTGTGTGTGTGTGTTCCTGTGTGGTGATATCCTGTCAGATCCTGTGAGGTGGGGGTCAGTCACAGGGTCTCCCCTCTGGAATTCTCCTAGAATAGATGCGACACACACACACACACACACACACACACACACACACACACACACACACACACACACACACACACACACACTCTTTGAGCACATCTTCAGTCAGTCTGATGTACTTTCTTTTAATGATGACCCATAATGGCATCAGTGCTTTGATTTCATGCTGTGCAAGGCTGCTGTAGCTTATCCTAAAGTCCACTTGATGACAACTAGATAGCAACTGGGACATTGTCCTCTCATGTTAGACCGTGTTCTTCTCCTTATGGCTTGATGCCGATTAAAAGTCTCCTTTACATGCACCTAAGCCAGTTCTACAAGTGTTACCTAGAACCTACCTAGAAATGAGAACAGTGTGCGTCAAATAGTCACATAACATCACCACCACAGATGCGGGTCGGGATGTCTTGCTGAAGCGCACTTTGGCAGTACAGACAAACCTAGGACTTGACAGTCTTTCTGCTGTATGGCTATTCTTTTTCTACTCTTACAGACAGTGAAGAATGGCAGGAATGAGTCAGAGAAGGATACGTTAGAAGAGCAACAAACCAGTGCTCTTTTGTTGCTCCCTGGTCTGTTCAGATGATGGATGCTTGAAAGTGTGTGTGTGTATGAGTGTGAGGGAGAGGAGTGAGAGGATCTTGTCTGCTGTAACTCGAGCCTGGCTGACTCTTGGAAGGCCACAAAGACCGCTTTGCATGAACTGTGGGGAATGTGTGTGTGTGTGCGCGCGTGTGTGTGCGTGCGCGTGTGTGCGCGTGTGTGCGCGTGCGTGTGCGTGTGCGTGTGCGTGTGCGTGTGTGTGTGTGTGTGTGTGTGTGTGTGTGTGTGTGTGTGTGTGTGTGTGGCATAAACATCCCATCACCAAACTACTGACACATACTAACCCACAGACACCATCACTACCATTATAATTATAAACACAATCAATGACAGACCTGGAACTGAAAATATTAGTTGATTTACAGATAACATGATTGACAGAAAATAAATCTTTTTTTTTCTGTTTTAAAGAATTTATAATGCACCCGCCCCCTGCTGCTTTTTACTGTTTTGTATCATTGTGAGTTCTAGGGATGCACCAATCGGGCTTTTTCTCTCCCAGTACCGATTCTGATGCCTAAACTCCGGTTAGGGCAGTAACTGATGATTTCCATTATTGATTAATCAGCAGATTTTTTTTCTTGATTAATTGTTTGGTCTATAAATTTGTCTATTCCAATTTCCTTAAACTTTTTTAAAAACGCTTTTTTTGGACAAACAGTCTAAAAAGTTTACTATCAAGACAAAGACAAGCCGCTAATTCTAGCTGGAACAAAGGAATGTTTGTAATTTCTGCCAACAAAAATTATTTCAAAGATTAATGGATTATAATGGATTAAAATAGTTGTCAATCATTTATTTTCTGTCGATTAATCAATTAGTTGTTTCAGCTTTAACTCAGGCTATCTGCAGATGCTGAGTACCAATCCAATACCTGTGCTCTGTTGTTACTAATTCAAAGTCTGTACACATTACTGCATGGAAGGAACACGTCTGCATTATAGTACATTGAATATCTTTGGGTTTTGGACTGGGGGTCAGACAAAACAAGACATTTGAAGGTATCACTTTCTTCTCTAGGATATTGTCATCCACAAACTTGGATCGTTTTATGATGTTTTTTAGGCCACAAAATGAATTGGTTAATAGAAAAAATAATCAGCATTTCATAGGCTAACCGATTAACTAATCGTGTCAACAATTGACAGATTAAATTATATTGAAACGAATCAGTTGCAGTTTTAGACAGACCATGTCTTGATGACAGGTCAGATCTACAAATAGACCTAGCGTGTGTTTTCCTCCCACTCCTTTGGTATTTGTTTGAAAGAGAAAAAGGACATTTGAAAGTGTGATTACATACACGCATGAGAGGAACAAATGTGTGTTTTCACCTTACCTTAATGGATGCACTGATGCTGAAGAATACTTACTGGTGTGAAGCATTGCTGTTCAACTAGCTCAGGGCCAGACATCTATTCTGTGTGCAAACTTATCTCAACCCACAGGGGGAAGATTCACACTTACAGTTTGCATCCGCCTTCCTGCAGTGATCAGCGGTAGTTGTGGTTTTCCTCTTATACCAAGGGATTTCAGTGCTCATCATCTTACCCGAGCCTGACTTATCATTCTTGATACCAAAACGATGACAGTATATCAAAATATAATGCCCTTTCCTATCATTATCTATTTTGGTCAGGTCCACTGATATCAATTTAAATCACAGAATATGTTAATAGCTGCAGCCCTCGACTTCCCCTTTTTACACCACTACTCTTCTTGTCACAGACTCAATTTCTCCTCTCCCCTCTCCTTTCCTTTCATCGGCACATTATGGAGGAGGTTGTGTTCTGTGTTTTAACTTCCAGATAAGTCGTTTGTTTCCCAGCTCGAATGGATGGTTTGTGGGTGGATTGGTGGGCGGGTGGGCGACAGAGTCCGAGTCCGTTTTGGAACTGCATTTATATGAGCCATGGGTTCTTGCAGTCCCTCACAGATGTGCGTCTTTTCACAGGTGCTTGTTGTTCCCAAGCTTTGTGTGTACAACTTTGTGTGTGCGTGCAGTTGTGTGCATGAATGTGTGATATTAATCAGGGTTTTATCCATTTCTCACATATGTGTAAAGGACAGTAAGTGCCCAGCAACGAAATCCCATTGGAATATATTAGGAGTGTCTTGATGTAGCAGAGTAAGGACTGTGGTTGTGGGGGTTTAGTGCAGACAGATGGAGGTGGGATCAGTTGGCTGAGTCACAAAGCGTAGAATGTGACAATGTTAGATGGTTGTCTGACCGAAACCTGATCTGCTTAATAGGGATCCGAATTATAGAGCTGCCGCAATTAATCGATTATTTTTTGCATTTGTTAATATTTGATAATTGATTAATAATTTAAGCCATTTCAAGCAAAACATTGGCATAATGGACAATTTAGTCTAGTATAAGACCAAATGTTTGGTTATCCTCTATGTATCTGTCTTTATTTACCTCTATCTATATAAATAGTAGCCTAGTCGTTATCGTCTATATCCACGACGTTCCACTTCTGGCATTGCTCTGTTGCCCACGGAAATTCCGCTGGATTTCACAAATGTAGGCCGGATATCCGTTGCCTTGGGCTTTCTTTGTGTTGGTAAAAAACTCCTGTCGATTTATGAGGACTACGGTTAGCTGCTCCTCATATCTCTGCAGGGTAAATCCAGACAGGTAGCTAGACTATCTGTCCAATCTGAGTTTTCTGTTGCACGACTAAAACAACCTTTGAACGTACACGTGTTCCACCGAAACGTTCCTTTCCGCGGCTATTTTGCAGAGGCGCCGTTGCTCCGTACGCCGCTTAGTGCAAGACGATTGTGATTGGTTTAAAAATGCCAATAAACCAGAGCATGTTTTTTTTCCCATCCCGGAATGCTGTGTGGACTCGCCAGACCCGAAGATCTGGCAATGCGAGACTACCTAGTCGTTAAAGTAACACTAGAAATAAACAACCCTCTGTCACTGTTTTCTGATCAAGGGAGTAGAAATGCAAGAATATGACCTTGTTGACAAATTCAACAGATACAGGTTATATACAATAGGAGTGCAGTCAATAAAACAGAGTTATGTAATAGCAAAATAACAGAGGTGGAAACTGTGTTTGAACTCAAATAGACAGACACACACCTCTTTGATTCAGTCAGGACAACTCCCTGATAATGTGTCTGTCAGACAGCCACTGTGTGTGAATAAGAGTTTTGTCTGCATTTGTGTGTTTTACGTAAGGGAGTAATAAAAAGATTAATAGAGCAAGGGAGATGCACATACAGAGAAGAAATAATCCAGTAGAATACAACATTTTAATTAAGCTTCATTTTTGGATTACTTTCATGTGTAATTAAGTGTTGCGTCACAACCACACCCTCAGTGAGTGTGTGTGTGTGTGTGTGTGTGTGTGTGTGTGTGTGTGTGTGTGTGTGTGTGTGTGTGTGTGTGTGTGTGTGTGTGTGTGTGTGTGTGTGTGTGTGTGTGTGTGTGTGTGTGTGTGTGTCTGTTCGTCTGAAAGCGTGTTTGTGTTGTATGGGTGTGGTGTGTCTGTAATCAAGCCAGCATTAAACTGTATACCAGGCTACTGACTGCTGTAGGACTTCTCACATGTATGCTTTCTAATTGATTCTAAGTGAAATTTATGTGGCTCACGGCACCCACATGTGCTTGCCTGCCCTTAGTTGTGCAACACACAAGCAAGCACACACACCAGCATGCACACATACACACATACAGACGCACAAAAGCTCTAAGTTACTCATCACTGCAGCACAAGGCACTATTGTATTTAGCATCTTCATGGCACTTTTAGTGACACAGTCATTCACATTTCCCAGCAGCATATGTGTGTGTCTGTGTGGGTCTGTGTGTGTGTGGGTGGGTGGTCGTCTCATATTCCATGTAACACTGCCGGCTGCTAAAAATCAAGATGTGACAGGGAAAGTGTGAGTGTGATAGTGAAAAGTGGGTGTGTTGGGAGGGGGTGCATAAGGAGCTGCATCGAGCTGAGGTTACATGCTCTGCTTGGTTATCACTTTGCCATTGGGTGTCTAGTCTAAATAGATTTTCTAATTATCAGATTTGTTTTTTCAAATCCAATTTTGCAATAGAGAAAGGAAAGTTAATACACCATCGACCACGGAGCTTGAGTTTTGTTTTTAGGAGGGAGACTTTTAGAAAGAGAGAGTGCGGAGAAATCAAGAAAAGGGAAATTCAAAGATAGGGAGAAGGAGATACTTCAAAGTTAGGTTACAGGCAGTTCACCTGTTGTTTTTGCATGTTGTGGTTTGTGGCAAACCATAAAAGTGGGCTGCCATATAACAGGGGTTGGATAAGGTTGATGACTTGTCAGCTTTGGTGGTAGCCTAAAGCTGCCTAGAAGTAGTTGTGGTTAATGTGGGCCAAACTGCTGCCATTATCTTAGGTTTTCCTTGATAATGATATGCTATAACATTTACTTAAAGATGAAGTACCATGTAACAAGTTCAAACTATGTGCATCTCATTGGGAAACGTGTTTTCTTACTCAAACATCATCCAAAGTTTTCACATAGTTAAAAAGTAATTCCATTTATCACAACTTCTGGGTCCTATGTCCAATTGTGGTCTATCAGTTCTGATAACATTGTACTTACCGAAGTCAAGGCGAATGATCAGATCTATCAATCAATTTGAGATTAAAATCTGGTTAAAATCAAACCTGTGACAAAAAAATGCTATGAAGATAGAGCGGAGGATAAAGGAACAGAGATTAGGTTGTTTTTACAAAATTCCCGCATTAGATTAAGGAAATCGACCTCTGCTTGTAAGATGTTTGGAAGTCTCCAGAAATAGAGGAGCTAATGGTATGCAAGGATGAGTTGTGAAAAATGCCCTTGCCCAGATAGGCAGTAAACAAGCAAACAGTGTAGCCAGATTAGCTAAACCTGAACTTTATTTGTTGGTAAAACAAAGTTTCACCGAAAGTGAGTGCACCTTTTAATGTCTGAAATAACCTCTCATTGCTCAGGTTAATTGTGTGCTAGTCTCGCATTGTCAGACCTTCCTCCACAGCGCTGTGGATGAAGGTCTGGCTAGTCCACACAGCATTCTGGGTTGGGAGAAAAACGTGCTCTGGTTTAGTGGCATTTCTTTAAACCAATCACAATCGTCTTGGGCGGTGCTAAGCGCTGGACGGAGTCACTGTGCCGCTGCAAAATAGCCTCATGAAGGAACTTGTTTTGGTGGAACGTGTACGTTCAAAAGTTGTTTTAGTCGTGCAACAGAAAACTCCGATTGGACAGATAGTCTAGCTAGCTGTCTGGATTTACTCTGCAGAGATCTGAGGAGCAGTTAACCATTGTCCTCATAAATTCATCGGAGTTTAAAATTCCACCACAAAGAAAGCGGAAGGTAACGGACATCCGGCTGAAATGAGGGACATCCGGCAGAATTTACGGCGGCACCGGAGCAATCCTGGAACGTTGTGGATATAGACTAATTTTGCGCATGCTCAACTGCAGTAAGTAGGTTTAAAGTTAAATCAGGATCTTTTCACTGACACTGTAACATACAGTATATAGATAATATTTAACTTATCGCTTATCATACCTGAATTGGAGAGGTAATGTTGAACGATAAACAATGATGTTAAAATGTTGTCTAGTCTTATTGTGAATCACCTCTTTCCTTTTTAGCTTGTGCATGTTGTAACATGGGCTAAAAAAAAAAGAGACAAAAAAACAACTCACATGGTAGTTGCATGTGGTTGTCAAAATAAAGCCCGCACCAGTGTTAGGAACTGAACCCTGCCCACAATGGGGTGATTCATACATAAGTGTGTGGGATGTGGACTATGCCCGATGGCCTCTTCTAACCACCTTTAACCACGGAGAGATCCACCCTGGGAAAGGAGGACAGGGAGAATGGAAGGAGGAGGGAGAGAGGGTGAAGATTAGTGAGACAGGGATGAGGAGCCTGACACTTTGATTCTCAGATCTTCCATCATCCTGTGCTGCTCATTGACTGGCTCCATTGTGGCTGCGGTAAAAGTGTGCTGATTGGTTGGTTGGGTCTGAATGTCACTGCCTCTCGTGTGTGTGTGTGTGTGTGTGTGTGTGTGTGTGTGTGTGTGTGTGTGTGTGTGTGTGTGTGTGTGTGTGTGTGTGTGTGTGTGTGTGTGTGTGTGTGTGTGTGTGTGTGTGTGTGTGTGTGTGTGTGTGTGTGTGTGTGTGTGTGTGTGTGTGTGTGTGTGTGTGTGTGTGATGAGTTAATGGCTATCCATTGAGTGGTTGATTGTGTTCTGTTGTCCACACTGGCTCTCTTTGTCCAGACTCCACACACACACACACACACACACACACATATGTGAATCTGAACCAGGCATTCCTCCAGTGGCAGGACACTTGCCAAGAGAGAAAGAGAAAGAAAGTACTAACTAACTAACAGTACCATTCATAGTCATGGCAGTGTGGCTTTTCCTGGCCCTGGTTCGAGACATGAATAGGTTTGAAGCTAAAAATATTTTACTGCTGCTTTTAATGCTCCTTTTACTCCTCCTGCTCTTTTCATTACTTCTCTCCTCTGTTGTGTTCTCTCACAGTGGAAGCAAAGGAAGCCTGTGCTGCATCAGGATGCCTTTAATAGCATTTCTGAGTTTATAGACTCAGTCTGTGGTTGCAGTTCCTTCGAGGTGTAAATGTGTGCAAATAACCCCTTGGGTAAAAAGACTGGTAGACAGGCTAGAAAGATAGCAAGCAAAAGGGAGGGATGACGTGCAAGAAAGGTCATGGGGAATCCAAACTTATGACATCATAGACGTTCTGTGTTTTTGCCTGCTGAGGCAGTGAGACGTCCTGGCCTGCAACATCCTGAGCTGTATAACAGACAGGCTGACTAAATTACAGAGGCAAAGGGCTGCTTTTCATTGGTCAGTGTGGGTAGACCATGCGTCTCACTGCCTACCTCAGACGGAGGGGGGGAAATATGGAGAAATGGTGAGATAGAGCAAGAGAGTCCAGTGAGGAGACATGAAGGGAAGGCAGCAGACAGAGACTGACAGTAATCCAGAAAAACTCCCAGAGAGAGGGAAGTGGAAAGACAGAGAGGTGGGGAGATTATTTGATCCGATGTTGAGAATTCACTTTACCACGGAAATACCTCCAGTGCAGCATGGGAAACAGGGGGGAGAGACTATTTTGGGCTCCTGTTTGTTATGCCAGCCAGCATCTCGGGGCAGAGTGAGGGTTTTGCAGAGCTGTAAGTACATTAACATGTGAGGTGGGAGGAGAAGAAGAAGAAGAGGAGGAGGAGGGCAGGAGTCTCTCTCAGGGGGAATAAAATAACCCTAATGCACCAGTGTGTCCTTTCTTGTTTTTTTTCCCTCTCTCAGTTTAATCTAAATCCATTCAAGAGGCTTTATTGGCAAGATAAGATCGCTCTGACATTGCCGAGGCTTAAGTGCATAGCTGCCTCTTTCTGGTTGGACGAGGAGGAAGTACAGTAGGTTGGTGGTGAGAGAGCAATGACAGGTTTTATCTCGGTCAGTAAACACAAGCCAAGGGAGTCCCTACATTGTTTATACTGTGTCTTTAACTCCCCACTCCCATACATACACACTCACACATACACTTGTATATATGGATACGCAGGCCTGCGGTGCACACACAAAAACAAGGTCAAACTCACACTTACATGCATGTATGCAAAGGCACATGGCGTAGACATACATGTATACACACAAACACACACACACACACACACACACACACACACACACACACACACACACACACACACACACACACACACACACACACACACACACTCAGAAGCTGTGGTTGGATAAAGCTGTGTGTGTGTGTGTGTGTGTGTGTGTGTGTGTGTGTGTGTGTGTGTGTGTGTGTGTGTGTGTGTGTGTGTGTGTGTGTGTGTGTGTGTGTGTTGGATTGTTGGCAGCCAGTATACGGCAAACTGGTCAGATCCCAGCACACTCAAGCTTCCCTTGTGCCTGCCAGTCTGACCACATGTGGCTGTGTGTGTGTGTGTGTGTGTAACTGCTCTACATCACGGTGGAGTTCAGTGCAACTGCCGTAAACCAGAGATAATTTCATACAAAACCTTGTATTTTTCTTTCATAGCTGCTCATTCGGTATATTTTACGATACTTAGGACATATTTGACATGACATGCATGCTTTTTTGGTTTGCATAAGTGTATGTTTGCAGCTCTTTTGAATGAGAGCAATGCTAAAGATTGTTATCCCTCATTTCTAGAGCTGCTGTTGTTTTGTATGCATTTCACCCCTCATAGTTCAGACACTGGCAGAGGGTAAATATAGTGCAGTGCACTATATAGTAAATATGTAGTGATTTCGGACAGCTCCTTACTTTCTGTCTTTACCTCCATCTTTGCTGTCTTCACTACCTCACCAATCCGTTACCTGTCCTCTGCTCAACCAAGTGGACCTAATTCAAATAATCCATCTTTCTGCACACCGGCTTGCAACAATTTGGGCTTGACTGATCATGTCTGTTTTACAGTATATTACCTACCTACCAACAGTGGCATAAAAGGAGGGAAATGCGAGGGCTATAACAGATTCAACCTTAGGTAATATACGCACATGGTTGGATTGCTAATTCACAAATGAGGTGATTTTGTTTTTGTGGTCTGGAGTTCCATTCAGGGAAGAGGTTTTATGTTGGGTGGTTGTAGCTGTCACAGTGGGCTCATAACCAGAAGAGTGCTGGGTTGAGAAAGGCACAGGAAGTCTGGGCTAGGAAAGTAAACTTGCATAAATGAAACGGGTCAAGTTGCCCTTGAGCAACTCGCTGAACTTGAACAACTCTCGTGGTGTTCCTTTGCCAACAGCAGGAGATTAGCTGTGTGGATGTGAAGCAGGGCTCCACCAGAACCAAGTGTGCTCAGCTCACCTTCTAAAAAAAGTTTCTTTCCACAACAACAAAACACAGACGGAACATTCCAGCGGACTCTTTAGTACACCAATCGTGTGACTTTTCCCTAACTTTGATCATGCGAAGATGGTTTTGTGTGTGTGTGGGGCATCTGTGTAATATACCATCACTTCCTATGATTTTAAGCGCCACATCCTTGTGGTTTCCATGGTTACAGACAGTGCTGGATCCCTGCTGTGACACAGACATGCACCAACACCAGACAAATGAGAGTAACTTCAACTGGTAGTTAGAGCCTATTTGTGCTGAGACCCAAGAAATCCTCTAACAAGGGTATTTTTCTCTTATTGTCTCTTCTTCTGATGTCTTGGAGACACATCAGAAACATTTTCCCGTCTCTACTGAGTTAAAGCAAGGCTACAATTTAGATCAAATCTTACCAATCATGCAAAACTGTTTTTCCGACTTTTAAGTGGATTACATTAAAAAAATTATATGGGTTTGGCATGATTGGTCGCGTGGTTCAGCTCCATTGTGCAAGAACTTAGAAATATCTTGAATTGTTGTCTGACAAGACTCTTTGAAAACCTCCCATAAGTGTCACACCTGTTGCTGCTTACACATATAAGTTTCTGTTCTGGCTGTATGGATATTGATCTGTGCATTAGCATTCAAATATAACTGCGTTTCATTTATTTTGCTATCCTTTTTGGATGAGAGGATGAAATACGAGCAACTTTGCTGACAGTAAAAGACAGTAACAGCTGGTCTCTTTCCATTTTTCTTGTGGAATGTTTTTTTATTTAATTTTTTACATTCAGGAAGCCTGTTTGTTCACTTAAGCCCAGCTGTTGGGAATGAAGAATTTTTAGCATTTTGTTTTTTTGTGTAACATTTTGAAAGTTTACTCAAAATCCCCTTGACAGTTGGATGGAAACATAGCTTGTCCCTCCTCTCCTATCTGCTATTTTGCCTTTCTGGAAGCAGCCTTAAACACATATGAGGACTGAGGACGGGTAGGTTTCACTGTTTTTGACTTTTGCTGTCTCTCTTTTGCTTTCTTCCTGCCATTCCTCCCTCCCCCCCACCCTCCCCTATCTCCCTATCTATCTGTCTTCTATATCTCCTTAATCTGTCTTCTGATCTGTTCAGGCAGCACTGACACCGCTTTCTTCTTCACTTTCATCCCTGTATCTTCTTCCTCTGACGTCTCATCTGACCAGGTACAGGCCCCCCAGGGGGGAAACACCAGAGACATTAGAGTCAGTGTCTGATCCTAACTGAATGATTGAATTTGTGTAAAATATATGTCCACATACAGAATTGTGTAGTGTGTGTGTGAGTGTGTGTGTGGTACTTTGATATCATTGACGCTCTTTCATCAGTGAGGTGATTCTCCTGCTATGTGTTTGAACTGCAGTGAATCAAAGACAGCTTGTTGTATAGCTGCAGCTGTGGCCACATCACCTACACATTGAATTTACGGGGTCTTTCACCCCTCTTGCCCTTCTTTAACTCTTTCTTTCTTTTTTTGCTATCTCTGTAGCTTTCTGGGCTTTGCTTATTTTTTAGCTGCCTTTCTTCTTTTTTTAAGATTATTATTTTTTAGGGCATTTTAGGCCTTTATTTCCACAGGACAGATGAAGACATGAATGGGAGAGAGAGGGGGAATGACATGCAGCAAAGGGCCGCAAGTCGGAGTCGAACCTGCGGCCACTGCGTCGAGGATATATATATCTATATATGTGCGCCTGCTCTACCAACTGAGTTAACTCTGCCACAGCTGCCTTTCTTTTTCCCGGGGTGCATGATGTGAGCTTCAGAAGCTAAATTCACACCGATCCCTCTTTCATCTGTTATGTGTCACACTCGCTACAGTTAACAGTTACCACAGCATGTAATCTGTACAATTGTATAGTTCCAGCTGTACTGAATATTTGATAGATTTGCAAATTCTCTTTGCTGAGTCACGGGAGAGGGGTAGGAACACAAAGAGGGAATGCTGTACTAAAAAGACTGCAACTTTGGGAGATACTAACTTGATTTTATTCAACTCAGGTGAACTTTTTACACAGAAAGAGGCCTGTGGATATGTTCCTCCATCAATTAAGGTGAAACTCTTTCAATGCACTTATGGGCTTGTGAGTATTATTTAAAATGTGAACCTATTATTTCTTCCCACATTTGGATTTTCCCATTAATAACTCACACTCTTTCTTTTGAAACTTTCAATTATGGAAAAGTTTGTACTTTTTCTCAGCATAAAGATTGCAAAATAGAGCATAACAATTCTACTGTAATACCTTAATTCAGGGTATCTATGCCGATAGTTCTGATCCAATACAGGAATGTTTTCCCCTTCAAATTTAAAATCTTTACATCACATTTCGTGATGTATCATGAAATCATTGCAATCATTTATGAAAGACAGTAAAATGTGGCACTAAAAATATGACTCGAGTTGATAGCATGCTGTGACTGAATGAATGTACAGTAACTCGTAGTGGAAACATTGCATTTAATGTTGACATTGAGAAAGAAAACTGTATTAAATGCCGGTTGGTCAATACTTGATCTGCTTAATAAGGTATTGACACAAATACCGACCTGGTGAATTACATCAGTGTTTCCTTAATGTAACTCTGTTATTTGTGAATGAATTACTACATCCTGTAGCTTTCAGTGTTGGAAAGGTTTGTACTCCCATCTGTGGAGAATAAAGCTTACAAAAGTCTTTGCTAGCACAACAATCTATTGCAGCAGCAAGAGAGTCCATCTGTTCTTCTTGATTATACAATGATATATATCTGGATTATCTCGATTAGCCTCCCGGGGATCTTATCTTTGCTTGTTTTATTTGTAAATTTGCTCATGAATTTGCTCTGTCCCCTGTTATGTTTATTTCTGTCTTCCAATCAATTTCCCCTATCTTTTACCATATTTCACAAACATTAAGTCATTAGTTTTCTTTTTAGGAATTTTGATTTTAGATAATAGAAGGACATACATCTTGATTCTAGAGAGGATTTGTGTGAACTACATATCTCCTGCCACACCCAGGTTCAACTCCTTATATTTTGTTAGAAAGTTAAAGATCTTTCTTTTGAAGTTTTTGTAAAGTTATGTTTAAAAGTTGCAGTGTGTCTACAATGTCAACATACTACAAGGTAAAAATGAGCCCCAATTATAATAATACAATCCCATGCTCTGGCTCTCCCAGTCTGTACGGTTTGATTATCCTAATTAAAGACTGAGTTTTAAAGCATTCGTCTCCGAAACAGAGCGACCAACTTCATGTTGACTACACTGATGTGGTCCCGTGTGTGTAATTATACTGTAATTTCATCATGGTAACGTTGTGATTAAGCTTGTGATTTACTGGTTTATTTGTAGCAACATTGTATGGAGTTTCACGATAGAAACCAACACAATCCAGTGAGGGGCTACGTGGGCCGTGTGCTCCTGGGAACCAGAGGGGCTTTTAGTGGGTGGGTCCTCAGGGACTTGGGCTGGGACTGTGTCATTGTTGTTGATAAACGCAGTCCCACAGTTTTGGGGCCAAAACATACAGCACACACAAACACACATACACAGAAAATTTTCACTAATGCTTATGTTCACATGCCCTGAGAATCAGATACTTATACACACATAATGTATAAATGCACCCAAACGCATGAAAGCCGAAGTTCAGAGACTTGGATCGCAGCCAGAAAACGCACAACAAATAGACTGTAGCCTCCTCCGTCATGCCTACGTCATCCGTCCTTTCAGTCACAAAGGGAATATTTTGCTACTTTGTTATTTAGTCACTTTCTTGTTCCCTTGATTCCTCTTCTTGCCTCCTTCTAACCTCTTTGATAGTATGGTTATAATAATTATAGAACGTCATAAAAACAGATAACTGTTTTCGCTAAGGAACTGGTTATATAAATTTACATAATTTTCTAGTGACTCCATATGGGTTAGGGTTAATGATGATTAGTTAAACCAAAAAGTGATTTTAAAAAATAAAAATAAAAAAAAGTTTTAGAAGTAAAATTATCAAAGTATTCACAAGCGAAAACAAAAATTAGAGGAACGTTTCATGATATGAATGTGATTTTATGTTTTTTTTTTTTTTTTCCGTTTTTATCCTGTTAATCATCTCATGACCTACTGTGGGGGTCCCGACCCCCAGGTTGGGAACCACTGAATCCAAAAAATAAATAAATAAATAAATTAAAAAAATAAACATACAACAATTCCATATTTTCCATACATTTTCCGGGTTATATTTAATCAAAATATTAATTTTGCATGCCTAACATGGCAGAATATAAAACATTTGATAATCTGTTAATCATTTCAGTCAATATTTGAGCAACAAGGCCAAACATTTTTTTTTTTTTTTTTAATGAAGATTTGGTACTTTAATCAGTTTTGTATTATGATTCTTTTAATATCTTTTGTTTTTGTATTCAGAATGTGTAAGCCTATTTTTTTACAATTAAAGGATGAAAACAGCTGTCCATCTATATGATGCAACAGTCCAATTCTGTTTCCATTTGTTTCTGTTGCATCCTGAGAAGTGGCACGTTTTCTGGCATGCATGGGTATGAAGGGGCAAAGGAGGTGAGGATAGGAGTTGAGTGTTGAGATTCACTCTCTGGTAAGGCAGGCTGTTCAGAGAGAGACTGTGACAGGAAGAGAAAATATCTAAGGTATTCATCATTTAGGCTGAATCAGGGGAATGCAGGCTACTCTACCCCCAGGCGTCAGGACTTATATATAGGCCGTGCACTTCAGGACGTCAGCACAGCCCTCCGTACACCCTCCTCCTATGGATGCATCATACATTATTACACCGACAGCAGATTAATCACACTGTGGGACTGCTTTCTCATAAGTCAAGTTGTAAGAATCCATCTGATTGACATGATGAAAAGTGATGATCATGGATTGCAAATTAGAAAGGCTAAAAAGAGAAGCCATTCTCTAAACAGAGACAAACATTTGAGGTGACAAATGTTTACTCTTGTCTGCCTTTTTTCTTTCTCTCTCTCTCTCTAGCTCAGTCCACGTGGCATTGTTGGGCGTGAGGATTTATGTGTTTCTGAGTGAGCATGTGAACGTGTGGATGTGAGGAGAGGTGTTTTAACTCAAGTCTGTGGAGTTTTCTTTTCTCCTCAAAATGTCAACGTCTCTCTCCCTTCTTTTCTGTCTCCTTAAGCATGACAGACTTCTTCAATTCTACTCTTAAAGTCTGAATATCTCCTCTGCTAAAACCCCAGGTCTTAATCCAAAACAGTGCAGTGTGTCACTGGAAAAAAAAGAGAATTAAGGAGAAGGGAAGCTTTTAAAGACATGGATGAATGACGTGATGCTTTTGAAATGAGCGAGTATTTCCCAAAAGATTAAACACTCTCTGGACTTAACTTGACACAAAGGCCCAAAGCTTTTTGAATAGAGCATTATACCAAAGCAGCTCCTCTCTTGACTTTATAATGAGGCTTTTTCGGAAAGTTGCTCTTTATTTGCTGACTGAGGGGTGGAGACGGGGCAAAACCAGTTTCCCAGAGGTTTACAGACTCCTGACTTCAAAGGCCAACAACAGTCACACTGTCACTGCTGCTGGAGGAGCCAAATCCTGAAGGATCACAAGTGTGTGTTTGTGTGCGCATTTCCAGTGGTGGGGAATTACACCTTGAGATTGTTGATGTGAAAGGGCCACTTAAGGCTAAGATGGCAGGTATTCAATTGAATAATGGCATGTTGCTCTGTGTTTAAACTGAAATTGTAGAGATAAGTATCCAGAATTATTATTTACTATATTCATGTATCATTTTTGATTATGTGGTACCAGTTTCATCTGTTGCAAGCAGGTGTTGATTTGCTGGTTAGATGGAGGAGATAAAATGAGAAATACAACTTGATGCAATAAAAATGGGCTGAAAACATTCTTAATCAGTCTGATTGTCTTTTATTATGTTTATTATATTATCCTTCTGTGGAAAGTAAGAACTCATATCCTTGATTGTGAAGTTGGCGCCTCTTTTCACGCTTTCAAATGTGATTTAATGAATCCATGAATAGTTTGCAAAAGTATGCACACTCTTTTCAGCCATTACTGTCAGTTTGGTCCTTGCACTTCTACGAGTGGTTGGTGTGGGAGGTATAAACCTCTCTCTGCACCAAACTGTGCGAGTGTAGGTGTCAGTGTGGGTCTTCTGTTTGTGACCAAATGCATCTTACAGGGCATACTGTGTGTGTGTGTGTGTGTGTGTGTGTGTGTGTGTGTGTAACGGCCAACAGATGTGAGACGCGGACATGGAAGACTTGGCAGTTTACTGTCAGGATGACTGTGTGTCTACCATCCCTGTCTGCCAGGAGCTCAGTAACTCTGACTGGAAAATTTTGAATCGTAGTGCGCGCTCATGCTGCTCATTCTGTTCATTTTATATGGAAACACACACACACACACACACACACACACACACACATTTACATGTATATTATTTACTTGCATATAATGGTAAGCATCCCAGACCCACACGCCTACTTGACATATAGCATTTACTCCCCTCTCTACTTTTATGGGAATACGCACGCACGCATGCACGCACACACACGCATACACGCACACTCACACACTGAGATATGAGCCAATGACACATCCCAGCAGCATACGGCATGCCGTCATACCAGTTGCATGACGGATTTGAGGCAGATGAAGACATTACTTGGGTTTTGTAGGAGATTTGTGTGCTGCTTCTGGAAAGCGAGTGAGTGAGTGTGTGTTGCACCACTCCAGATAAGGCAGGGCTAACCAGGCTCTTGGCCTCCCTCTGACCTACCTTACACAGCCACATACTGCAAAGCATCTCATTCTTCATATTGACTCACAGTAGTGATGATGAGAAAACCCAGTCCATACTGTCTTTTCAGGTTTACCCCGCTGTTCTGCAGCTCTTTGAGTAAGTTTATAATGTGTAAGGTGGTGACAGTAGCAGATAGAACCAACAATCATTTTAGTAGGAATTTAGCAATAGGCATCTATTGATGAAATATCTATAATGTGATATGACATATCACCTGAGTTTTAGGTCATCATGATGATAAACTCTATGGCCTGGAGCTAAATGCTGCCTTGCATGTCAGTAATACCATAGTTTCTATAGGAGCATGGGCAAATTGTCACTTTTACCTATTAAACCTCTTCCATTTTGAGACATCTTGTATACAAATTCAAATGTCAGTCGTTAGGTGGTGGTTCTACATCAAAGTTTTAGTTGTCGTCCTTCATCCTTTCAATCATGTTCATCCTTTGGGAAACATGATTTACGTGTACGTCCCATATATTTTAAGATATCTGTATCTTTCTATGCATCTAAGAATCTTATGTAAGAAATTCCCCAGTATGGAGGTTGTGATATGTGGTTGACAGCTCTGAAATCTAGTAAGGACCCTGTTGAGCTTGGATTATTTTGTTATACAGTACATGCTGTTCCCAAGGGTCAAAAAAGGAACTTCCATGCTCAAATGCAAATTTTATTTTCTCCTACTTGCTCCCCGTTAAATTCTGAATTCAATTTCAGAGCTGTGCATGGCAGGGGCGACGTCCTATGTTAGTGAGTTACAACAGCTCTATTATCACAAGTGCACCACTTACTGTACGTCCTCTGAGCAAGGCTCCGTTTTTCCATTATATCTGCAGTTTATCTTTTTCTTTCATGTCTTATTGTCTTTAACTATTTATATTTTTTAAACACTTCAAAGGGGCTATACTTTGTATTATATAAATGGACTTTACTCGTAACTTTACCCAGCAACTTGATCACTGATGATCCAGTGATAGTCTATAATTGACGTGTGTGTGTGTGTGTGTGTGTGTGTGTGTGTGTGTGTGTGTGTGTGTGTGTGTGTGTGTGTGTGTGTGTGTGTGTGTGTGTGTGTGTGTGTGTGTGTGTGTGTGTGTGTGTGTGTGTGTGTGTGTTTGACTTGCCAGGCTTTTGGTCAGTGCGTTAGTATGATAAATTGTGACAGTAGTCAGTGTGATGTCCAGGCTTGTAGCCAGTTAGAGCCATAGTAACAGCACAGTGTTCCCACTCCGCCTTTGAACTGCTGCTATGCTGCTATAATGAGGGAATGTTCTTTTCTAAGCCTAACCCAAGGGAGGTTGTGTTTCTGTGTGCATGAGTGTGCGCTTGTGTGTGTCTTTGTGGCATGGTGAGTCATACAGTACGTGCTGCAGCTATTGTCTTTGTACTCTTGACATGCTGGCCTATAACCAAAGGTCTTGTTTTTTCCTCAACCTCCAGGTGACAGAAACAAACCAGGAAGAAAGTGTGTGTGTGTGTGTGTGTATGTGAGTATATGTTGCCCTAGGGTAGATACTTTCCTTATACACAGGGCAGTGAGTCTCACATGAGCTCACCATGTTCATTCTACTTTGTAAGCTTTGGTCTACAAGGCTGGGCGGCCTGTCAAGAAACTCTGTGTGTGTATTTGTGCACATGTTTGTGTGTCTATGTGTGTGTGATGACAGGTAGCCCCCCTCCTCAGCTCTCTGTTAAGTCCTGGTCTGACATTATTGGAGTCTAATAAGCCATACTCGAGTCAGCTCATATAGTAAATCTTTGCCATTGTGCTGCCATATTACAAACAGATGTGCGCAAACACACACACACACACACACACACACACACACACACACACACACACACACACACACACACACACACACACTGTAGCTACACGTTAATACAGCCTGCAGCTATATTTAGTAGCCAAAAAATTTGGAATCTTTGTTGAGACCAAACCCAGTTTTCTAACTTGGTTGGACAAACATGCTTTTTGGACAAACATGCTTTTTTCATTATGTCGCATTATATTATGCTCATTTCTTTTTTTATGCAGCCACTTACATTTTACTCGTCTTTTAATTCTGGTTCCTTATACCCTTCCAGCTGTCTTTACTTATACTGCCCTCCTCTCTTCTCTCTTACCTGTTGCTTCTTGATTCAAATTTGAGCTTCCACACCTTTTCCACATCTATTACAGCAAAAATGCTGACTTTGTTTCTTTTTTTCTTCATCTTCCTTCCTTTTGCTCACCTTGATCGGGTTTAACCAGCTATTCTAAAATCCACGACTACGTTTGTAAGTAAGTGAAGTCCTCTCTAAGTTAACTACTAGCTAGAATTAAAAAAAAAACAAAGGGATTTACTAAATCTGGTTGCACCATCAAAACTTAAGAAATAGTATAGAATAGACTGTAATGGCTTAGCTATGTGAGGAAACATCGGCAGCTGCTTAATCAAAAGAAGCCACAATGTAAACAGGAAGTCACTATAGCGGTGGTTCTCAAACTTTTTCACATTAAGGACCCCTAAGCTGACACAAATTAGACCACGGACCCCCATCTGATAAGACTTTGTCCCAGTGTCCCCCTGATAGAATTTTTGCTTTTAGATGTTTTATTACAGAAAGTGAATGAAACCCATGAGCAAATAGTCATACAATCTGTCATTGTGTTACTTATGGATGAAATTATAGTGAAAATAAATTATTCCCCTTTTTGTTGGGGACCCCCTGGAACCCCTTCAAGGACCCCTGTGTGTCCCCGGACCCCACTTTGAGTACCACTGCACTATAGCATTAGAGGCTATAACATAGCAGCCAGAAATTACAGTTGTACGGGGGCAAACCATGTACTAACATTAACTGCTAATCTTATTTAAATATAGGTATTGCTTTGTTTTATTTATATAAATAAGGAAATCATGTGTGTCAGAGTTAGTAGTATTCATGCAGTGGGGAATATCTGATCGTATTAATCTTACCAATGCTAATTAGTCATTTAGTCTAATGTTATTAGCATATTGTAATTTGAGGTATGTGAATTACATCGTTATTAAATAGCAGGTCAGATGTGTCGATGATATCAGATGGCTAACTAGTTTTTTTCAGTTTGTTGCTTTAATAATTTAATAACAAATAATCTACATAAGAACTAGTTTGTGACAGATTTTACTGTACCGATATGTAAATCACTATTTGGTAAACATAAAGATTTAACTTGGCTAAATTGAACGCTGGTGGAACCGGCTTCTGGCCAGATGTTGGATGGTGACACATCTCAAATTTAGAATGACTACATTTGTTAAAGTCTCTGTTGCTACGTATGTATGTTTTTTCTGAACATTTGCATGGATACATGTGGATTCATGTATGTAATATCCAAGACGTTGACTGCGGCATACTGGGCTGCTTCTCATTAGGAAAGTCTAGACCTAAACCTTGGGCGTAAAGCGCTACAGCCACATGCTCGGTTAAACCCACCAATCCCAGCCAGAGCCTGTATGCACTTGGCACACACTGAGGGCTTATGGGTAATTGAATAAAAAACCCTGCTGGTGTGTGTTGATGTCTCAAACAGAAGAAATAAAATGTCAAGGAAGGCACGAGCAAAACATGAGTACACAAAGTAGAAGAGGACATACAGTACTGTCGGTATTTATCTTTCAGGATCCTGGGGGGGTTGTGATTCACAGAGTGGATGAAACAAAAGAAGTGTTGATCAAGAGATGAACAATGAAAGAAAAGGAGAGGGAGTGTGCTTGGGAAGAAGAAAATAATAGACATTTTGAGTGCAGATATTAGGCATGTACTGGGTGGTAAAAGGAAATGACGGGAGGGAAGATTTCGGTGGTGGCCCGTGGTGGTATGGACCAGAAGGTGAAACGTGGCCCCGTCGATGTGGATCAGGTTGTGTGTGACGCATTCAGAGCCAGTGAGACTCGCAGACGTGCATACATTCATACCCTGAGATGAAAAGGCAGCCGGACATTTGACCGTGAGCAGCAACTGGGGTCACATGCACAAACATAAGTCCAAGAATAGACTCTAAACACTAGGGAAGAAAATAACCCAGTAACAGCGGATGTGGCGTGCGTGCGCGTGTGCGTGTGTGTGTGTGTGTGTGTGTTTGAGTGTGTGAGAGAGAGAGAGCGAGCTGGAGAGAGGCAGATTTGTGTGTTTTTTAATTGTGTTTTATGCTGTACATTTATTTATAGGGTTAGCTGGTCTTATAAATGAACAATCCAGTTACTTATTTACACCATGCTTTCTTCCCTAGCTTTAATGAATCCCATAAGCCATTTAAGATCAATTAAATCTTTATGTTGTGATTTTCCTGTTGTTCCCACTAATTTTCCTTTAGTTGAGGTTGTGTGCAGCCACATGTTTACTAGAAGGGAGGGAGGTTGAGGGAGAGGTGAGGGGAGTCCAGTTTTATGAGCTTGTTTCTATGTAGGGTTGTAAATACCCCCTAACAGGCTTAAAGTGACAGCTGGTCCCACAAGACTGTCATAGCCATCCTGCTGAAACTGTACTTTACAATAAAACACAGTGTTTCCAGATAGACCAAAAAATTAAGATCACATATTTCATTTCTTAAATCCAAAACTATGGTTAGATGACACCACCTCTGCCTGTATGGTTTTCAATAAAGAGTTGAAACCAACAAGGCCTCACATGCCAGTGTATGATTATGACTAGTCCCCATGTAAGAGAAATACAACACGAACCAGACACTGAGTCAGGGTCCTAGAGGTAGATGGAAACCACTAACAGTAGGGATGAATTAGATTACTGTTGGGACGATTTAGACTAAATGTGCCATAAAAACATACATCATGGAAATCCTGATTAGAGGGTTGGTCAGACCAAGTGGTCAGCAAAAAGCAGTGGGTGAGGTGTTAAGAAATGCAAGCATTATTAACCTTAGTCATAAAGGCTTCGTAGAGAGAGACTGTATCTGCCGTAATTTATTGTTTTATGAAAGGCTATTAAAAGAAAAGTATGTTTCTTACAGTTAGTCAACCAACAGAAAATGTGTCATTTTTCAAGCTAAAGTGCCAAACATTCCCTAGTTTCAGCTTATCAAATGTGAGGATTTGCTCCTCTGACTTATTTTGACAGCCCATATATATACTGGTGGTGTTGCACAGGGAAACAGCCTTCCATTTCCATTTAATATGAAGTTGACAAAAATAAGAGGGACTTTCAGAGGTCAGGTCAGTGCTTTTCCTGTGGAATAAGGTAATAATGAAATTGTGCTTGTGCACTTGCTATTATTCTGTTTTTGCTGTAAATATGTGTATGTATTTTTGGTTTAGTTTTCAGAAATGTAATAAGACTGTGGTCTTAAGAATCTACTGTTTGATTGTATGTTTTACAATATGTTATGTCTTAACATATTGTAACCATATTGGAAATAAGTGTTCTCACTTTAACACCCTTGGATTGTTTTTGCTTTTTATATGGATCCATAAAAATATCAAACATTTTATAAAAAGATTGGTCGGACAAAACAAGCCATTTGGAGACATCACCTTTTACCTTTTCTGACTCTTAATTTTCTGACGGTTAATTGAGAAAATATTCAGTATTGATTTTATAATTTCTATTAGTTAAAGCCCTAATTTGGATGATGGCATTCATCTGCTCTGGCTCAAACTGACATGATTGGTCGAGATGTTGAGGCTGCAGAAGGGATGACGAACATGTGCGATAGGCTCCGCCACAAAGTCCTGATTTTAGATGTGTGTGTGTGTGTGTGTGTGTGTGTGTGTGTGTGTGTGTGTGTGTGTGTGTGTGTGTGTGTGTGTGTGTGTGTGTGTGTGTGTGTGTGTGTGTGTGTGTGTGTGTGTGTGTGTGTGTGTGTGCATGGTGGCGAGATATGGAGGGGTGACTAAGTGGTGGTTCGGAACACGATGACTCCCCTTACCTTCTCTGTGACGATGGGGCCATGGCGACAGGGGTTTGCGGTTAGAAACCCTAATCTGCTCCTCATATGACCCTCTGATGGACAGGGACAGCAGTCAACTCACACACGTACACAGACACACACACACAGCTCTCAGACTAGTTAGTCTAGCTTCGGCTCTCCAGTCTAAACATGCTCTTATATGGATTTCTGTTAAAATCTGAAGATCTCTACTCTTTCTTTCATTATAAACACATCGTCCTGCTTCCTACATGTAACTGCCCAGTGAGCACAAACATGTCTGAAAGACAGTATGTTTGGACGTCCAGAAGACGTCTTTAGGGAATCGAGAATTAATGTTTTTTTATGTCTTCCCGTGACACTGTATATACTGTGCGTCACTGATGAGACATCTTTAAGGTGCTACCTTTGGACGTGCAGACTACATTACCAGGAAGGCCAGAGGTGTTTAAGGTCTGAACTTTATATACTCTCTCTATATATATCTATAAGACTTCTTTAAGACAGTCATCAATATGTTACATCTCTAATTGACATCTATTTCTATATTCCAGCTGTCCTTCTACATAAAAAAAATCAAAACTCCGTCTGATTTGTTGTAAAAAACTAGAAATCTCCTTATGAATAGCTTGGGTCTCCATCCATGACTGAAACAGACAAAAAAAGTTACCTAAAATATATTTCAACTTTATCGACCTTAATATGTGTGTAGATATGCTGATATTTGAATCGCTCCCTAAGAAGCTGCCTGATTGTATTGAATAAGTATATTAGTCAGCCCTTTATTATTAATAACCTTAATGTTTATCTGAGGATGAGGAAATAGATGCAAGGGAAGAAGAACAGGAAAAGACTGATTTCATGTAGTTTGCAGCTTTGATTTGGCCTCTTTTGCATTTTATTTGTTCAATAACTGTGAGAAAGTGATTGTCAAAATCTGTCATGGGGATGTGTTTGTCATTTCACAACCTGTCATGCCACACCTGCCTACTAAACTCATATCACCAACCATTACATCTAGACTGCACCCCTGATGCTTCCCACGATCAGCTGCTTGTGAGCATATCCATCATTTTGTTAGTTTACTACTTATTTCCACGATTGTTGCACAAGTGTTGGGTTTGAGTGTGTGAGTGAGTCAGTGTATTGCAACATTTTGAGTGCACATTACTTTGAATGATGTCTCTTAATGTAAAAGCACTGCGGAATCTGGGGAATGCCCACAACATTTTGGAACAAGCCATTCAGTTCTGACCAGCAGTGGGTCACAGAGACTTGGTTTGGTTCTGGCTCCATGTCGTCTAGTCTTGGTCTACTTCTCTTCCTTTTGGGGCTCCAAGTGTGCCTGAACACTCAACACCTCATTATTAACTGTGTTCACCCCTTTTCATTTATCACATTAGCTGTTTTTGTACTGCTGATAAATCTTTCTCAGTTACACTCTTCTGCTGATGTGTAATCTAAACGGGATTGGCTTTGCTAATTTTACAGTAGGGCTATCTTTGGTGTGTGTTTTTCACATCTGTTTTATGCAGATAAAATATATATATATATATATATATATATATATATATATATATATATATATATATATATATATATATATATATATATATATATATATATATATTATCTGCATAAAACAGATATATATGTGTGTGTGTGTCTGTCTGTCTCAGACCAAACTGTTCCTTCCTAGGTTTTGGTAGGGAAGAAGAATGTGTGTAATTAAAAAGATTATATCTCTGGTTCTGCTGCATCAATTTTGATCTTTTATTCCCTAAACTGTCCATTGTGAGTGTTATAGGAGTGCCAAACTAAATTGGTGGAGTACTCTTTTAAAGGATGAGGGAAATCAGGGGCAAAAAAACGTATTTGAAGATCCAGAACAGAGCTGGTTTATAAAAGTGTACATTGATAAGCCAACTGATCTGTGACTGATCTGTTAAAACGGACTATTATGAATTTCAGTAGCAATGAAGTTCTCAGTTTATCACTGTTTCATTGCTCTGATTAATTATTCGGTTCATTTCGAGCCCCGCTGCTCCAAACACAGAACCTTTTCGTCTCTACTTTATTTCCTCAGGTTAGTGTATGATTTTGGATGTGTGTAAATTGTTGTAAGCTGGTTACATTGTATGAGGTAGCAGGAATAAACTGTTAACTGGCTGAATCCAGGTCAGCTGCCTGTGCACATTACATTTGTTTTATTTTTTGTGTCCTTTCTCTTCTGTGCCAGTGTGCGTGTGTCTGATGTCTGAATTGTGTGTCTCCATGTGCATCAGCAGAACCCAGCCAAAAGCATGACATCACCCCACATTTTTAAATTAGTTGCAATGCAGAGGCTGGGTCATATTGGGCTCCAGGCTCTGTGTGTGTGTGTGTGTGTGTGTGTGTGTGTGTGTGTGTGTGTGTGTGTGTGTGTGTGTGTGTGTGTGTGTGTGTGTGTGTGTGTGTGTGTGTGTGTGTGTGTGTGTGTGTGTGTGTGTGTGTGTGTGTGTGTGCTTGAGATAATGTGCATGTTTGTATGTGAGTGTAGTGCAGAGGTGTATTTTATTGTTTGTATCAGCAATTGTGTGTTTACACTCTTTGCTGTATGTGTGCAGAAATATGCATGTAAGTGCGTAGTGCAGGTTTGAATGTTTTTAAGGCAGATGCCAGCTTTCATCATCGTCTCATGTGGCCTACAGTGTTGCATATTTACAGCATGTTTCTTCTGCCCTCTGCAGTGGAACAGCAGGGTGTGTGTGTGTGTAACCAAATCTCCCCTTCCATGAAAATTAAGTCTTCATTAACTCAACAATGACAAATAATTTGCTCATAAGGACGAGATTGGGGTAATGTGTAATAGTAATACTGTATAATAGCTAATGCAGGCACAATTTCCTTAACTAGCGCTATGCTTTATTAATAAAGGGATGCAACTAAGGCTTATATTTTCAATGAATTGAATAATTTTTGTATAAAAATGTGAACAATTGCCCGTTATAGTTTACCACAGCCCAGTGGGATGTGTTCAGATAGCTTGTTTTGTTCCACCAATAGTTTAAAACTCCAAAAACATTCAGTTTACTGTGATGTATAACAAAGAAAAGCATCAAATTATTATACAAGCTGATTTTTGCCATTTTTACTTTACCAGTTGATTATCAAAATATCTTCCTATAATTTTAACCAAATAATTGTTGCAGCTCTAAATTGATGTCTTAAGGATCATGCACTGCAGGACCTTCTCTAAATTATAGGAAAATACCCTGTTGTTGTTTCTCTGCTAATGGTTTCCCCCACATAGATAGCAATGCTAATCATGGTCAACATTAGTTAAACACTAAAATAAAAAAAATAAAAACAGGATTATTGGAGCTAGGGCGGCACGATAACTTGATGTTATCATTTATCGACGTACAGTGGAATCTACTTCACACATCTTTTTAGTTTGGTCTGTATACTGTAACATTTGTAATTCCCTGGTTGTTCAGTGTTATACTATTATATCATCTGTTCTGCCTATAGAAGCAGAAATGCCTTCACTGCTGCCTGCTGCATTGACCTACAAAGACCATTCAACTTTGTGATAGAAAACAGATTAATCAACTTCTGTCATAACATTAAGCTGAATACCAACTATACAAACATAAATCAGTACTCTCTTTGTCCCGTGTTTTCTCTCCCTGTTTGCATGAAAAATTCCTCCACAGTGATTTTATAAAACTGTCCTATAGGCCTGGACCTGCCCGCATTCAGCTTAGTCCTGTTCAGCCCTGACTGCTGTTCTGCTGTGTGTGTGTGTGTGTGTGTGAGAATCTACACTGGTCTTACGATTCGATTACGATTATCCTGTCAACAATTCAAATCGATTCAATATCCCAGTGCATCACGATGCGTCCCCTCCTCAATATTATTATTTATTGCTACACATGGTTTTCATCAACAAATTCAAGCAGTCAGATGTATATGAACTCCCCTTTGTATTGTATCTGCTTTATAAAAAAAGACACTTCCTGAATGTAGCGGAGTCTAAACACAGCAGACAAAAGGCAAAAACACCAAAAAAAAACATTGCCTGAAAAATCAACAAGTAACATCAGTAGGCTATAAGAGATTATGGTCTGTTACTGCATCGATGCAGGATCATCTAGGTCCGCATTGCAATGCATTGATGCAGTGATTCATATCAACACCCCTAGTGTGTGTGTGTCTCCAGAGTGCAGTAATTTGTGCTCTCAGCAGCCTCTGTCTCATCCAAACAACTGGGAGAGATAATGGGAGAACCACACACACACACACACACACACACACACACACACACACACACACACACACACACACACACACACACACACACACACACACACACACAAACACCCAAATCCTCACGCCTCTACATATTTTGTTTTAAAGGTTTGATAACAAACTTTTTTTTTTTTTTTTTTTTACATTTTAGGTATATTCCTCATCCATAGTTGTTAAGTATGGTTATTTGATTCATTCTACTGTTTGTAAAATCCAAACAAACATATTTAGTATTTCTTGCTTGAGAGCTTATGAATGCAGACACCTTAACTGTCCCTTGATCCTTAATTGCGTCAGATATCCCCCTGATTGTTCTCCTGCCTGTGTTTAGGCCTGTGTACAGATGTCTGGTTTGCAAAGCAGCTCCCCGTTTGTCTCTGTGAGGGACCAGGCGGGGCTTTTTTTTGCAATCCATGCCCCCAAAACTCCAGCTCTCCTCCTCAAGAAAGAAAGTAAGGAGAAAAAGAAAAGAAGAAGATTGGTAGGAGATGATAGTAGTATTCAAAAGTGTTGTGAAGACGTGTTTTTCTCTTGGGCTGAGTAGCTTTAGGATCCATTTTTTTCACCTGCAGTAAGTAAAACAATTCTTTCTCTTCTTTCCATTTTGGACGGTCTGATTGCCAGACAAGCCATCTTTCTCCCTTGTTTCCTAGACTGACTTTCTCTGCAGCAGAAAATGATTGTAATTGTGAAAGCGTGACAGTGTCTTACGAGGACAGAGCTGTCTTCCAGAATGTCTTTCCAGACAGCTGATTGATGCTCAGCTGATGAGCCAACTCCAAATAAGTGTGTGTTTGTGTGTGTGTATGTGGGTGATCAAGACTGTGTTAGCCTTATAAGGCCAAGCTTTTTTATCCAGGAAACATTTAAGGATAAGAAAAGATGTGAGTCACTGATTTCCTCATCTGCTCAGAAGCACAAAAAAACATCCTCTTCTCTGCCCTCAACTCCTTCCTAGAGGGGATATATACTGTGTCTGTGTGACCTGTAGTCCTTTGGGTTGCTGTTTTGTTCCTAATGAGGTGGTTAGCTATTTCACACGGCCCACTTTCCCAAGAGATGTGAAGTGTGCTGGAGGGACAGCTGAGATAGCACTGGAGTTGTAGAACTGTGGATGAGCACTTGTGCCATCTCAGCCTGTAAAGTAGGAGCCTGCGGTGTGTGTGTGTGTGTGTGTGTGTGTGTGTGTGTGGAGGCACAGAGTAAATAATTCATATGAGGAGTACAGAAAGAAGCAGAGAAGTGGGTCAGAACTGCAGTTAGTTTGTTGGACATTTCTTAAGATGAGAGTGTGGGAGAGGGGAAAAGTGAGAGAAAGAATTACAAGAAAAGGCAGAAAGGATAGTTGGAGGGAAGAAAGGAAGTTGTCTTTTTACACACTTGATGGAATGCTTTCATAATAATATTTTAAAATAATTTTTAAAAACTGCACATTGTAGTACAGAGTTTGCATGTGTTTGTACGCATTTCCTTATAACTATGTGTGTTTCTCAGAGGAGAGTCATGTTGCACAAAGCCCAGTAATCCTTCTTTTGTTACTACTTTTGTCCCTCACTGTAGGGCAGAAGTCAATACCCACAGAGCCACTAGTTTCTCCCTGGGTTCTGTTTAGTATTTGCATGGCATAGCAGAGCTCTCTGTTCTCTGTGTGCGATAAGTAGCAACATTGAGGTTGGGCATCAAGCTGTGTGTGTGTTTGTGTGCGAGCGGGCTAGTATAGACCTGTCCTCTCTTCCTGGGGGTATGTTTGGGGTTCCTTTTTTTTTTTTCTTCACAAAGACCCACTTACCCTTTGAGGCCCCCCACGCACGCACAGCAACACAACAAAGCACACAACCTCTTTTTGTGCACCTTTTCTGATGTGCACACACACACACACACACACACACACACACACACACACACACACACACACACACACACACACACACACACATGCTCAAGGCTGGAGTGGAGGTTGTGACAGAAATGGCCTCTGGTGATTTAGTGTTTCCTGGTGAAGGTCACATTGAAGGAAAGATTTTTTTTTTTTAGTTGGAGGAGAAAGAAGGGAGGGAGGGACGGAGGGGAAAAGAAAGATGGGAAAAAAAGAGAGGATGGGAAGGAGAGACGGAAAAGGTTGTCACAAATAACCTCAGGGAACACGATCTGCCTCCTCTACTCTCTTCTTGTTCTGCTTTTGAATCCATCCAGAAAGACAGAGCAATAAAAGAAGTGGAGGATGCAAAGGATAAAGGGGACTGATTCCACTTCAAATGGCATTTTGGTGCCTTTGGTCAAAACTTCACATGAAGCTAAGAAGTAACCTTCACTGTACTCAGTCAATCTGATAAAAATCTGCCTCTTCATTGTTTTAGAAATTAAATAAACGTATTGTGATTTGGAGTTAATAGGTTTAGGGTTATAATAGTGAAAAACATTATTTTTTTATCAGATTTCTTAAAAAATAAACCCACATTGTTCATGTCTAAAGACATTCCCGTTTTCAGCTTTAAGCTTTGGCTTGTTGACATTAAACTGAAAGCTGATACCTCCACACATTCTCAGCTAACTTGCCCATAAAATATCCAGAAAAAACACTACCGCCACTAAATCACAGCAAGGCATCGAAAAGACACCATGGGATGCGTTTTGTGTGTGTGTGTGCACTAGTGAATCATCTTTTTCTGTAATATGTGTCAGTGCGGCATTGTCAGGCATTTGTGAGTGGGTGTATGCTCATGCATGTGTGTGGAGGTTGTTCAGTGTTAGCAACACCAGTGGAGTTTGTTTACATGCTCCATATCACTTTGGGAAGCTGTCATTTACAAAGATATACACACAGTTATTAAGTGTGTGTACGGCAAAGAGGAAGAAGTGTGAGTGGACACGTTTGTGTGCATGTTGTGTGTGCAATTACTATCCTCTAATAGTCTATTTCTAACTGCCTGTCCAGATTTCAAGTGCAGCTTACCAGGAAGTGTAATTTCCTGCTCAAGACCCTGATTCAGCAGCATCCAGCTGTTGTGTTTGTGTGGAGAGAAAGGAGAGAGAAAGCGAGACAGAAAGATGAGATGACCGCCTGTTTTTTCCATACAACTCTTTAATAGTTGTTTTTCCAGGTGCCTCAAACCCCCACCCCCACCTTGCCAACCGCTCTCCCCCACCCACAAGCCCACCAGTCATTCCTCCCCCCTCTTCCCAGTTGCTCTTTTTCACACCTTTAAGTAGGAAACTCCGGCTCCATAATTCCCCCGAGAACCCACAACAGATCACATGTCCGCACTCTCAGTCTAAGTTGTAATAACCTCTCAGTGTTGTTCTTTCTTCCTGTGTCTATTCTGAAAACCCTGCATCCCTCAGGTATGCAGTTCTGAAATTATATAAACTATGAGCTGTGTACCTGTGTTGGCAGGGTTGTCATTAATGCTTGAACAATTCTTAAAATCAATTATTTGAGCACAGTACAAGACCTTGGCTTCTCCGGATACTTCTTTTAGAAATTCAAATTTATACATTAAAGAAGTCTTGCATACCCTGACAGTTTCTGTAAATGCACAGTATGTTTGTATAGTTGAGATTAAGCCTGAGGTTAGATTGCATGTGTGTGGTTGTGGTTATAGTGGTGCCGTCTCACTGCTGTATTACAGTTGGAGTATAAGTGTATATACAGTACGTATGGGCATGCATGTGTAGGAGGGCACAGCTTCTCTGAGGAATGTGTTGTCCCTGTGGAGGGGGAGGGAAATCAGAGGGAGAAGGAGAAAAATAAGTTGGTGCAATTGAAGACTGAAACCAAAAGTAATTGAAAGAGGGGGAGAGAAAATGACAGAGAGACATAAAAGAGAGGGTGAGCGTGATACAAGGTTTACAGCACAATGTGTTTACCTAGTCAGGCTCTGTTAGTTCCTGGTATGTGGTATGTTACTGGTATTTATATACTGCTTGACTTTCTTTACTGTACAAAGCTTGAGACAGCACTTTTTGTTTCTTCTAAAGCACTGGAAGTTGAATAGAATGACACCGAATAGAATAAAACACAATGCACCAGAAAAACACATCTTTATTAAACTTAATATAGAATTTGTGCTGGAGCACAGGCAAAAAAAAACAGGGGTTTTCTCCTTCCTACACACCGGCCTCTCTTTTACTGAGTCATGATTTCTCAGCGGAGTCGGAGACAACTCTTTGTAGCTCGGCTGTGACGTAAGAGGGAGTCACATCTTTTTTTTATACTTTGCCTGTTTAACCTTCCACACTTCTGCGTCTTCCTTCCTCCCCTCATTTTGATCTGTATGAATGAATATTTTTTAATTATTGTGTCATGCATACAATAAAATATGCCCAGCCCACACAGGCTTACAAGACACCATTACCTAGGACAAAGGACCAGATGCCAAAGTAACCACATACCCTAAACAAATAAACCTTCTAGTCTTTTTTGCCAAGCTTTAGAAACAAAAGTCGCCAACTTATAAATATTAAATTTAAACAACCACTCCAATTGGTCATTATCCGTGCACCAGAACATTTCAGGGTTTCATGTAAGATCGGTGTTCTTAACTCGTCATAATACGGACAATACAAAAGAAAATGTGATTTGTTGTCAACTTCACATAGTTCACACAACCTTTTATCTTCTTGGATGTTTTTGAATCTACCCACTTCAAGGGCAAGGGGAAGGATTCCTGTTCTCAACTTAGCCACCAACGACCTCTGACTTCTCCGTATCTATGTGTATTTGAGGTTGATGTTTTTTGATGATAAAGCCCTCGTAAGCCCTCTTTTCAGCGATCATCTTGATGATAGCTAAAGGGAAAGTGTCTCATGTGCTCATACACAACTCCATAAATGCATAAACATGCACTCTTATGCACTCACGTTCACAATTATCCACTTTTTGATAACTGTCTTAATGATTTAACTTTCTCTTCCTCTGTTTTCCTTTCTACTCTTTTGCACCCTCTCTCTTCACCCCCCCTCCCCTTCTCTGCTGACTCGCAGGTGGTGTCCTCCGGTCAGAAACACACACTCTCTGTGACACATGGCCAACAGCGGGAGACGGAAGGGGCGAGATTGAGTACGGGACAGATCCAGAAAGGCACGCACAGAAAGAAAAGAGGCAGTCGGCCAACTGTGGTCGGTCCCCTGCTAGTCTGCAGCTGCGTTGGAGTCAGCGAACGGTTCTCCGCTGCTCCGTCAGCAGTTCAGAAACTGTGATTCTTCCTACATCTCCTTGCTCAGGGGGATGAGCCTTGGATGGGGCAATGTTAAGACCTCGCTGGCCTTGGATTAGGCCCCTGGGGCTGCTTCTTTGGAGAGATGGGTGATACTCCAGCTGGATCTTCTGTTGTCGCCATCCTCCACAGCTGTCATTAGTGGCTAATGAGCTGCTGCTGGAGAGGAAACGAAGAAGGTTGCTTGTGGAGAGAGGAGGAACCTTACAGCTGTTATTAAGAGGCCCAGAGCTCTCAGACAAGGAATTCTGCCTTCTTTATTCCTCTGGAAGAGAGTGAAACCCATTTTAAAACTCTTTCAGGTGCAAGCATTAAAGGATATTATCTTTGTAAGTCGTGTTTGTAGACATTTCTTTTCCGTTGTTAATTACCATTTTTTGGTTTTAATTACAGTAGTGGCATGTCTCTGAAAACTGTCACCATGCGGTTGAAAGACGCATTTTTTCAGCTACTTTTTTTCTCTCTCAACTGAAGGAGTTTTAACATAACATTCTAATCCATCCATTTTTTTTATGTTAAAGCTGTATTGTTTTTTACACTTGTATATTATTTTGCCCCTTCTATGCCCTGAAGGACATTGGTAACCATGGCAGCAGCCTATCGTGTAGTGGTGAGCAGTGTGAGCTGCTACAACAGTGTGGTAGTGGACCGGCGCACTCACTCCCATGCTGTGCACTACTGCTCAGGGCCATGTGGGGCGCTGTCCCAGGGACTAGACTGTACTGTCGCACACCGCGGCACCTGTTCCGAGCTGCTAGCTGCTGAAGCTGCATACAGTGACCCAAACAGCTCACTCATACACTCCCATAACGTCACCACTCAACAACTTTCCAACCATGGTAAAATGACTGTTACCATGGATGCTAGTTATAATGGTGGTATAGAGAGGGCGGACAGCAGTGGCAATTTGTCTTTAGGGGAGGACAGCCCCACATGGCGCGGTAAAAAGGCCCCTAGTGGCGGAGGATCGAGTGGGAACCTGAGCTCCTCTAGCAGTCTGAAGGACATCACCGAAGAGGCCATCAACCTGGCCAGTGGTAAGCTCAAAGAGTTTTCTTTTGACAAGCTCCGCCTCTCTTCCTCCAGCCACGTCACCTTCCGAAAAGGTCGTAAAGTCCGTCCTGACTCTCTCAGCCGCCGCTCCACCGACCTGGAGATCATCTATGGCCACTTCAGCTCCAACATCACCACAAACGGAACTGCTAATGGCATGACAAATGGCACGGGTACATCCAATGATGAGAACCTGCCACCATTTGTGCCAGGGAAGGTAGCAGGCCTCGAGGAGACAAAGCTAAAGGGCAGCACAGCCATCTTGTCGGCCATCACCAAAGTGAGTGGTGGATCAACAAGCAGCTTATCGAGTATTGGGTCTTTGGACCAAAGTCTGAACACAGTGGCCTCCCTGTACCGCAACACCCTGGGAGAGGAGAACCTAATTGCCCGTCTGCTGGAGAAGACAAGAGCGGAGGCAGGCACTGGTGGAGCAGGCGGGGAGGACATCCGTGCCTGCCTTGACATCCTGCTCAAATGTTCTGAAGACTTAAAGAAATGCACCGACATCATCAAGCAGTGCATCAGACACAAAGCTGGTGGAGGGCCAGAGGATGGAGGAGCCAGTCCTGAAAGTGTATATCGGGCTGTGATGACCCGACTCAGCTCCTATTTGAAGAGATTACCTCTGGAGCTGGAGGGAATTGGAAGTTTGGGAGGCAGTGGGCAAGGGGGTCAGGGTGCGCATGGAAGCGGGCACAGCGATCTGGCTGAGCTGGTCAACACTCTTCACTCCATCCAGCAAGGACCATACTCTCCAATATTTGGCAATGAGCAACCTCCTCGCTATGAGGATGTGGTGCTGTCACCTCCCATCCCAAAGACTGTTCCTCATTCGGCATTGTCTACTCCATCCTCTGTTTCATCTTCCTCCTCATCTTCTTTGAAATCAGACTCCATCCATAACAAACCAGTCCAAAGTTCCCCTTCCAGAACCACTCTACTTACCAATGGACTACAACATCCACATCCTTCTTCTATCACACAACACACACTCTCCCCCCCAACTATGACATGCACTCCATCCAGCTCCACTCCAACACACTCTCCTTCCCCTCTTCATATCTCCCCGACCCCACCTTATACACACACTCCTCCAGCATCCCCCATGGAAGCTCTTTATATTGAGGAGGAGGAAGCAGATGTGGGAAAGACACTGGAACTAATCCCACAACAGACACACGCTCCAACCAGAGGGGTGAACACAACCCAGAACAATAATGGGATAACATTGGGTCAACATATGCACCTGTCCCATCCACACACACTCCATAACAATTCAAATACCATGCCGGCCAGCACTGGCTACAGCCCTACTTGGCCTTCTTCTGCCTCACTAACCGTCTCAGCACCCAAAGCTGCCGCACACAGGAATGATGACATTGACAAGCTGCTGATGGACTTGGAGAATCTGTCTCAGAGTATGAGCCACCCCAAGAACACTGAGCCTCCTCTTCCAGCGAAAACCAGGAAGAGAGAAGGAGGCCAAGGAATCACTTCCAGTGAGGCCCTTACTAAAATGGCCCAGTTCCAAGTCCAGAAGCCAGCCAACCACCTAGCCATGAATGGCCCTACCTCCAGGACTCCCCAGAGTCTCACTCCTCCCCAGGGAGAGAACAGTGAAGCTGTGGTGGGAGAGGAGGAGGATGGGGCACTGCTGCTGAGGATCCTGGAGAGCATTGAGAGTTTTGCCCAGGAGCTGGTGGATTCTGGGGCGGGGAGCACAGGGAGTGCTGAGAGGAAGAGTGGAAAGGAACGGGAGGTGATGAGGCTCCTGCAGGATACACTGGCCACCACTGGCAGGGCTGATACCCCTCTGGAGTGCACAAGCCCACCAGCTGCTCCCACTGCTCCATCTATACACACAAATGCAGCTGCACAAATCCCAGCTATACCGCCAAAACATTACCTGGTAAATGCACCTGCAGTTTCACCTGCACCGACACCTATAACTGAAGTATCTGAAGCTGTGTGCAATGCTACATCCGAAGCTGCACCTAAATCTACACCTGAAGCTGCCCCTAAACCTCTGCCTACACCCATACCTGAGCCTATTACTGAGGCTACAGATAAAGTTACAGAAGCCTCTACAGGTGACACTGCTCCTACAGCAATCCCTGCACCTGTAATGTCTGCTCCTGCAAGCTTGCATTCCTCCACTCATTCAGCTGAACCTACACCTGTGGCTGCACCTGAGGCTCCTGCCCCTGTTGCCATCCCAATTGCGGAAGCCACAATAGATGCTGCCGTTGTTGTGGGCGACCCTGCTGCTGTGAGAGACACTGGTTCAACCCTCCTCATCCAGCAGACTCCAGAGGTGATCAGAGTAAGTCAAAGGCACACCTTCAAATTAAAACTACTGACAAATGCACAAGCTTATGGAAAGCCAGAGTGAAGCTGAACATCACTGAACATTACAGTTTCACACTATAACCGTTTTATCAACACAACACATGAGACTTTAGTGTGCACATTTAAATTTACATTTAAAACTAATCTATGAAATGGGGGATAGGAATTTCAGGGATGTAAATCATGTATTGTCAGCAAACTGCACATCTCAGCCCTGAATTATTATTCTTTGTGCCTGCTGAAAAGAAATCATCATTATTGAGTCCAACTTTCTCTGGCAGAAACACTTGCTCGCTGCTTTGTAGAAGGTAATGTCACTTCTGGAATTTGGATTATAGTACCATACAAATCTATTGCAAATCAGCGTCTTAGAGCAGATATCTGCAGAGGTGGGACACTTTTTCTTTATTCAAGTCCCATTTTGTCATTTTGGAGGATATTTGCATGCTGTGTAGCTTTTAAATGAATTACTCACGTTCACTGTAGTAGTAATAAACTGATCATATTAATCAAGAGTTTGGATCATAATACATAGCAACATCATCTAAATATGTATTTCAAATGTTACCGTTGCCATGGTGTGAGAAGCAAATAGACAGGCAGTCTGCTGACTAAGTGACGGGCACACAGGAACCAAGAAACAGAGTGATTGACAGCATTTGACTGAGAATAAACCATTTGAAAGAAAGCTTCTCTTGCTTTCAATACATTCAATACAGTCATATTAAACACCCAGGCGAGGATTTTCTCACAACTGGGATGATGCCACTGTAATTGATGGGCCGTGATGAATAGTATTCATTAGCTGCGATGAACACTCTGATACTATCTGGGCTTGAATAGAAAAGCTGGTGCTTTGAATCATGGAACCGAACAGCTCATTGTGTTAGGAGTGGCTCTCTGTTGATTTTTCCGGTTTCTAACTTGTTTTTGTAGTGTGTGTGTGTGTGTGTGTGTGTGTGTGTGTGTGTGTGTGTGTGTGTGTGTGTGTGTGTGTGTGTGTGTGTGTGTGTGTGTGTGTGTGTGTGTGTGTGTGTGCGTGCGTGTGTGTGTTGGTTCTCATTTCCACCCTGGGGAATATTTTAAGGTAATTTAGGGTTGTGCTCAAGGGAGGGAGCGGGTAAGGTAATTGGAGCGAGGGGGTGTGTGTGTGTGTGTGTGTGTGTGTGACTTGGTGTGCGTAACACACTGACAATGCTGTGAATAAACTTAGAAAGGGGGGTTACCTCAGCTTGTCTCTGATGTGGGTGTTCAACAGCACATTGTGGATTTAGGTAATTATCTGTGACAAACACACATTAACACTGACACAGAGCATCAAATCATTACTGTTTCACTTACTTTCTTCTTCTCCTTTGCTAATTAGCATTTTTGTGCTCTTCCATCATCTCTCTCCTCACCAGCCTCCCACTGCTGTTTGTGTGTGTTTATTCACTTAGCTGTGTAACCTTATGCCCTGCTGATATGTAGGCCACCTATTTATGAGGTTACCATGGCAGCTGCCATAGTCAGAACAGAACAGCCAGCAACTGAACACATCATTACGCAATCTTAGTCCTCCTCTGTCCTCTGTCTGCCTATCCATCCCTCCTTCCTCTCTGTTTTTTTTTTTTTTGCTTCTCTGCTTGTTGTTGTTATCGCTTGCCACCCTTGCATCTATCATGCTTGCACTCTATGTTTTTCTCTCTTTCCTGCATCTCTGTTCCTTTTGTTTTTCCTCTTAGTGTCCTTTACTTCACCTGCAGTTCAAGGAGTCAGCCTACGTTGACCACCATTTCTCTTCCCGCCCTGTGATTGGCCGCTGTGTTATTTTGGGAGTGTTGAATAACAGTTGTTGCTGTGTGGAGGGTAGAGCAACCCAATGAAAGGTGCTGATTGGAGCACAGCAGGAGGGGGGAGAAGGGTGGGGTGAGGTGGGGTAGAGTGTGGGGGGCATCTGTTGGCACACTGAGTGTTAACGGTATCGTTACCCTCCAACCCCCTCCACCCCTGGCAGAGCTAGGTGTGAGGGAGACCTAAATCTGTCCACCCCTCTGTACTATGGCATCCCGCTAACAGACTCACTGTCGCCACAGTGTAAATGGACCTGCATGTGTGTGTGTGATGGTGTGCATGTTTGTTTGTGTGTTGAGTGTGCATCCAGACTTTCTTATATGTCCAGGTGTTCAAGTATGTGTGTGCATTTACATATGTGTTCATGCATGTGTATATGCATACAGGTGCATTCAGATGATTCCCATTGTGTGTGTGTGTGTGTGTGTGTGTGTGTGTGTGTGTGTGTGTGTGTGTGTGTGTGTGTGTGTGTGTGTGTGTGTGTGTGTGTGTGTGTGTGTGTGTGTGTGTGTGTGTGTGTGTGTGTGTGTGTGTGTGTGTGTGTTGGCCTGGGGGTAAGTTGACCCAGTGCTACTGTGGGTCACAGCTGAGTTTGGGAATAGCTCTCTGACACCCAATACCTACTCTGGCACTCTGGGAATTATGCTAATATCCCTCAGCGCCAACCCCGCCTCCTGCCTCAGTTGCCCATTAAACTGCCAATCAAACTATGAACAAGGCAAGCCCCCCTCACACACAAGTGAGAAAATGCCCTTGCACTCTCATGCACAACTACTTACACACTCCACATTGGAGATTTGTAGCTGTGTTTCCCTTGGCATTGCCATGGCTTTGATGGGAAGCTCTGCTAAGCCCTTTGGGATGACATTGGCCACAGGCGGTAGCATCTTCATCTCTCTCTCCGTGTGTGTGTGTGTGTGTGTGTGTGTGTGTGTGTGTGTGTGTGTGTGTGTGTGTGTGTGTGTGTGTGTGTGTGTGTGTGTGTGTGTGTGTGTGTGTGTGTGTGTGTGTGTGTGTGTGTGCATTTATTGTTGATTTTGCTGCTGACAGACTAATTTAGGGCTTTCTCCACCTGTCAGAACACACCCATTAATCTCCATGGAGACAAGGAAGCCAGCTGATATAAATCAGAGGCAAGGCCACAACAGTCAAACGCCGGGCGAGGAGACGTGGCAGCATTGATGCTTGGGAGTAGAGTCAACTAAATCTGCTAGTGGTACTTGAGGTCAATGGCCTTCCAGTGGCAGTTGGTCTGTCTTTCTCTTTCCCTCTCTCTGTTTTTGGCAAGTATAAGAAGTGATATTTGAGATCACATTTCCCTGCACCTAAATCGGACCTGTATCTTTTTGTTTCAGTGGGGTTGTTACAGTACAACCAATGGTGACATGATTTACAGACACACACTCCTGGCTGAATCCAGAGCTGCCATTCTGATGGCTTAATTAACCGTCTGCTGATTTGAGTGTTTTTGCCAACTGCTGTGGATGTGTTGCCAGGTTAGAATAGTGCCGGTCAGTTACGGCTTGAGTTAGGATGTACTGAAGAGTTCCCCCGGGAAATACGTGAGAAAGTGGTGAAGAGTCACCTCACACTTTATCCATACTTGGGTCTGGTCCATAATTGGGACATCCTCTGCTGATAAATGAATTAAACCAAATATGTTTTGGGTTGTAACTGCTAACATGCCCACTGCCAAATCAGTCAGTGGAATTAATTTTCCTTTGTAGAAGCAGACTTTTTTTGTCAAACAACTAAGCAACATACAGTTATGTCTCCTAGTAAGACTGCAACACACAAAGTAACTTACAGTCCTTATGAGTTTGTCGAGAAACCTGTGTTTCATAGTCATACAGTTCTCTTATTTTCTCATCCAATCTTCCTCTTACGTGGGTCACTGCCTTCATTAAAGTGTTTAGGAGATAAATGCCATATGTCCTATACAAATAAAGGACAATTCGGCATATTTTAGCTTGTTGTCGAGGAAGGGAAGGGCTGAGGAAAGGAACTGTTGACCTTTTAGACAGAAACCTGTTATTTTGAATAACCCTTGGACCCTTGAATAAAGATAGGAGCGATAAGGAAAATCGTGGAGATAGAAAGGAAATAACAGGAAATCTAAATGAATGAATGTCTGTGTGAGACCTCAGGAGAGAAAGTTTTTTTTTTTTTTTTTTGTCATCTGAGAAGTTGGCTTTGAGAAAAGAGGAATTCATAGGGAGTTAGAGAAGAAGAGGAACAGGCGTAGAAAAAGAACGGAGATGAGAGGGAGACTTGTGGTGCTGGGAAAGGGGGATGGAGTTAGTGAGGGGTGGGTGGGCTGCAGCGTACAGTTGTTGACTTTGGGTCGGTGGAGGATGACATCATTCCTCGGCTGCTTCCACAGGAAATAAGGTCACAGTGGGAACCTCCGCCAAGCGGGGAAAAACGCCTGTTTCAACCTAGGTGCACGAGCACACAGATGGATGCGTTCATTTACACACACACACACACACACACAATGTAATCCCAGACGGGGGGCCTTGGTTGCTGTGTGAGAGGACTTTTCCAATACAGTACATACCATCCAAGGTTAGCCTGGACAATGGAATATTCACCACCCAGCCCTTTGACACACACACACACACACACACACACACACACACACACACACACACACACACACACACACACACACAGAAGTGGTGGAGTTCATTAACTTTACACGTTTGGCAGGGAGATATTTGCACACACACACACACACATACATACACACACACACACATGGATGGATGCACGCACGGACAGACAGACGCACGCACACACACACACACACACACACACACACACGGCAAATGACATCATGATTCACCACTCCCGGTGCAGCCTGGGATAGCATCCAACTGCTGTTCCCATTGCATTGTGCTCTGTTGGAGTGTGTACACTTGCACAGATGCTTGTATGTGCACACACACATGCAAGCCTGCATGTCACTTTTACATATGAAAAGTTTTTAGCTCAGGGGAAAGTATTGCTGCTAAAGTCTTTGAGCGTCCCTCTGCGTCACCATGGAAACCACCACAACATGTTTGTAAGCAGTTGGTAGCTGATGGGACTCCCCTTCCCCAGAATATCAGTTGTGCAATCGGATTGGCTGATGCGGGGCTTCCCCACAGAATCAAATGAAAACTGGATGTGTTTTAGGTTTATTATAGAATACTGACTGTTAATGTGTGTGTGTGTGTGTGTGTGTGTGTGTGTGTGTGTGTGTGTGTGTGTGTGTGTGTGTGTTTCCATGTGAAATAGTTTGCCAATGATCCAGTAGAAACTTGGGTGTCAACCACCCTCCCACCCATCTCCCTACAGTCTCCCTGTTTATCATTTCCCTTTGAACTCACCCTTTACCCAGCTCCACCCAAACTGTGCTGGAGGTTTTCTCCAGAAAACTGCCTCAGTGCTAAATTTCTCTCCCCAGTTAATCTGGACAAGCACATCAGGATTTACTCTGCCTGTGTCCTACATTTAATGCACAAAAAGTTTTACTTTTTTAAAGTACAACTGAGTTTTTGCACCTCTTGTAGTGTGTCACTAATGATATATCAGTTTACTTTTGTTAAAGTTGTTTGTATAAGAATGATATTTAAAGCTGTTGTTCCCACTTTGGTGATCTATAAGCATATGGTTTTCATCATACAAACCTCTCATTTTGTCAGCCAAGGTGATTTCAGGAATTTTGGCCTTGAATAACATGAGATGAAGGAGCTGAGGCCAAAGGAGCTGAGGATCAAAGACAGCAGAAACCAGCATCTCCTGTCAGATCCAGGCTTACCTGTTAGGCTTGAGCGTCAGACAGATTATACAAGCAGAGAGCTGCTACCCTCTAGCGACTCTGAGCCCCTACTGTAACATAGGGTACTGTGTTGGCTAAGTAGGCCAACCTCACTTCTTCTTTTTGTTTTCAAGAGGATCTATAGTGCCATCTACAGGATGATTTGTGAACTAGTGTGTCACAAACTTCGTTTAGAATCAGTTTGATTTCACAATTTTTTCCCAGGTTCTTCCATTTCTTTAAAAAAAAAAAAAAAAATCTCAATTAAATACAGGCAGAAAAACCATAACACATTCCAATGCCATGATTGTGACATTATGAGTGTGACTTTGACTTTTGGGAGTGGTGCAAGATGCAATGCTATTCTAGGTCAAAGAGAAGTGTTTCTAGAGGCTATTTTCTCATGTTGTATGCTTGAATTATATTTTTACTGATAAAATGTGGCTCAATGTGCATGGCAAAGGGATGTAAAGGTGGTTTGTTTGGTGCATGGTCTGTATGGTACGATCATTACTTAAGCAACATACTTTTAGCTTCCTCCCTTGTATGCATTCCTATGTTTCTTCTTAGGCACATTCTTCAGTTCTATATAACCGTCTCATATTAAGATTTGTTATTATTATCATCGCAGGGCTGCAGCAAAAAGTGCAATAGCTTGTGCAGTGGCTACTTCTATACGCTGACACATTTCTCCCTCCTGACATTCCTGTCTATCTTTACTCTTCTATCTGTAAAAGAGAGGAAACAGGAGCTGATCTGGTCTGCCATTGGCTGTGTGAAGTCGCTTACTGCACACTAGTGACAGCTCTCTTGCTGCAGCTCCAGGCTGAGGCTCATCGCTATTGCTGATGTAGGATTAGCTCACTTTCTCTAAATCTTAAGATAGCCATGTGAAGGTAATGCAAAACCTGTCCTAATAGCGTTGTTAAATATAAAAAAGCCAAGCTGGCCATCGAAGGCTTGGAGTTTGTTGTTATTAAAGATTACTTATTGACAGGTTGCTGTTCCCACAGAGGGAGGTAATTCACTGGGCTGTTTAGGCAGTGAAGTCAAAATTTCTATGAATTTTTTTATAGAATGAGGCCTTTCCTCCTGTGATTATTGAAGCAGCTATATTGGAATAACATTTCAGATTCATTTTTTACGCTTTATGAGATGCAGTTATTCAGAATGACACATTTTGGGATTGCATATGGGGTAGAGCCTGGCAGGCTGATGTTGTCGGACGATATCAGGTTGTTACAGATATATCGGTGTTGGGGTGTATGTTGACAAATACACAAAACTGCAAAGCAGTTGTGGTGGAAACTTTTCATGTTTGCAGCAGGTGTAGGTTTTGAAAAATAGGAAAGTGAAACAAATAAAGACAGTCGAAGACTAAACCAAGTTAGGTTTTTGTATTTTATTATAAACTTGCAAGAATATAGGACTAACACAATTTCACAGCAGCCCAGTGTGGAAAAATGTATTCAATGAATTAAAAAAAGCACACAGTATTGCATCTTCAGTGAGATAGAAAGACATGCACCCCTTTTTAAACATGACTCAACATTTCTTACAATCAAGCATAGCCTAGTCAGACATTCAGGAGCCACTACGTTTCTTCCCCTCTGTACCACTTTCTACCCCAAGGTTTAGACATCCCGTTTATCTCAACTATGTGAGAAGTCTCAACTATTCAGGGAGAAATAACAGATAGTTTAGGGTGACCTTGTAGCCCCTATCTGTTCAGTGTACATATTACGTTCCCAGACTTTGTGGCTCTTACTTTCAACATGTGAGAATAAGAAAAACTCACTTTCAGCATTGTGAAACAAAGTAAAACAGAAGTAAGACAAGAATATAAAGAATCATGCTTAAATATAATTTTGCCATTACACAATAAACAGTGAAAACTTACTTCCTGGAGTCTCCACTGGTTGCTTGGCAACTGCTCAGAACCAAGAAAAAGTCCCGCCAATAACCCCCGCCCAACTGTAAACTATTGTTTTTACACAGCTGTTTTTATATGGATTAAACAAACTAGATATAACATGTTAATTAGTGAGCTTTAGAGGTGTCGGTAGGTAGATTTTGTTATTGTTGGGCAGGCTAGCTGTTTCCAGCCTTTATGCTATGCTAGGCAAAAGGCTGCTGGCTGAGTTATCCAACTTGGCCAGAAAGTAAAACAAAGTATTTCCCAAAATGTTGAACTATTCCTTTAAGTCTCCATATGGCGTATGACACAGTGATTAATTTAGTGCAAATACATATAATTCACAGTGGTAAAAGTAAAAAGAGTACAATTCTTAACATCCACTGTTGACCCCAACAGTAAATGAACAGTTTCTTAGAATGTTATATTAGCAATACATGAGCCTCAGACAGCTAGTATAATGGCTTACTTAGTTAGCACTGATTGTTCAGAAATTGCAACCATCCACAAATCACAACAGTGATTTCATAAATAGAGCTACAGATAATGCTCTAATGTTGTAGATCAGTGACAGTAGTGTGTTATATGGTGTAATATTTGCTGAGTCACAGAATGCAGAAATGTTCTAGTCATTATAGTTGTTCAACCCAAACCAACTGGTGAGCATCTGTTCATTTTATGCGCTGATGTAAAATAAAAATATCAGATATAGTATGACATTTTTAGTATTTTCAAAACTGGGCCATTGGCTGCTGTGGTACTTGAGCTTGTGACATTGTTATTACAAGGCAGCCTCTGCCTCTGCTCAGATAGCTATAGCAGTCTGTCTTCAACTGTTCCCATGTTGTCCTTCTCTGATTCGGATGTGAGATAGACCGTGACAAGCACGGATTCACTTCATCTATCATGGAGGCAGCACTTGAACTTGGTTCATTCTCGGCAGTTTAGAGAGGGGGTTCCCAAGGCAACTGTGTGTGTGTGTGTGTGTGTGTGTGTGTGTGTGTGTGTGTGTGTGTGTGTGTGTGTGTGTGTGTGTGTGTGTGTGTGTGTGTGTGTGTGTGTGTGTGTGTGTGTGTGTGTGTGTGTGTGTGTGTGTGTGTGTGTGTGTGTGTGTCTTGAGAGGAAGTGAGACTGGGAATAGAGCAGCAATGTGAACTGCGTTTCCTGCTGTTGGCACGGTAACCCTGGGAGCATTCCACCCGCCACTCAATCCAGGGAAAGGGTTATCGCCATGGAGATGGCATTTGGCAGGCCCAGTCCAAAGTGAGTCTGTTTATAATCACAGAAATGGGGAGGAAGAGTTGCCTATTTCCATGATATCAGGTTCAAGTTTAAACTTGATTTGTCACAGTGGGCAGTTGGTTTCACTGCATGTTTTAAAAATGACATAAAAATATAAAGCCAACATAAATAAATTGCACAAATAACAATAAGCACTTGCCAGTGCAGTAATTATTACAGTTATCTTCTTATTAAGAAAATATGTATAAACCTAGCCTATACTCAGTGGACAAACAAATAAACAAATATTTGAATAATTTAATGTTAATATTTTAGAGCTGCAAAGATTAATCGATGTAATTGATTAGTTGTCAACTATAAGATTAATCACCAACTATTTTGATAATTGATTAATCAGAAATTTGCTGATTCCAGTTTCTTAAATGTGAAGATGTTCTAGTTTCTTCATTCCTCTGTGACAGTAAACTGAATATCTTTGAGTTGTGGACAAAACACGACTTCATGGGCGTCTTGGGCTTTGGAAAACAATTTTTTTCTGACATTTTATAGACCAAACATGTAATCGATTAATCGAGAAAAAAATCGTATTAAGCTTGTAAATTGAAAAATTAAACAATAAAGGACAGTAACATGCTTAATGTGATTGTCCAATTAAATGCCTGGTCATAACTATACCAAGAGAGGTGTGTGTGTGTGTGTGTGTGTGTGTGTGTGTGTGTGTGTGTGTGTGTGTGTGTGTGTGTGTGTGTGTGTGTGTGTGTGTGTGTGTGTGTGTGTGTGTGTGTGTGTGTGTGTGTGTGTGTGTGTGTGTGTGTGTGTGTGTGTGTGTGTTGTCACATGTGCATCCATGTATATATGGGTGAAGTCTGCCTGGTGCCTGTAGCAGAAATAAACATGAAATCGGTTGCTATATTTACACAGATAATTTTACACACAGCAGACAGCCAATTTTACAAAGCAGGTGTGTGTGTGTGTGTGTTTAGGAAGTTGTTATGTTCACACTATTCAACTTCTCTGAAATACTGGAAGAAGCAGTTGCTGTTCGCTGAATCCATCCAGGCATACATGCACACCCACACACAGCCACTCACACTCACACAAATGAATTGCCTGCCAACTTAGACATGTGTATCAATGCTTGTGTGCTAATTAAACTCTTTAGGAGGGCATGTGTGCACGTCTAGTGTGTATTTAACAGTTGGACGAAGGCGACAGTTGTTGTTGGAGAACAACTGATCCTCCGTTTCGGTCCCTCCACTCTTTCCATCATGCATGTATTTGATCAATGCTGGGAAGGCTGCTGACTCACCTGTTCCTGTAGCAGTGGGGTTGGTTTAGGTCTGTGTCATGGGTGGAGGAAAGTGCCTGCAGACATAACACTCAACACACACTCACATCCCTTTGCTTCTCCTCTCCCTAAGCAAGCATCTTAAAAGGATGATCAACTTGCTAATTAAAAGATAAGAACAATGGCATCGAAATTGTCATTGTGTCCAATCACATGCTGTTTCAGTATTTATTTTTTAATATAAATACAAAATAAAAAATCATATAATTGAACAGTTTGAATTTTGAAGCATTTGTGTTTCTCAACGGATCACAAAATACAGGCGATGCCATTATCAGATAACAGTAATATAGATGTGGTTCTTATTTAGCATTTAAAGACCTGTTAATTCGGATTTACCTTAATGCATAATCTGTCTGAACAGTAGGGAAATAAGAAAATAGGCTGCACGTTTGACTTTAAATGTGTGTATTGTATGTGTACCTTAAATTGTCATTAAAACTGTAATAATTCTTTTTTGGGGCCAATTGGAGGCAGCGTAGCAAGCTGTAAACACAACATTGACATATTACTGTATAAAGTTGATACGGCAAACATAAGTGGCAGACACAGAGCGATATTAGCTTTAATTTTGAGTTGTGTTGGACACCTGATGAATGTAAGTCCAATATTCACTTCCTTTGTTTTGGTCTCCACCAACTCCTGAGGGAAATATTACTATGCTAGTAGCTAACTGTGTCTGTCCCACACATCACTGCTGACCGTATGTGTCCCTCCCTTTGGGAACAGTTTGTCCCAAGAGTTGCTTTCATGTCACTTGAGCAGACTGCAGCTACTGTCCCACATACTGTAGTGGAACATCTAACAATCCTTAAAGGAGTTTGTTCCCACAACACACACTCACAGTCCTTACATCTTGGTACATTAGCCGTTTAATTAATTTTGCTGTCGTGCCAGCTTAAGTGACAAATATATTAAAAGGTGGAGTGAAGTTTAACACTCGAGATTCATTAACAGGGCTGGTTTTAGGACCACACGGTGCAGAGTGCAGGGTTACACCGACTGTCAGTCAGAGAGGAAAAGAGCACACAGCTGCCCAATGGCATGTGTTCTGGCTCCCTTTACACACACACACACACACACACACACACACACACACACACACACACACACACACACACATGTATCTCTTTTACAAAGATTTATGATATCACAAGTGCATCGCTACAGTTGATGAGGCAGTGCAGAGGAGGTGGTGGGAACTAACTTTTCGTGATCAGACTGAGCAGCAGAGACAGGGAGAGAGCGAGAGAGAGAAGAAAAGGGAGGGGTGGGGGATTCAACATGACACGAAAGGCTGTTGAGATGGCGCATCGTGCTCATCTGTTGATAGACAAGAGATAGCGATTGTATAATGTTTCCCTTTGCATGCACAGAGGTGAGAAGTGGCCAGAAAGAAGACAATGTGTGTCATTGTAAATGTGTGGGATTGGCATGTGACCTTGGCTTCAGTACAGAGTCCAGTTGTTCCAAAGAATTCAGTAGGGCGTACAGGGAGCTGAGAGGATTTACCCTAAAAGCCAAGGTGACTCACTTATTTTTTTGTGGAAAGTCAGTCACACACATGGACACGTTCTACATGTCTAGCGCGGGAGAGTTGTTGCTCATATGTTATTAACACACCATGTTGTCAGTGATGCAGAGACATTAAATGTTCACAAAGTGATGACATACATATTGAAAAATGGGGACTGCAAGAACAGGGACTCCAGTGGATGAAACACCATCGTAATATAGTAGAAAAGCAGGAGTTCCAGTAACAGATAGAAAATAACAAGAACATATTAAGGATGTCGAAAAGTACACACTGGACCAGCATGAAAGTTACGTGTATTGTTGACGTGGGAAAAGCTCATAATTTTAGCTTTTTTCTGATTTTTTTAAGCCCCTAAATTCTTAGTCTACTTCATGACCTCAAGAAGTGTGACAATCTGTTTCCTCAGTTGCTGAAAAGTTTTCATCCAACAGCAGTGATATATAATTTCTACTTAAATATATCCCTTTGTTTAATGAGATCTATGCTCATGAAGCCCAGTATAGCACTAGAGGGCACTTGACTCTCCATCTTTGCTGCTCTGAAACACAACCGCAGTGGAATCTGTGTTTACTGCGCCAACAGATTCTGAAATCTTTTTCTTTGACAGTCAGCGGCAAGCATTGATATAGATTATGTGTAAACAGTTATATGGCAGACATTTAGTATAGTGTCTTAGTCTTGGAGGGATTTTAGCTGAACAAGTTTAAAATAGCCTGACTGTCCTGAGGGATCCCCTCTTGCACTGTCAGGCTCCAGGTTGGTGTTGCTTGGCTCTGAATGGGTCCTGGCCTGATCTGGCATGGCTGGGGGAAAGGGCAGACTCAGTGCTTCATGGCAGATGGTGGATGTTGTATTAGTTGTACACTCAACTATTTATACTCACTTTTAAGTAGCTATTACCATATATGCAAATTCACCATGAGTGTACCAAAAGCTTGCCTTATGTATAAAAAATTTGACCACAAATACTACAATTTTTTATTTTGCACATACATACCACAAGCATCAGGAAAGCAACCAGAACTCTATTAATAGTTTTAGATTATTTTGGCAGGTGTCAATCAAGAGTAGAGCTAAACAGATGATGTGATTACTTGATTAATCAAATAACAGAAAAGCATCACCTTGGGCTAAAGAAACTACGACTTGCATTTTTCCCTTTTTCTGACAAAGACTAATAGCTTAATTAAGTATTTCAAAAAGAAATGTTTCAGCTCTAATCGAGAGTGACTCTTCATACACTCATGGATTTAAAAGATTGTAATGTTCTAGTAAAAGGGAACGCCGCTTTAAGTTTCCAAGCAAGCCCATCGGGAATTACTGTATGTCAGCAGATATAACAACAGGTGCTTTGCCCGCTGCTTCATCACTCCATCCTAAATTATCTATATGAAAATAATTTGACTTACTTGTCCTACTCACTCACACTGAATCACTGACCTAGGCTTCCTGCCTGCAGTAAAATCATTTGAATCAGACTCACTTTGAGGCGAACTTCCCACTGGCTAACTTTAGTCAAAGGCAGGGATCAGATCATGCAAATCACTACACACAGATATGCAACATGGCTGAACCCCCACCCCCCCCCCCATGTTCAGGACAGCCGGTGTGCTGTGTGTGTGTTGCCAGACGCCGGCATGGCTCATGTTTCTCAGTGCAGTTTGTCAGAGCCTAGCTTGGAGCGGCAGGCACCAGTGAGACTACACCAAATACATACATCCTGAGCTGAAAGGGGAACTTCACAGGTTTTCTACCCCACAGAGAAGCTGCTGTTTAGGGCTGCGATTGGTCATAAAACAGCCCAGTACCATGGTCCTGCCTCCTGGCCTGCAGAGTAGCACGGGAGTCTTAAGGAACATCTCTTTGCACAGACACGCTGCTGGATTACTATTTTACAGAACGCTGCTTTGGGAGTCTGTACATGCGATTGGAGCCTGGAGGAGAGACATTTTGTGAGTGTGAGTGATTGTCAAGGGCGTTTTGCCTGAAATCACACACATGCTTTCCTAAGGTGTTGGGCCATTTTTTTTTTAGTTAGTGGATATCTGAGCTGTTAAGTGGACTTCTTTACTCCAGTGCACTCAATCTCATCTGATCGGTTGTTTAGTCGCTGGGCAAGCTGGTCCGTTTGTAATCGCCGTGTCAGTAGCCGCACCGGTGGCCGTGCCTGGTGGGGGGTTACGTGTCTCGTCCCCCACCATGATGATCAAGGAGGTGTCGTTACGCCTGGACCCTGATCTGAGGGGGGAGCTGGCCTTTCTGGCCAGGGGGTGTGACTTTGTCCTCCCCTCACGCTTCAAGAAGAGAATCAAGTCCTTCCAGGAGCAACAGGTCAGTCGGTGCAGTAAGCAGGATGGACGGGGTGCAAGTTTGGACGTACAAGCAAAATGCAAACTCATGAGACATGTGATGAATGTACAGTAGACAAAAAAAATCTACTAATCTCAAAATTGATCTCTTTATTTTTTATTTCTTTTCTTACACACACATGTTCACAGATGTTCATATATTACACACACACACACACACACACACACACACACACACACACACACACACACAGTAGATTCATGTTGTTGCTCTCATACACACAGAATGACATGCCAGGGACAACAAACTATTCTGAGGCAGATACCAGCAGGGTAATAATAGCGCAGAAGGTGCAGGAATAGAGTGATAGAATGAACTCTGTGAAGGAGAGGGAGGGGCAGGACCGCTACAGCTGTCCTGCTCAGTACACACAGTTTGGAGGCCCTTGGGAAGACATGCACCAAACATATCAGGCATCAGGGAGCTTGAACACACTGAATAGTTTTGATTTAAGCAGTGCTAATAAAGTTCTTGTTTCATATCTTTTCATTTAAATGTGTGGAATCATTATCTTTTTAGGTCATCACCCTTGAACTACAGCAAATGGGTCTTCTATCGTATTTGACATCTCTTATAATCTTACTTTGTCATTGCTGGCGGTGTAAATGGTTGTCTTGTGAATTAAAAAATGGAGTATGTTGATAATAAACTAATTGTGTTCAGAGCTCTTCCAGAGGACAGTCAACTAATGTATGGGTGCATTTCTTTGTCTGTTACATGAAGTGAGTCTTGTGTTGTGGTATAATGATGGATGGCTGGAACTCACTGAAACAATTTTTCCTCTTTCAGTCTGCTCGCGATTTGATATTTCTGTGGGCTTTTCTACCAGTTCTTCCCAAACTAAGACACATTATACTATTTTTTCATGCAAGCATTGCTGCATACTGCCAAGAAGGCCCATTTTGAATTTCATAGTGTTGTTCAATTTAGTGCCCAGAATTTTAAATCTTAAGGGGCTTGATCAAACCATCATAAATATAGAACTGTTGCCATGAGTGTTGTTAATTTTGCCTTATTAGTTAGTTAGGGTTCCCGAGATTAGAATAAATTAAATAAAGGCCAACATAGTCTTCACTGCCACAGTTCTTTTCTTGCCAACAATTTGAATTAGTCTCAAGTGCTGACTTTAAAACAAGTCTCTTGTTGTTTGTACACAGTTTTATGACTCACTGGGAGTTTCCAGCATAGGCCTTACATGGGTCCTTTATCCTCATAAAGTGAAGTTTTGTCATCTGTTCTGGGAAAAAGTACTTCATTTATCTACTTAGTTCACATAAAAATTAATATGGCTTTAGAAAAAGGAGGTAAATTATACATTTCAGGTCAAAATCATGCAAAAATATGGCTCTAAGAGTGCTGTCAGTTGATATTTAAAATGCAATGCAAGAGTGTAGCTCTGATTTGGAACAATAAGCCACACCAAGCAAACCTAGACTGTGGTGTATCAGTCATTAGCATGCGGCTTAAGTAGTAGTTAGTTAGTTAAACAAAGGTAAAATGAACAATGTTCTTTGTTTAAATTGTAAGAATTTCAAATTTGAGGTCTAAAGTTATCACCACAGCTAACACTGCTTGTCCATCCCCACAAATGACCACCCTTCTCTCTTCTCAGGTCCAGTCCAAACTGGAGAAGAAACCAGGCACACCTCCACCAGCCCCTACCCTGAGCACAGTCACACCGCCCCCCACACCACGCTCACCCAGCCCTCCTCCAGCTTCAGTGATAGTCAGCCCTCCTCCTCCTGCCATCAACATTCCCAGGTTCTACTACCCCCGTGGGCTCCCTGCCATGGGCCCGACCACCAACCACGACGCAGCCATTGCTGCCATAGAGACAGCCTTCACTGAGTTTGAGGAAGAAAAGGCTGACATATATGAAATGGGCAAGATCGCAAAGGTCAGCAGTTTAACAACAGACAATGTTCATAATTCTAGAAACACCCTTTACTTCTGTTTTTGATTTAATGATCTTAATGTACCTCCTTTTAAGTATGATAAAAGCATAAAAGATGAAATCAGAATCAAAATGATTTATTGCCATGTAAGTAACACCTACATGGAATTTGCCTTGGTAGATGGTGCATACTTAACACATTAAAAGAAAAGAAACGATGACATAAATAAACAAATATGTACAACATAACTGTTTTAACAATAAGAAAAGAGGCTGTATGGTTTAGTGCAGGATGCAAGATGTTGAGGAAAAGGAAAAGATCAGCATTTACTGGCAGAAATATGTGAGATTAAGGTAAATATTTTTAAGTTCCATCTATTTTTTTTTTTTTAGAAAACATTGCACACATGGTGGCCTGGTTAATGCAGTGCTGTTTTTTTTATGCTGCCACTTCCTTCGAAGCAGTGATCACCACTTCCAGGAAATAACACTGTGGTGAAGTACAGTGCCCTTTGTTTTTCAGGATAAGATAATGGTATTGCTACTTGTCTTTCCATTCAGGCATGCGGGTGCCCACTTTACTGGAAGGCCCCCATGTTCTACTCAGCAGGTGGTGAGAGGACAGGCTTCGTCTCTGTTCACTCCTTCATTGCAACCTGGAGGAAGTAAGACAGACCTCATGTTCATCCAAGTCTTAGAAAAATCATCATCATCATCATAACCCTCATTAAGTTGTATTAAACGTCTCCCAAAACGTGTCCCCTCTCCTGCAGGTTGTTGCACAGTTGTCACGATGATGCATCGAGGTTTATCTCCCTGCTAGCCAAACCCAGCTGTAGATACCTGGAGCAGGAGGACCTCATCCCTCTACTGCAGGTACAGGTCTTATCAACATCCATCAATCAGACGAGCAACACAAACAGTACCCATCCTCTGTATTTACCACACACGTGTCTAAATTATGTTTTTTTCTGTTTCTGCTGTTTGTGTTTGTCTGGTTAGGACATAGTGGATACGCATCCTGGGCTCACATTTCTGAAGGATGCACCTGAATTCCATTCTCGCTACATAACAACGGTAACTCTTTATGTTTTAATATGATGGTGTATTTTAGTGTAATTATAAGACTACTACCATTTAGTCTCAAGCTTGTATTAGTCTGTGTGTTGGATGTAACGGAGCCACAGCTTCTTATCTATTATCCAAGTATAATAACAAATAAAAAAATACAGTATTATATAAGAGTTTTATCAATGTTGTCCTAGTCGTCACACTTGTGATGTATTGATGGTCACATGAATACACAGAAAGGGAAGTACTAATTAAACTTAATTTTAGGACTGCAAAAATGATTCAACATTGAATTGAAAAAATACAAAGAAATGTATAAATATTATTGTTATTGTTTCATTACAACATCAAATGTCTTAAAAATGTGACACTGTGGCAGTGGGATAAAGTAACTAAATGCATTAACTTCAGTACAGTTTTAATGACTGTTAATTTACTTCATTTATTTCATTGAATTAAGATTTGAATGATTTATATTTTAACGTTTACTTCACTACATATAAATGGCAGCTAAGGGTACTAGCAGTTTTTCTAAATAACAGATTTTACAGATTTTTTTAATTAAAAAAAAAACATTTGATGAGGTTATAAAATATGATGTATTATTATAGATTGAACTGTCCAAAAATAAGATAACATTGTAAATGGACTTGTAATGCTGTATTTTAACATTGTGGTTTTGTTGCTTTTTATTTAAGTGAAAGATCTGAATACTTCTCTCACCACTGTACTGTGCAAAGCAAACAGTCATCAGTATTAAATATCACACGTGCTTTAGAAGTCAAGGGTTATCTGCCTCGAGATGCATAAGTCCGTGCTCTAATGCGTCAGGGGACGTCACGGAAACACTGATGCCCCCGCCCTTCCCCCACGGCCCACTTCAGCAGAGTCCCCGACCCTCCACATGCCCATATTAAGACACTTCCTTCAGTTTAGGCCAGTTGACCCGCTACTGTACATGACATAAGTAGCCCTGGGAGGTCCATGTACCAGGAAATGAGTGCTAATTCTCTCTTTACTAAGCCTAAGTGTTGTATTTCAGGGACAGGGAGCTAGGACCTCCTTGTTTCCATTGTATGCTAAAGACCTGTCGTTCTCATATTATGAATGAGGACAGAAATATCAGTTGTAGATGAATTGTTGGTAGGTCTTCCTCATGGTAAGATGAGGAATATGTTTAATGAGTCCGGATGACGTGGCTTGGAAAGATCCCATTTGAGTTTCATGCTATTTTCATAGACTGAAAGCTCTCGTCAGTGTCTGACCTTTAGTTTTGGATCCCTTTTTAGACTCCCGTTAGCCAAAACTAACAGACATAAACAAATTTCATAGCATCTGCCATCTCTCAACTGTTGAAATTATCTTGAGATTTTATATTTTTACTCATTCTTTAACTTATTTTTTAAATAGCTGTGACTTATGTATTTCTATTTTCTATATGATGTGTGCTTTTTGTTTGTGTTTCACTGCTGCTCAACCAATTGCCTTTTGGGGACAAATAGTGTGATTGAAAACAGTAGAGGCAAATATTAACATAATTCTCTACTGCATTATTATGGAACTCTTACATGCAATCCTGTAATGAGTACATCTTTAACTTACCCCAGGTGATCCAGCGGATATTCTACGTGGTGAACCGTTCGTGGACGGGTCGTATGACCATGATGGAACTACGCAGGAGCAACTTCCTACAGACCCTGGCCCTGCTGGAGGAGGAGGACGACATCAACCAGATAACAGATTACTTCTCCTACGAACACTTTTACGTCATCTACTGCAAGTTCTGGGAGCTAGACGCTGACCATGATCTCTACATTGATCCCAAAGACCTGGCGAGATACAATGACCATGGTAAGAACAACTCAAAGATTTTCCCCAACTGAAATAAGTCCATACCAGACACATGGGGGTTATCCTACAAAAATAAATAGTATATGAATCCAGGCCTTATAGGGTAACTACAGTTTTTTTCAACCTGGACCCTATTTTCCTCTTTTTTTTTTTTTTTGTGTGAGTGACTGATATGAACAACAGTCTTTGAAGTTGGTCCAGTAGTACACACACTTAGAATATTAATCTGAGCCTGTCAATGGCAAAAACAAGCACTTTTGTGAACGTAAATACAAGCTGCACAATTGCCCGATTAACTTACATTGCAGCTTGTTTTCGCTGCTGCTGACTGCAGCGATCTCGCTTAATATTGGACCAATGTCAAAGATTGTTGTTCCCATCAGTCACTTAGACACAAAAACATAATAGGCTAATAGGGAAAATAGGGTCCAGGTTGAAAAGAATGGTAGTTACCCTTAATACAACAAATATTTCAAAATTAAAAACATAATATTTTAATTCATCAACCTCTATTCTTAGGATATCCTTAGTCTAAGAATTGATGGTGTCACGTCAAGTGCTGTACAGAATGTGAAGCCCTTGGTCTCATTGTATTTAATATGGATTGGATGCCAGTAAAGAATCAGAAACAGACTGTCTTTGGATTTGGCACATTCATTTGCTTATTTTCCATTCGTTTGGCTCCCACTAACTAGTGCAGAAAACAACAGCTGCTTGTCCTAGGCTCAACACTCTCATGCTGTCTGATGTGAAATGCATTACACTGTTAACTGCATTATATTGACCACTTAGCCACATTTTAATTAACTTACTCAGTACTCACGCAAGTAAGTAGGCAACAGTGTCCATTTGTTTCTGTGTCTTTGAACAAAATAACATTTGCTTATTTTTCTCGTTCTCTCCTCTGACAGCATCCTCAAACAGAATCATTGAAAGATTGTTTTCAGGGGCCGTTACTCGGTAAGCGGAAACACACATGTCAACAAGCACAGAGGAGCTGATTACTTTACCATAATGGCAGTACTGAATGTGAGTGGCTCGGTCTCTCTTGTTTCCAGGGGTAACGCTGTGCAGAGGGAAGGCAGGATGAGCTACGCTGAGTTCGTCTGGTTTCTCATGTCTGAAGAAGACAAGAAAAATCCCACCAGGTGATATACTGGACAATCAACAATACAGCTGTTTGAGCATTTTCTTTCTCTCTACATGTGTTGAATACATGTTATATACCAGCCAGATGTCCCTTTATTTGCAAATTCACTTCTTCCACCATGTATGAGTGTTTGAGTGTTTGTGTGTGTGTGTGTGTGTGTAGTGTGTACAGTGTGTAACTCCGTATGCATTTGTCCTTTCTCTCTCCAGTATAGAGTACTGGTTCCGCTGCATGGACTTGGATGGCGATGGCATCCTGTCCATGTTTGAGTTGGAGTATTTCTATGAGGAACAGTGTGAGAGGATGGAAAGGATGGGCATCGAACCTCTGCCCTTCCAGGATTTGCTCTGCCAGATGCTTGACCTGGTCAAACCTGAGAGTTCAGGTTAGTGCCGGCACAAGCTCACCCTTGGTGTTTTTCTTCCTTTTTATAATGACATTATCTTTTATTTCTTTTTATTGGAAAGCCACAACCTGCCATCATCCTTTTTACCTTGCTGTCTGAACTTACACATGCACGTGTTTGTGTATATATGTTGTTTTCTCCAGGTAAGATAACCCTTGGTGATTTGAAGCGCTGTCGGATGGCCCACATATTCTTTGACACCTTCTTCAACCTGGAGAAATACCTGGACCATGAACAGAGAGACCCATTTGCTGTGCAAAAGGTGTGATTTTGCATCTCTTATATGTAATATTCAGCCATATTGCAGGAGCTGTCAATTTGAAGGGGGATTAGATTCCTTGTTGTGTTGATTCCTTGTTGCAATAGAGAAAAGGAAAAATAAATCTATCAAAATTCAAAAAATTATCTGTGTCTCATAATTGATAAAACATGTCCCTTGTTAACTTTGGCGATATTGTGGAAGATGATGGAGATATAATAACATTTGCTATACCAGTTCCCTCAAACTACTACATTGCATGGGATTCAAATATTGCTTTGTTTTCAAATCTACAAAATGACTTGGTAATTAAAAAAAAAAAAATTCTATAGGGGTTATAGGGGTTTTGATACAGTCTCCACACTTCCTGATAGCATGTATTTGTATAGTTTTAAAGCTACTTCTTGTTGTGTCTTATTTTATTTTGTAAAAACTGTATGAGATTCTCTCTCTCTCTCTCTCTCTCTCTCACTCTCTCTCTCTCTTTTTCTTTCTCTTTCTCCCTCCCACAAAATACTGATAAATGGTGTGCATGTGTTGTTCCAGGACATTGATAGTGAAGGTCCAGAGCCATCTGATTGGGATAAATATGCCTCAGAAGAGTATGAGATACTGGTGGCGGAGGAAACTGCAAATGAACAGCTACATGAGGGGTACGACACACACAGACTCACACTTACTTACACGACTATGTGCATTTCCAAGTATTGAAATACAATCAATTTTTTAATAGGCTGAGTTCTCTCCAGTTTTCCTCTTTTAGTAACTGAAGATTACCTTGATTGTCAAGACAATAAAATGATAACAACAAGTAACCAGTTCTACTCTGCGTGTTGTGTTCCCAGGTCCTTTGATGATGACTATGAATCTGAGGAGCTTCAAGTTCCGGAAGAGATTGGGAATAAAATGGAAAAACTGGTCATATCGGACCTGTCAGCATAAAACTTCTTTCCTGGAATTTCTAGGCCTTTCTTTCTGAAAAACAATTAGGAACAAAGTGATAGAAGTCCCTTTGGATGGATGCAACAAGAAATACAGTACATGGGCGTAAAGACAGAGAGAGAAAACGGTTTTGGCATCTGTTTTTTGATGACTCTGGAGTCTCCTCAGAATGGATCGTTTTTTTTTGTGTGTGTGTGTGTGTGACCGTAAACCAGTACGTGCTGTTCTTTGTCTGGTGCAATAACGTATCTGTATTCATACAGAAAACAATGTCACTGCCTCCAGCTCTACACTCCATCCGAGAGAACAAAGCCAACGATGGAGTTGTGTAGGATAAGCTCTAAAAGGAATCAAGAAAAAAAACTGTCACTGTAAAAAAAGTTTAATTGTAATTGTGAATTTTCTACAGACAATCCTGCCAGAAGACAATCATCTGAAGGTCGACAGATAGGTAGACTGTCAGTTACACAAATAGACTCCTGGTTGGAGAAACAGGGAGACAGAAACAGATAATTACAGTGATAGGCACTGAAAACACACAGTCATCTGCTCAATAATGATACATACAGACAGACACTGCCATCAGAAACCTGCTGCCTGTGCAGCTTCTCACTGTGTTCCTCGGAAAGGAAGTCATTAAACCTCTAGTCCCTTCAGGGAGGAATCATGTTACACTTTGGATGATTGTAACAGCGCCACGCTGTGGCCAGTCTGTGCTACTGCATGTCATTACTGCCATTCACGGTGCATAATGACCGGGTAACTTTTCCAAGAGGGAGTTCAGTTCACTGCACAGCCTGAGCTGCTATATTATTAGTGCGGCATTATCAACGCTCCCTGGAAAAAGTCTCTGACTACATAGACTAAAAGGTCCCCCTACATTTTTTTAATTCTCAATCAGGTCACAGTGAGACATATGCACATAAAATGATGCATGTTAAAAAACATATCAAACTCTCTGGTAGAGTTTCCCACACATTTCCACCTGTAACATTTGTAAAAACGCAATAGATGCGCATAAGAACTGTGTAGCAATTATCTAGCACATCCCACCGTATGTTTTCTCATTCTTGTTGATTGTGTACACCACCTGGTAAATACTTTGATCTGTTTTTGAAATTTATGCCAAAATTGTCATGTTTTTCTGCTTAAACATCTCATTTACATACACCGTTTGAAACTTTCTGACGTCCATTCTCCCTGTAACACACACCAAACACATCACTAAGGATGCCTCCTAAAGTGTCAGTTCACCCAAATTATGAAAACCCATATATTCTCACACCTCTAGTGGTATCTAGCTTGCACATAGTTTTATGTATCTGACATTTTTGCCTCAAACACCTTATTGGAGATACCTACCGTAAAGGGGGGCATATGTTAATGTAATTTGGCATGCTTTAAGCACCAACATACTTCCTTTCACCTCTATTGTATTTAAATGACCTCAGAGATGGAACTATTTGCACAGACAGATATACCAAGTGAGATTTTGCCTTATAATTTGAAGGGACTGACCTTTTAACTCCTATATTTACTGTACTGCACTCACAGGGACAGGTGCCTGTATGTACACTGTCCTTACTGTAATAGCTAGGAGTGTGTGTTTGCTTAGAAGTAATTGATAGCGGGTGTGTTTTAGCGCATGTAATGTGTAGCTCTCAGTTTCGGGCTGTTTATACGTCATAGTTGTTGCCATGGGGATGGTGTTCCTGGGGTCACTGCGTGTGTGCACGCTTGTTTAACTCTTTAATTAGGTTGTATGGGACAGCTTTTGTCCTCATTGGCTTTAAATTCATAACTCCTTTATTGGCACTTGCTGTACACAGATACACACATACAGATACACTTATGCACACACCACACTATACAGTAGTTGCTATTAAAAGGGAAAGAAAAGAGCTAGTGGATGCTGTAAGGCCTTAAGGACCTGAAGTTTCCCCCTTCTGTTCTACAGCCATTGTAAATGTGCCTGACTGTGTATTAAAACTATATTATTATAATAATAACCAATGATAAGCCATTATAGATATAACGGCTCAGATTTGTGATGTATTTTGATGGTTTGTATTGCTGTGCCACTGTGTGGCTCAGGATAGGAAGGTAAATTATATTAGATGCGTGTATGTTTGTGTGTTCGATGCACGGTGGATTTCATCATTACAAGAGGGGGAATCCTCTGGAGGACTGATCTGACAATCACAAAAATATGAGAAACATCTCATATGGAGAGCTCTGAGACTGATGTTTCACCACTGTGGTCACACATACGTACACTCACACACTCCCAAGGAGACCCGCTCATCCAGACATTATTTAAGAAGAACTGTTGAAGGCAATGGGGCGTCTCCGATTGTGTCCTGGTACTCACACATGCAGCATCAGGCTAGGGGAGAAGCCATGCAAAGACTTTTACTTTAAACTTACATCTTTACCTTGAGAGGTAGACAGAATAATGTACTTCCTCAGAGGATACTTGAGTAGGCTAAGATGTGTTCAAATCCTGATTTATTGTATTGGCATGGTTTTATTTTTGTCAATCTTTCTTTCTTTTAACTTCTTTCTTTCTTTTTTTCTTCTCTTCTTTTCTTTGCCCCACCCCCTGTTATTTGTTGCTTTTGTCTGAATTTTTAAGGTTTAAATAAAGATGTTTCAAGAATATTGATTCTCCTTGATGATTCTTTACAGTTACCCACATACACCCCCATCCTATGCCCTCACATAGAAAAATCTCTCACGCATGTTCGTCATCATTCCCTCCTTGTGTACACACACTGTGTACAGTAAGTGTTTGTCTGCAGTGGTGCTCAGTAGAGTGTACTTTACAGGCTTTTGAACTGCTGAGTGCCCTGTCCAGGTCTCTGACCTTTTTACCTAAAGGCAGATTTTTGTGTTGGAAATACATGTTACAATAACATTTTATTCCACATTAAGCCAAATTGACACTGGGACACTTAAAGGTTACTGAGGTTTGTTTTCTCCGCCAAGTGCAGGATTTGATTCTCAGACCCACATGGCTTGGACTGTGACTGGCCTGACGTCAGCAGCTCTGTATTGAATCACTGTGGCTGGCGTCAACGCCAAGTGTCTGGTGAGTGTGGTACATTTTTGATTGTTCTTTTGGCAGAGCACATTAAGAGACACCTAGGCAAACCACCAGCCAATTATATTAAGTTATCATATTAAGTAATTAACATATTAAGTTATATATACATTTTACCATAGACATCATAGTCCGTGTCGTGTGGTACAATTCTTTTGTATAGCTTTCCAATTGGACCCATTCTGGCACACCCAAGTGTGTGTCCACACCCAGCAGGAGCCAATGGTACCATCTGGCACCACTGACCTCTTCGCTAGTACCACCGTCCTTTCCTTCTTTGTCACATTGTCCTCGCCACACAGATAAGACAGAACAGGCCAATGCCAAAGCCTGACCACCAAAGTCATTAGCAATCATCATCATCATTAGGGAACCCTGAATGTCCTTCTCAAATTCTGTACCAATTGATGTTATAGATATTGAGATATTTCACAGGATAAGTAAAATATTTGCCCTTTTGGGGGCACTACAGAAAATGTAAGATAATTACCAAAGTCATTATGATTCATCATCCTAGCACAATGAATATCTCTACCAAATTTCATGACACACCATCCAATAGTTGTTTATGTATTTACTGACATTGACAACCATAGAACCATGCTAAAAGTATCCCTTTGCATCTATACAAGTTTTAGTTTTTAGGTTGTGATCATCTGTGTTTTTAATATGTGGACTGAATTTGAATTTCAGGTAGCATAGTTTACCTCAACTGATAGCGTTTTGGGATGAAGCCATCTCACGTACTGATTCCCACATTTCTATTTGCCAGTGTTGATGTACTCATTTTACTCATTCAAATTCATTTATGTGGGACTTCTCTTACAGTTTTTTTCTTAGATATGTAATCCATTGAAAACCAAGGATGATTGTAGGCATGGGTTTTTGCTGGGGGTTTATTGTTCTGAATACAAGGATTGTCCGGGGAATGGTGTAATAGTTGGCATGCCAACATGTTGTGATTTTAGCAATTTTCCTCCCACCGAAGGTCAGAATTTACTGGTCATTGTTTGAAATGGCACTATGCGTGTTTTTTCACAAATGTCAGGGACAAAGTGATTAGCCAACCAGATCGCTGTCCCAGCTCCTTGAGTCATGGACATTCCTCTGCCATGATTGCCAACACCCACCACCCTATGGTGGTGTGATCCGGTCGGTGTGATGTCACCCCCTGAGATGTCATGACTGGAAGGTGTTCTGTAAGTAGGAACACATGACATGTTCAGCAGAGCTGGAACAAACACAGATCACCCCTGAGCTTTAGAAAAATCCCCCAAAAGAGCGAGGACGCAACTGGAACCAATTCATCTTATTAAAGAGAGAAAGAAGGCGACAGAGAGATGTGTCTGGCCATTGACGGCTCTTGAATCAGGCGAGGGCCGTGTTTGTTCCAGACATACCAGTGATACCAGAAACATGATCTTTTGATAAAGCTGTTTGGAAAAGTCCGTAAAAAGAACGAGGAAGCAACTGGAAGCAATTCATCTTATCAAAGAGAGACAGAGAGATGTGCTTGGGCACAGAAGGAGTTCTGGTGCTTGTTCCAGACATACCAGAGATACTAGATATATGACAAATAAAATACCAAATATCAATACCAAACACTTAAAGCATGTGTAGAGGTTTTAGCCATGCTAGCAGCTTGGCTAAAACAGTCTGTCTGTTGGTCTGTTCACCACTTTGGTCCAGACTGAAATATCTTTCAAATATTGGACTGTTTGCCATGAACTTTTGTAGAGAAATTCACGATGCCCAGAAGATGAATCCAAATGATTATGTCGATCCCCTGACCTTTTCTCTGTTGTCACCTGCAGGTTGACATTTTGGTTCAGATAGAAATGTCATCACTATTGGAGGGATTGATTAAGTACAGATATTTGTATCCCCCTCAGAATAAATTCCCCCAATTTTCCTATAGCTCCATCATCAAGTAAAACTTTCAATGGATCCAAATACTTTGCTTTGTTACCAAATACCTGCGAAACCAATTACATTCCCACTAGCCTCAGCTGTTCTTTGTGTTTAATGTTTATTAGCAAATAAACATTACCTTCTAAACATCAGCATGTGATCTTGTTCATTGTGGACACATGCAGCTTTGCAGAGCTTCAGCATGGCTGCAGATGGTGATTGTATTATATATCCTTCAAAAATATTCTGATGGCATACATTCAAAATGAAACTGGGTTAAAATCGTTGCCCATTCATCTCAGTATTCATGGGTCTTCTGTGTTGACAACCAAAGTGTGCTACTGTACCACCAGATGGCAAAGTTTACTACACATGTGGCTTCAATTAAGAATAATATGACAAAAATATAATAATCATGCATTATTTTTGTCTTGAATATTTCATATAAAATGTCTACATGTGACCTTAGTATTTATATGAAGGTGTGATTTGCTCACTGACACAACATAATGATTCATTATGATTTATTATGTGAATTCCAAGTACATTATGGTACAATTTACTGCCAAAGCTGCCATATGCCACCAAGAAGCAAAAGCAAGGCTGTGATGTTAGCACATCAAAAGGCAATTGTTCCTGATCATTTTCAACTGATTTATCAGTTAAAGAGAAATGTCATGTAACAAAATGTAAAGTAGAGAATTTTTTTTTTATGGTGGTAGGAGGGGATTGGACTTCGGTGATCATCATATTACATTCCAAATCACGTCAAGCAAAGAAATTAGTAACGTGAGTGTTTGATTGTCCAGACAGCTGCATCACACAACTACAAAAAAAAAGAGAATGAGAGGGAGAAGGGGAGAGAGAGGTTGTCAAAGAGTCAAAGACAGAGAAAGAGAGAGAGAGGAGAAGAAGAAGAAGAAGAAGAAGAAGAAGAAGAAGAGAGGCATGCCTGCTCTTGTTGGTGTGCAGAGAGCTTTGGGTTGACTCTTTTGAACTTATGATGAGCCAAATTCCATCCTCACATCCATGGGAGGAAGTACCTGACATGCACAAACACACACACACACACACACACACACACACACACACACACACACACACACACACACACACACACACACACACACACACACACACACACACACACACACACCTGCACCATCATGTTCCCTCCAAGTCTTTTCTGCTGCCAGACGCCCATTATCATCTGTCACCTGGTGCCTCAGACTTTATTGAACATATGCACACACACGCTCATGTAGACACAACATACACACATGCATACATAAACACACACACGCATGTAAGACCCAAGCGAGGGCACAATTAACATCTAGAAAACCACACTGAAGAGCTGGCTGCAATCCAACAATTTCTTACCCCGCTTTCTCTGCTTTGCTTTCTCTGTGCTATTAGAATATACAGTATGTACTATCATATGGCTGGACACATTCCACTTACTTTAAAGACCTCTGGTGAACTGAGTGTGCATGATTACAGGGAGGGCTTGCTTTAAAGAGCCTCGGAGAGGAAAAAACTGAGAGGGAGAGACAGGGAGAAAGAAGGAGAGAGAGAGAAAGCAGCTGGGTTGGTGGTAAACATCTGGTGGTTGTGGAGGCCTGGCCCTGACATACAGGAGAAATAGCTGTTTCAAGATCTGCTCCCTCCAGTCTGTCCTCATCCACTCTCCTCCACAGATCTGATCTAATGTGACTGGCTGTCTGTAAAGGTCCAATACGTCACTCAAGGTTGCCCTACTTTGGCTTTGTTAACCAATTTATTTGAATCAATAGGTTGCTTTTTTATTCACACACTGACGGTACACAACTCCCAAATGTACAAGTTTCCACTGTACAAAATCGTGGGAACAACTCCCTGATATTGGGTTACAGTGTTGCAGTGTTACCCTGTTGCACAACAATTCACTTCTCACTTGTTTAAAAGTTTCGAAGCCCTTCCCTAACTCATCTGCTTCTCTTTAGATACATCTTCTCCTTTGTGATTAATACAGATTTCAAAGAGAAGATTAATAAGACTTTAACATAGATTTACCTCATTAGTGTACTGAGACCTAGACATTTGAACATCCATATTTTCACAATAACTGGGCAAACTTCATCTGCTGTTGAAGATCCGGTTGTAAGATTGTTTTGTCAACTCTGAATAGTGTGTAGTCTACTTTAATATCCACTTGATGGCTTGTAGCTGTATTTAAAAAAAATGAAAAAGGCTTTTTCACATCAACGTGATGAAGAACCTTGATTTGAATAATTTATTTAAGACATGTTCTGGATTATTTTTTGTTAATGCCATTTCTTATTGAAAGGTAGCTACTTGATGGCTGAATAGATGGACACTGTGTTGATGACAGGTTAAAAAAAAAACTAAATTCTAAAGATGATATGTTACAACACACTGAATACAGTATGGCAGAAACATCAGTGCATTTTACTGCCCTGTCCTGAAGATTTATTTAAAATATATATATTATTAAATTGATAGATTTGAATGGGTGAACTATTTTGGTACTGCGCAAATGAATTTCCAGAAAATTTGATAACAATATAAATCCAAACAACCAGAATTTGGAAATAACCCATCTTGTTTGAGTGGTATCATACACTATTTCTGCAGTTAGGGGGCTCCACAGTCTGCGCCCACTGTACATAAGCTGCATTGTACTTTTGGTGTGTGAGAAGGATTTTTCTGCCTGCCATCTCAATTGCCCTTTGTGGATGATAAGTGTTTATTGAATAGAACTGAATTGAATTCAGGCACGATGTCCTGATCCAGGGCCATTTGTCTTTCTTCTGGCTTAGAACTACACCAGTGGCTGTTTTCTTAGTGCAGTTGCTGGAATGTGTGTGTGTGTGTGTGTGTGTGTGTGTGTGTGTGTGTGTGTGTGTGTGTGTGTGTGTGTGTGTGTGTGTGTGTGTGTGTGTGTGTGTTGCCAGCAGAGAGAAATCTAGAACTCAGGGGCAATGAGTGTATTTGGCTGAGTCTGCTTGCTTGAAAACACAGAAAGAAAGAGGCTGATTACTGTTGAAGCCAAAGACGTACATGACAGATGGAAAGCCCATTGTTCATTTATTTACAGATTGTTTGTGTGTTGTTCGCCCTTGCTCTTTATGTAGCTTGTAGTTATGTTAATGTAAAAGAAAACAGTGTCTTCTCTACTGATTTTTTCCCCCACATATTTCAGTCTGGGACCCAAATTTGAAAAATGCCATTCTGGGACTGGCTGTAAGTCTATGTCTGAGTCTAATGAGGGTGTTATTGTGCATTGAATGATTCACTTTCATACTGTTTTCAGCTGAGTGGCATTCACCGCTCTATTGTCATCAGTCAAAATACTGTATGCATTCAATCTGTTTTAGGGGAATAAAATATACTTGAGGTTGAATATTTCTAAATTATACAGCATCATGGTCTGTAATTTTAATCCCATTTTAGTTTTGAAATGCACGAGAAATATTCTCCCTTTCCATCAAATGGCAATATGTGGGTTTTTACTGAACTTAATCATATTATGCATTAGGTATCACAACACTTGGCAGGTTCTCTGCTCTGATGCTGACATGTACTGGTTGATGTTAATGTCTTAATTTCAGGCACCAACACACACAGATATAACTACTCTGAGTATACATGTATCTGTGCTGTAATGCATTCAGTTAAAGGAAGCTGAACGGATATACAGTACTGTAAAGTTACAGGTCATATTATGGTTTACCCTGTATAGTACACATGAGGCCTTGTGATTCCTTTCAACACATCTACATATAATGCACTAGATTCAGCACAGATGCCACTGATTTTTAACTTGGTTCTCCTTTTTTTGTGGTATAAATCAGATCATGATGTTTCTATCTTAAGCACCAGTATCAGACCTGTAATCCTTGGACCTGTAAACTGAGGGATGCTGGGTTCCAGTGCAGCCACCAGAGGGTCTTTGGTCTGTTGTCTAAGTTATTTTGGAGACAATGGATAGGAGATTTAACCAACTTGACACATCCAAAATCTGCTACAGGCAGATTATTTTGCATATGTTATGTCTGTAGGAAACGATTGCATATTATAATAAAGTTTTTTTTCTTCAGTGTTATTGACATTTATTGATCATTTAGTTTTTTGTTGTTGTTGTTGTTGTTGTAATAAAGTGACCAGTGCAAGCAAGATGACACAAGTCCAGCAGGTCATTTGCTGTGGGTTCTGGTACAAAGATAGAGCTTTGTCAATGAAAGATAAACCTAAACCAGCCTAAACTGGATTCATCTTGCTTTTATTTGCAGAAGAGTTCACCCACCTTTTTGGGCTGACATAACCCTTGACAGCAATTCGTTTGGACTCAACAACCTACCCGTTTCCCCCCCTGGAAATAATTTAAAAAAATTACAAATCTGAAAGTGGTGTTTGACGTTTTTGGTGTCCAAATGGATGTTTCTTTCCATCATTATAACTGGTTTCTAACTTTACCTGATTAGTGGCCATCAAATAAAATACTAAGACAAAATGTCTTATACAAAAATTATTTGTTAAAACAGCTCCAAGGTTTTGTTGTTATGGCGATCAGAATGAATATATAACAGTGAAAACCGTTTTAATATTGATACATAAATGGATAGAATACAAAAACTGGATCAAAACTCGTTTAGAAATCATGTAAAATACCTACTCTGCTCGAAAAGACAAGCCTGCTGATTGCTTCTGTCCCAACGGTGAGGGAGCAGCTCTGCTCTCTGTTTTGGCTTCTTTCTTCTTCTTTTTGTTTGTCAATACGCAGTGTATTACGGTAAAAGGAGGCGGGCTCTGACCTACATGTGCGTCGCGTTTTGATTGACATGGCGGAGTCTCCCAGTACGCGTTGCGCCGCGCCAGCAGACAGGCAAGACCCGACCCTGGGAATAAAAAAACACGCAGCCCCGTCTGTTTGAAGATTATTTTATTGCAGCGAGGTGAGTTCTTTTTACACTTCTTTCACGGTACGAAACCACCCCGCAAAGTAGGGGAATAGAGGCAGATGGAGTCGATGTTGGAAAAGTTTTAAAAGTGCGTGTCTGTGAGTGTGTGAGTTTGGAGAACTGAGCGCTGACGCCGGCAGTCTGGGCCACTTGGCCAGCGCAAAGGAAAAAGGAAAACGGCTTCGCTGCTGCTGCGGAGGGAGGGAGAATCGAAACTTTTGGGCAAAAAAAAATGTCCCGTTTATTTTAAAACAACAAGTTCAAATCTAACCAGCGGGTCTTATCGTGTTAGTTATTCACACTAGTCGAGTGAATGTGTCGGGCTGTGCGTTTGGAGTCTTGCTCTTTGTGGCCCCGATTTCTCAGCTTTCGCGAAAGAATGTGTTTTTGTCTCCGAGGACTTCAGATGGAGTGAGTGCGCAACAGGAGAAAACCTTTTCTCTTTTGTCTATTTCTGCAACAAATCGCAGTTGTTGCACTGCGACTTGCATTCTGGAAATAGTCGGTTGTGTTGTTGCTGCCCAAAATCCGGAAACGTACACTTTTATAGCTGGAAAATAACTTGGAATGGAAGATGCTGAGGCAGTCAGATTTGACAGAGGGGGTTGCGAAATCATTGAATTGACACTATAGGGGGGTTCTAATGCATTGGGTAACTGCTGAGAAATGTTAAAGGGAAGGTGTTATAGCGACTTTCCATTGAGTTTGTGCGCGAATGCAGGAAAAAGGCTTTGGAGAAGAAAAAAAAAATCCCAACTCCAGCATATCCTAGCATTCCTTCCAGCCAGTCTCTCTCTCTCTCTCTCTCTCTCTCTCTCTCTCTCTCTCTCTCTCTCTCTCTCTCTCTCTCTAAGAAACGACTACGTGTCTGTCTCTCTGTACAGGGAAGACAAATCTCTCTCTGATGCAGACGTGGAGATCAAACATTGGTCTCCTGCTTGAAACAGTGCCGTGTTAGTTCAGAGGAGAGATGTGGCAGCAATGGGTCGGAAAATTTGAGATGCAAAAGATGACTTCGGTAGTCAGATTTTGGTGGTTGTGCGTCAGTTAAAAAAAAAAAAATGTAATAACAGGACTGAGTGGTTAATTGTCATGCTGTCATGATTAGCGGTGGACGTATAATTGGGTCTATGATTTGAGAATCACATATCCCCCTGCTGTGGGCTCTGGATCCAGTGGGCACGTTGGAGAATATAGACTAGGGGAAAAATAACCACACACACACACACACACACACACACACACACACACACACACACACACACACACACACACACACGCTTACTTTTTTCAGGGGCGCGAGAAAGAGGAGAGGGAGAAATCCGATCCCAAATACATGACGTCAGATGACATTCCTTTGGTGAAAGGCTGATGTGGCCATGTATTTTTTTTTTCTGTGAAAAACTGATATTCGACTTTTTTTTGTGGGGGCTTTCAAAGGGGGGAGGGGGGGGGGGGGGCGAAATGATTTGGCTACCCGCTGAGGTGTGTTTTGGTTTAGGTGAGAGCAAAGGATTTCTCTTTTAGGTGCATGAATGGGCAATTTATTTTGCTTCCACAAGTCAGAGGCATCAAAAGTTTAGGCTATGGACAATAAGCCACGGTTTAGATGGAGACTAGCCCTGTGACATGATTTATGCATTTTACAGACATCTCTTTCATTGAAAGTGTACCTTTTGTCGATTTTTTTTCTTCTTAAAATCTTTCAAAATGCCTCATTTCTAATTCAGGCCCTAACTCAACAGTCACTGAACAGGTAAGATAGGATTTGGGAAGGCTCTCATTTGCACAGCCTGCAGCTCGAGTGTGTTACATTGTGAAACAAATGCTAGAGGGACTGTTGGATTTTGCAATTGATCAGTCACCACAAAGTGGAAGAAGCTGTGTTGGTCTGACTACCTGTGTAGCCTTAAGTTCCAGGTGCTGAGCTGATCACAAAGGTGTGCAATCAATATTATCAAAGCAAAAACTTGTATTTTTTTAAATGGATTAAGTACTACACCCATATCCCTCTTAACACAAGCTGAATGAGGTTTATATTACTGTACACTGTTCTCTGAAAGTTAAGCCCCTTTGGCTCCAACATTTGTATACTATAAGAATGTAAACAAAGCTCACAGGCCGACATTTGAAAAGTTATAAGAGCCCAGTTATGTTGTCCTTGTATTCATAGCAAATTTAATAAAGTCTGGATGAAAACTCTTATTTCAGCATTTTAAATGCTAGTTACACAGGCTTTTTGAGTTGTTATGTTTGTATACTGTATGTATGAGTTAAGTTGGCTGTCAGGAATACCAGAAATGTGGCGCTAAAGAGTACAACAGCATAATGTAAGCAAGGATTTGCACTCAAACTGAAGAAATTGCAAGCAAGGGAAATTTATACTTGTAAAATCCCCCTTTTCTGTGTTTTTTTCTAAAATTGAATACACTGCAATTATGTAACCCAACAGAAAAACTGTGTTTAGACTGGAGTCAGGTTAAAGTGGGGTAGCCATTGTTGCTTTAGCCTTTCTACGTCTTTTACATGAATAGACAAAGGGTTGAATAACCATCTATGTTCTGAAACCATTATGGCTTCGTCAGGTACATCTTTGACAGGTACAACTCATTCAGCTGTGTCGGCCTGCGTGATGGTGAGTCATCACATGGGTTAAATGTATCTTTGCAGCTGCTTTGTTTGATCCCATATAATCAGTTTGTCATTTAGTTTTAATTGGTGCCAATAATTCAGAGTATATCATTAGAAACTCAATTTATTGTGCTTTCTTCGGACAGACAGTTTACCACATGTAATCAAAGTTTTCTTGAAGTAACACAGTCCTGTTTTCTCCTCCAGCAGGTGCAAATGAACACTCAGATTTATATATATATATATATATATATATATATATATATATATATATATATATATATATATAGGGATCCAGCCTTGATGGACTGGTTGTGTTTGCGTTTAATATCCTGAGACAGGTTATTCTAAGCGCAATGAGGAAGTTCTCATGTTTCATGAGGACTCGTGATGCCAAGAACATTGGTCTCCGTCTGACCTCAGGCATAATCTGGGTTCTCTGCTTTCTACCCTCGGTGAGTTGCGGTTCGCTGTTGGCCCAATAAAACCTTCAGGTACGCCTGGTCGAAATGGGGTCAGGGAGGAGGTAGGTAGGTAGGTAGGTAGGTAGGTAGGTAGGTAGGTAGGTAGGTAGGTAGGTAGGTAGGTAGGTAGGTGTGTGTGTGTGTGTGTGTGTGTGTGTGTGTGTGTGTGTGTGTGTGTGTGTGTGTGTGTGTGTGTGTGTGTGTGTGTGTGTGTGTGTGTGTGTGTGTGTGTGTGTGTGTGTGTGTGTGTGTGTGTGTGTGTGTGTGTGTGTGTGTGTGTGTGTGTGTGTGTGTGTGTGTGTGTGTGTGTGTGTGTGTGTGTGTGTGTGTGTGTGTGTGTGTGTGTGTGTGTGTGTGTGTGTGTGTGTGTGTGTGTGTGTGTGTGTGTGAGACCCTAGATCATGTCATTCGAGGGGTAGTGTTACTGAGCAGTGCTTGTGTATCAGGAACAGAAGCTGGGGCAGCTATAAAGTTACACAGACAAGACAATGCAGCTCTGGAAAGTGTGTGCGAGCATGTGAAAGAGAGGCAAAGAACAAGAAGAGAGCATCAGATAAACCTCATCCAGTGTTCCCCCTATAATTGTACAGGCCAAAGGGAAGCCCCACTTGGGAAAAAATATCCATTGTGTTTTCCGTATATTCATTCTGCAGTGGCGCAGCGCTGTGAGTCCATGACCAAAGCAACTGTATGTGGTTAGTTCACATCTGTAACGGTCGAGTGTGTTATCTTAACTGTTAAAGTCAGTTGAAACGTTGTCGGTAGCCTAATGGTTACAAACACGTACATGCTTATGGATTCCGTGTTTTTAGCTTAGCTGGACCAGAGAATATTCGAATAAAACGGATCGTTGATACTGTTTTGCCCTCATTGTTCTCGGTGGAAGTGATGTAATGTAGCGTTTAATTTGGAGTGAGCACTGCGCTGATAATCCATAATGAAAATAACTGTTGGTTATTCGGTATGGGACAGTGGTGACAGTGGTGATTCCGATTCAAAATGCTAACTCTGTGAAGATATAAGTTCATCCACCATTTACCGCTATGTCTGCAAACAATCATCCACAATTTCCCTTTTAATATACTGATAATGACCGTTTAGTTGGCCCTGATAAGCTGCCCATTATATCTGGAATCTTTCCTTCCATGAATTGGTAATCCTTTGCTATGTACAGTACTGAACTACGTCTGCACCTTGCATAAAGTACGCTATGAGTTAAACTATCTGTTTCTCAGAATGCAAATGGTGTGCTTCCAAAAAAAACTCGCTGCCCTCACTGTTACTGTAGCAGAGGTGTGATTTGGTCGAGTGGACGATCTGCTTCCTACTTCCTTGCCTGTGATAGGGGGCCTTACCTATTGGTGGGCTGGATGTGTGAAGGCATTCCTGTTCTGTGAGGTCAAGAGGTTGACGGCCGCAAGTGTCTGCAGCTTCTCTTCCTCTCGTCCCTGTAACCCTTCTCTCCTGATAATGCACAACGGATGGGCTATCCCTGTGGTGGAGCAGACAGGTGCGTTTGCCTTGAAAACCATCTCTGCTGCGGCTGCTGGCACATATGATGGAGTGCAGCGGAGCTCTAGAGGGTATGCCAACCCAGTGTATCATTTATATTAAAAACAGGTGGCTTTATTAAGCTGACAGATATCTTCATGCAAGAAATGACTGACTGATTACCACTACCTCTGCCATTTATAGATTCATCTGTAAATCATTTAATCAATAACATGTCAGAAAATGGTTAAAAACATCCATTAAAATACCAGAGATCCAACATGGCTTTTAGAAATTGCTTATTTTTTCCAATCATCTGTAAAATAATATATATAAATATATTGAGTTTTCTATCATACGTGACATAATGCTTAAAAAATAAAATTTCCCATTTCTTGTTGTCACTGACATTGAGTTGATTTTGAAGTTTCCTACTGTTGGTATCCATCAGTAAATTATATGTTATAGCGATGTTGCTCCTCTTACATACGATGAATTGGACTGACTATCTGTTGAACGTAACACACAATTAGTGGTTATACAGGTTTATCTGAAGTTCTTGGTTTGTTTTGTCATGTTTATGTGTATGAGTGAACAAAGTGTCTTGCATTTGCTGTTACAGTAGGTTTCATTTTGATTCAAATATGGTGATCGATGAGGTTAAAGTTTGGTCAAACTAAACCTGCAGGCAATATGTTAGTCCATGTAAACACCTACCAAATAAGAGCTGTATGTAGGTTCAAAGTCCAAAACAGGAAAAAAAAAAATGTCATATCTCACGACAGCGGCTGGATATCTGCTGCTTGATGCTTTCACTTTCCATTTCCCAGCGTTTTGTGCCGGTTACCTAACTGTCTTTCTCTTTCATGCTCTCTCCCTCTGTTTCTTGGTGTTTCTTTCTCTCCCATATGAACGGTGGCTTTTTGTTGAAGTATCCCAGCATCTCATGTTTGCTTGGCACAGAGCTGTAATGTTTACCCTCCTCCTCTCTTTCTTTCTGCCTCCCTCCCTCCCTTCCTCACTCCTTCCTTTCCTTTCTCATTCCCAGAGCCCTGTCTCCACTTTTTTTTTTTTTTGTCTCTCTTGATAATTTCCTGCATTGTTGACAGTTGATTTAGAAGAAGATAAAAGAAGCCTTTCAACTTTTCTTCTCCCCTCCCCTCTCCTTGCCTCGCCTCTACTTTCCTATTGCCCTCTCCTCTCATCTCATCTCCTCTCCTCTCCTCTTCTCTCATCTCATCTCCGGAGGACAAAATATGGAAATCAATCAATTGAAAATAGCACATTTTTCATAAAACAAAAAGGGAACAACAGTTTAGAGCTGAAACTATTAGTCAATTAATCAATTAGTTGACTGACAGAAAATGTATTGGCAACAATTGTTTCAATCACTTTTCAAGCAAACATGAGCCACTTCCAGCTTCTCAAATGATCTCAAATCTGTGAGGATAATTTGCTTGTCTTTGTCTATTGAGTTGTAAGTTAAATATCTGTTGGTTTTAGACTGTTAGTTGGACACAAGTAGCAAACTGAAGATGTTGCCTTGTGCTTGAAAACATTGGGGTTAAGATGGACATTTCCCGTTATTCTATGGTGTTTTATAGACCAAGGGATTAATTAATGAATGAAGATAATATTTAGTGGATTTAATGATAATGAAAAAAATCATTATTTGTAGCCTTACTTTTGTATAACAGAAGAAGACAGATAAAAGAGTAATTAAGGAGAGCTATCATTGGAACGTAACACATTCATACATACTGTATATACTGTATATATATATATATATATAAAAAAAAAAGAGGTGGAGACACATACTAACTATAGGCAATACTGACCAAGAAAGTTTAAGGTTTTTGAACATGGTCAGAGTTAAATAGCAGTATAGTAAAGTGTAGTACAGTACGGTGTAGTACAGTAGTGTATCACTCGTCTGTATGACTTTTTGTGCAAATATCAACAATATTTGTGCATTTGAATACACAACATAGTTGACACATGACGCAACGTGTGACTTCACCAAAAAACTTTCACTTGGTGTCGTTTGAAAGTTCTTGACAGCAGTCGTATGGCTCCAGTAGAGACAACATTGAGACAGAAAGGCAGAGTGACATTTTGAGGATTAGATCGATGATGAAATAAAAATGATTATGACGAATAGGGGTGTGCAAAAAATCGATTCACATTCGTATCGCGATTCAAGCTCTACCGATTCAAAATCGATTAATAGAATTCCAAAAATCAATTTTTTATATATATATATATATATATATTTATTTATTTTTTTATTTTTTTTCGTTTTGTAATGGCGTGTATACTATTGTCCTGAAATGAGTTTAGCTCGCCATTCCCATTGATGGCGCTGCGTCGAATTCACACTGACGCCTGGGCACTCTTGTTAATCAAAAGAAGAACGAGTGCAGCAGAAGTAGTTTAGTCGGCGCAAACAATGGCAAACCTCACAGAAAGAATTATTCAACCTGCTCCATCCTCATTGAAGGCGAGAGTTTGGGCACATTTTGGCTCTTATAACCTCGATGGGAAGACGGAACTTGATAGGAATCATGCTATATGCAGGCTTTGCAAAGCAAAAGTTAAGTATTTTGGAAACACCACAAACTTGAGAACTCACATGGTACGCCATGACCCAGAGATTAACGTTAAAGACGTGGACGAACAACAACCTGAAGTACCTAACCTCTTTCACTCTGAATGAAAAGCTCTTTTTATTTAACAGTTATATTTTATACTTGAATTAAATGTATTTGAAAGCTGGCCAAAGCTTGGCACTTTGCAGTTTTTAGTTGCAAAGGTTTTTATCTTTGTATGAAGACATATAAAGTAATATCAAACTACATTTAATTTGTTGTTTCTTTTCTTTTAACCCTTGTGTTGACTTCGGGTCACATTGGCCCGTTTTTAAATTTTTGTTTTATATCAGAAAATATTTGACTTAGAAATAAGCGCTGTTTTTTTCAAGGTTGAAATGAAGACAACACAAGGGTTAAATTGTATATCTAACTAAGTAACTACATTTACATACTGTGAATCGTTTTTTTGAATCGAGAATCGTTTTTGAATCGAAACTTGATATTGAATTGAATCTTCAGCCTAAAAATCGATATTCAATTGAATCGTGACATTTTCTGAATCGTGCATCCCTAATGACGAATAGATAATGTGTTTGGTATCCAGAATGTAGTCTGTCAAGTTTGTCATCAAGTTCTCGTCAGTTGGTAGAGTTTTGTGGATACATGCATGCAGAAGAGCAGGGTGAGTTCAGTTGGGAAGTGCTCGGCTGCCCTGCCCTGCCCCTGCACAGTTCCTCGGGGGTATCATCCATCAAAATAGCTTATTGAAGAGCTGCACACTGGTGTCTGTAGCGTGTGTGGTCAGCTGGCTGAAGGGACCAAGCATACACCTATACACACACAGAGCACCGACTTAACACACATGCATGAAACATGCACACACACAGAGTTAACTTTACGTGCCTGCATTAGCATGCCAGACGTGTTGGTGTTGCTAGTTGGCAGGCCCATGGAAAGTTCCGCCAGTCGTTAATGGCTGTTTTTATGCCTGACTGTGAGCGTTTGGAGTGTGTATCTCAAGTGTCTTGAGTCTGCTGTGGGCTGGGGTTCATGTGTTTGTGTGTGTGTGTTGGAGTGTGGAACTGAATCTGTAACTTGTTATATTTCTGATTATTATGTGGCTGGAACTGAAATTGGGGCTAGTACATGCAAACGCTTTCGTGTGTGCGTCTGTTACACACTGTCGTTGAGGGTTCTGCTCTAGGAGGAAGTAGGTGTTTTTAATGCAAAGCCACATGTTTTATTACTTGTTAAACCCTCCTCCTCTTCTCCCCCCTCCAGGGCATGCAGACACACTTCCACCCCTCCCTCCCCTCCTCTCACCCTGTCTTCCCCCACCCATTCCAGCTCCACATACCTGTCATTTCTCGTTCTTGCTTATTTGCCACTCACATTTCCACAAGGCTAATCGTTTTGAAAACGCTGATGGGCTTCATCCACACTAGCAATTTTTAACGTAGTTTAAAAAAAGAACTTTGTCATACACAATAATATTCAAAACCAGGAGGAAAATTGAAAAAAAAACTTAAGCTCTTATTCTGTGAGGACGGGGACCAACACAGCTACTACTGTTATGTCGTTGAGTATAAAACAATATAAAAAGGTGATTTGATCATAAATGCCTGTCTACCAAGTCCAACAGTAATTCCTGCACTGCTTAACTGACACGTCCTTCAAATAATTACTTTGTACTCGCAAAATCAGCTGACACAAAACATGGTAAAGGACAACACCTGTATTGTCTTATTGGCTGTCCCAACGTTTTAAAATGAGTGACCACGATAGAAAGTTGTCCACTTAACCTTACTGTCGCAAGTGCACCTGATTGAGATTATGTAGGCACCATCATTTTTGGATAAGCTTTATTCACTTTGAAGAGAGTTTCAAATAGAAAATGCATTTTCAGATTTATCCGGCTTGGTGTGGACATGGCCTCCCCTATTTTCCCCTTACTTCTCCCCTCCTTGCCATCAAGCTGGGACCCCCCACAAATCACTAAAACATCCCAAACACACATCCACCCACACACGCAGGCAAGCATGCAGAAACACACACTACAGCACTCACACACCCACAGCCCTGAACTAGTGTGTGAAATCCTGAGGTTGATTGAGGAGGAGGAATGTGACCTAGTGACGTGTGTGTGTGTGTGTGTGTGTGTGTGTGTGTGTGTGTGTGTGTGTGTGTGTGTGTGTGTGTGTGTGTGTGTGTGTGTGTGTGTGTGTGTGTGTGTGTGTGTGTGTGTGTGTGTGTGTGTGTGTGTGTGTGTGTGTGTGTGTGTGTGTGTGTGTGTGTGTGTGTGTGTGTGTGTGTGTGTGTGTGTGTGTGTGTGTGTGTGTGTGTGTGTGTGTGTGTGTGTGTGTTCAGTTTTCTTCTAAATGGATTGCACGCCACATTCATAAACTTGATTATGAGTTAGTCATGGAATTAGGCATGTAAAGTGCCATTCATTCATGATTGTCTTGCTCTGTTGTGAATGTAAAGGCTGTGTGTTTGTATATATAAATGTGTGTATGTGTGCGCGTGTGCACACACGTCTCTCAGACTCAGTTGTTGTCTTGTCTGTGAGAGTGGAGCAAGTCTGTCATGTAGGTGTGAATACATAGTCTTTCTCTCTTAGCACCCATACACACAGACACTCACACACACCACCCACTGAGCAAGCTTTTTCATGGCCCATAAAACTGATGATCTGAATGTCTCTTGGTGGTTTGTCTCTGTCTATGTGCTCGTCCATCCAAGAATGTAAGTTTGTTTGTGAGAGAGAGTCTGTTTACTTGTATTATTATATCAGATGTATGGATGTATAGAGAGAGACCAAGAGAGAGACTTCTTGACTTGGCATAGCTGTCTTAATTAAGACTCATGGCATGCAGCCCTGATGGAGCTCAGCATTAGTGGCAGAGACATGCTGTGTGTGCAGGCCTGAGCGGCAGCAGGTCCACTGGCAGGGAATGTGGGCTTATTGTCTGGACTCTGTGGTTGTCCTCCTTTTACTTCTCTTTACTAGCCACTTGTAATACAGAGCTGATTCGGATGATATTCATATTAATACAGAGGTAAGTGGGTCTTGATAGCAAACTTCACAGCAATGATAAAACCACAAAAGTTCTCTAAACTTCTTGAATATCTTACAATAATGATAGATATAGCCTATGTGTTTTAACATTATAAACTGCATGCCACTCATGCACTTCTGACTCCAAACCCAAACTCCGATTTGTAACATTTTATTTGATGTTTAGTCCGCTGTATGTTGCAATCTTTCTCTGCATTGGAGTGTCTGTAATGTACTGTAAAATGAATAAGGAGGGACGCCTTAGCATTGACTAGTTGCCTAATGATTGATTCATCAGAAAACAATTAAACGTGTCTATTGCAATATCCTGGAATACAGTATGACAACATAAAATGTTGTGCTTTGTCCGACCAACAGTATAAAATCCAAAAATATTCAATTTATTAGAAAGTAAGACTAAGAAAAGCAGCAAATTGTCACATTTTAAGAATGTGGAACCATCAAATGGTGTCAACTATGCAGCTCTAGTATATTCCGAATACTTTGTGATTGGTCTTTCCATTATTTAAATAAGTTTCCCCTTATTTGCTGTATGAGCATTTTCAGAAGCATTGCTCATATTTGCCTCAATCACTCTGTGGACTCTGTGTAGACAGACAGTGTCTGTATGGTAAACCTACATACATTTTTTTCACATGCGAGTAATGTGTTTTAATTAAATTCCTCAAACAAATGACTTTACAGTAATATATCAAAACAGTCACATTGGACACATTTCCATCTCATTATCTGTCTTTCTGTACACGCATACATAATTGTGTGTATATATATATATATATATATATATATATATATATATATATATATATATATATATATATATATATATATATATATATATATATATATATATATATATATATATATATATACATACACACACACACACACACACACACACACACACACACACACACATATTGTGTCCGGTGTCTGATCCTTGAGTCTCATTCTGTGGTATAAGTTTGGGTTTGGGGGTTTGACTCCAGGGACCAATTAGCTGAGATGTTTATTGTGGATTGTATAGTTAAGGCCCCACAAAGGTTTTCCCTTTTTTAAACTCGGTGTAACCAGAGGCCAAATCATACACTAAATATGCTGAATATGCACGTGAAATTGTCCTTCATGAGTAACTATAAGTAATCTTCAGTCCTGTGGTGTGGAGTCTGGGCTCAGCTGAAAGTTTACAAGCTGGAGTACAAGACTGAAAGTATTGTCCGCTTCCCCGCCAAGGTATACAATGTATTGTGTGTTTATATATGTGCGCGCATGCTTGTTTTTGTGCAATGGAGTTCAAGCATGCCTGTGCACCCAATTGGTGTATTTTTATGTGGGTGTGTGCGCGCCTGTGTCTGTGTGCCGATGTGCGCAGTGAGGAGGAAGTGGCTGTGTTTGTTTAAACTAAGCACGCTCAGCCATGTGGGACAATTTAGCGGGAATGAGAACCCTGCAACCCCCTCCTCCCCTCACCCTTCCCCAAGACTGCACTGACCTCCTCCCCCACCCTACCCCAAAACATTCTTGAATGGGCGGCTGTCTTTTTGAAGGCTGAGGGGTTGTTTGGGAAATAGGGCCAATAGTGTGGGGGTGAGGACAGGGGGGAGCAAGCGAGGAAGAGGGAGGGCAGGAGAGCCCTCAAACAGGTTAGAGATGGAAGTGGGACAGAAGAGGAGGAGATGAGAGAGTAGAGGAAGAGGAGGAAGGCTGAGCGCTGGTGCATAAAAATCAAAGTGTAACTAATGTTCATTGGCCAGTGGTCCTTTCTTGTGAAAACCATGCAACCGTGAAAGTCACACACAAAACAGACGCTGTCTTAGCTGAGTCGCCACTTAAAAAGGATCCAGCCCGGCGGGCGAAAGCATCATATTTATGCTAAAACCCTGTATTACATGGAACCAACTGCATTACACAGCAATGAAGAAAAAAGGTAGTCGGCGAGGACACATGAATGAGGCTGTGGAGCTAATGTAGAACTGGTGCTGTATAATGGCATGCTAGCATACTACTGTCATGTCTGGCATGTAAATGAATGTCTGATGCGTGTGTAAGGCCTCCCGAGAGCCACACTATGGATCATTTTGGGATTATGTGAGAAAGCGAAATACAAAGAGAGAATGTTTTTGAACCTGAATTGAGTTCACACTGTCTTCATATCTCCATGTTGACAAGAGGAGAACTCACTTTGAAATAAGATGTATTTCTGAAACTTACATTAGTTCAGTGGTATTCAAAGTCTGAGACTGTGGGCATCCCCTCAGACAAAGCTTGGAAAAAAGTGCCCCCTCGCGATCCCACTTTAAAAACTTCTGTTAGTATATATTAAAAAAGGAAAAGAACTCCACTGTCAAGCTTTTCTCCCTACAGTATATATTCCTGTTTTTTACTTAGTTAACACAATTTATGAATTCATTTGTCTGCTCTCTATCCATCTTTCTACCTTTTATCACTGGCTTGCTTGTAAGTTTGTGTTTGACACTTAAAGATAAATTAAACACTTATGTTGCCTTAATAACCTTCACTTTTTAAATTTACACTGCACTAGCTTGCAAAATTCAAGCACACCTGAAGGCATGCAGATCTTCATAATTTGATCAAGGGGTTCAGTGGTGCTGTGTGCCTGCTAACTAATCTTTAAAGATCCTTGATTAGACTTCATACTGAACGACCCCAGCTCTTATTTAACACCATTAGCAAGCTAGCCGTGCCATGCCAGCACCCAGATGGCTTGTGTGTGTATCTCCACAGCCTGTCATACTACCCACCAGTCAGCCCAACTCAGCCTTTAGTCTCCTGGCTTGTCAAACTAGCCTCCATGTGTGTGGCCAGACTGAGCCTTGGAGATCCAAGGTGTTAGAGAGGGGTTTGCTGTGAGCTCTCCTCAAGCTTAGCGCTCCTCCCTGGGCTGCAGAGCGCCCAGCCCTCAGCCTTTCTGGATGTGATGGAGAAAAGTCTGAACTGTGGTAGGGAGGGAGGGATGAGGGAGAGAAAAGGACAAAAGGAGAAGAAAAATCTGGAAGCACTGCCATGAAGAAGGGTGAGTCATGTTCATGTGCTTGTGGGAGAATAGCCACTTCCTCTGTAATAAACACACACAAACACCAACAAATTACAGAATTTCTTAAGGCAGTCTGTATTGACAGGAATAGTGAAGATGAAGATGTTGGCAGTACCAGTCATGAAGATGGCAGAGATGTTCTAAGATGAGGCTGATTGAAATAAAGACATTGACATCAGTTTTAATGATGATGATAAGGGCGGGGTGGGTTTTTTTTTGTGCCAGTCGGTAAACTATTTAGTTGTGTGTGTGTGTGTGTGTGTGTGTGTGTGTGTGTGTGTGTGTGTGTGTGTGTGTGTGTGTGTGTGTGTGTGTGTGTGTGTGTGTGTGTGTGTGTGTGTGTGTGTGTGTGTGTGTGTGTGTGTGTGTGTGTGTGTGTGTGTGTGTGTGTGTGTGTGTGTGTGTGTGTGTGTGTGTGTGTGTGTGTGTGTGTGTGTGTGTGTGTGTGTGTGTGTGTGTGTGTGTGTGTGTGTGTGTGTGTGGTCACCAGTTTGTGGGAACAGGCGTTAAACATCTGTAAGTCAGAGGAGTGCTAAGTTTGGAGAAAAATGGCAAGAGTCTGGTTGTCCTGGCTGATGTAATTGGTGGAAATGTCAGAGTCTGTAACTGAGAAAAACGGTATCACGAAATCACTTTGTCTCCGTGGGTTTGAGTTGCCTCTGTTTAGACTCACACACAATGCCCCACATTATTTCACATCAGTATTTTCTCACTTGTGCTTGCATCTTTTTCTCATACACGGTAGACGGAGAGAATATAGATATCCTTTTTCTCTATTCTCCTCTGGAGTTACGTCGTGGCTACGTGGCAAGCATTTGACTGTCAGGGCCTCTACTGTGGGTTTACTGCCTGCTGGCCCCCAGCCCAACCCCACACACACAGAAAATCACACACATACACACACACACACACACACATGGCCAGCACACAGCCGTACAGCTGCAGGAGGGAGGGCTCGCCTGGCAGATGCGCACATCTGCTGGAGCTAGCTGTCCTAATGTGAAGCTAACAGCTAACACAAAACTCTCAGTGCAATACAGAGCTGATTGTGAACGCTCTGCCTTCATGAATAGCCAGGGGGAAAGTGGAGAGCGTGTTTTAAGCTATCTTAGCTTGACTCTTTATTTGCAGGAATCATTCAATTTGCTCTCTGTCTCTTTCTCTCACTCACACACACACACACACACACACACACACCCTCGCTCACTGCCTGCTGTCTGTGGTATGACAGGCAGGACTAATGTTTGTTCTGGAGCAATAACACAATTAGGATTCCACACATTTCTCTCTCCACACACACACTCAACGTGTGGCCCCTTCGTTCACCCCTCCCCATTTTTTCTCCCTTCTCCTCTTTCCTCTCCCCTTTCCTCCCCCTCCTCTTCTTTCCATCCTGCCTCCCCTGCCCTTCTCTTAGTTAACAGATTGCTGTCAATTCCGCCCTGCGCAGACAGGTAACGCATGATAGTGATTCAATAACACCAAGTTGCTTTGCCTTTGACCAAACTACAGAGCTGTCTCAGTCACATGTATGTGTGCGTACTTGATTCTTGGCACAGTTCTCCTATTCGGTCCACTGCTCTTCCGCTTAGGGTTGGATTCAGGTGAGCTTCTACCATACAGCAATTAACCTTTCTCTCTCTGTGTCTCGCTTACACACATCCTGGAACTACTCTCCCTCAGCTCCTGACCTGAGTGTAAAATAACCGTTTCCTCTTCATTTTGTTCACAAGGAAAACTGATGCCTCGTCTACCCCTCCCTCATCTCTTCCTCCCCATTTCTCAACTTCTCTCCTCTGTCTTCTTTTCTTTCTCTGCACTCCCTCTACTGTCTCTTCACCTTTCTTTCTCTCTGACCCTGTATTGTGTTCCGCTGTGTGTTAAGGGGTGTTGTCCTGATCCTGTGTGTGTGTGTGTGTGTGTGTGTGTGTGTACACAGTTATGTAACGGTAGTCTCTCCCTGGGAATGGGCTGCTGCTTCTATGAGCACTGCTTCTACTTCCTCCCACCCACTGCCCCGGCAACAGCCTATAAAGGGAGCTGATGGTTTCCCCTCAGCCAGTGGGAGAGTGGAGCTGTGTTTTGACAGAGTAGTGGAATGTGAGGAAGGTGGAGTCTTTCCAGGAAGTGGATGGCAATAGCGTCAGATCCTGGAGTTTTTGGCTGAGCTACTTATTTGGCACCCTGGAAAAGCTTGAATGCCGATACACTGTGTGTGTGTGTGTGTGTGTGTGTGTGTGTGTGTGTGTGTGTGTGTGTAAACAAGCTGATCAAAGCTGTTAGATTTATTTTTTAGTGCGTACATGAGCATTCTGTTGTATTTTTCACTTAAATGAAATAGGAGTTCACACAATAGAATTGTTTATCTTTTGAGTCATTTAAAGTTATCTGAAGCTGTGTATGTCGACAAAGAGAAAGCTGGACAGACAACATAAGCATTACTTAAATCTTTAAAAAAAGGCTCAGTAGGAGGGAAGAGGAAGGGAGAGGCAGAGCAGAGGCTGACTTGAAGTCACTAGATCATCTGTTTCTGGCCCGTGTTCCTGGAAACCAGGCATGATGAGAGGATTGGATGGATGGATGGGTGGGTAGATGGATGGATGGATGGGAGGATGACAGAGGAGAAAGGCTTTGCCCAGGGTGCCTATTTTTTTTTGTGTGTGTGTGTGTGTGTGTGTGTGTGTGTGTGTGTGTGTGTGTGTGTGTGTGTGTGTGTGTGTGTGTGTGTGTGTGTGTGTGTGTGTGTGTGTGTGTGTGTGTGTGTGTGTGTGTGTGTGTGTGTGTGTGTGTGTGTGTGTGTGTGTGTGTGTAGGGTATGAGATGGACGGGGGAGAGAAGTGCTGAGCCTGTCGTTTATCAGGCTGAGTCCTGACTTGTCCGCGCTCCGGCTGAACACAATGATCTGCAGAATGCCTGGTATTCAGGGGAAACGGGGGGGGAAAAAGGAGACAAGGGAAAAGACAGAGAAAATTAAGGAGAAAGAATAGTTCTATGAAAGGAGTAATCCAGGAAAACATTACACAGTAATGGTTTTATGCCACCTAATCTGGGATTAATTAAATGCAGCGTGACCGATCAAGATTTCATCATTCTATCAGACACTGACATCAAGGTTAGGGATGTTCCTGCATTTCCTAGCACTAAGTGCAGAGTGTTAATAATAGCTTCTCATCTGCCTTGAGTTATGTACAATAGGCAGGCAACCTACCGCAGTTTAACCTTGGAGACTGGAAAAGTGGAGAGATGCACATTCATGCACGGAATGTGGGACGTGGCAATGACAAAACTTCCGAAACTGAAACCTTGTTGAGATAAGGATAGCAGTATCTGGAGTTTGTAGAAAAAGGCCTGTGGTAAGGAAATGCTGCTAGTTTAAATCCCAGAATGTTTGGGTGAAAATCGACGTACTATGTTCTATGGTGTTTGCATTGATGCGTTCATTCTTTGCAGATATTACCAGTTTAGCAGGTCTGCCCCATGATGCAACCGATTGTCCTGCAGAATCACAAGTGTCCTTGAGAAAGAGACAATAAACATTTAATTTCTAGCTCATTGTAGGTTTGTAAGGCTACAGCTACACTACTACTTTTTCATTTTCAAACAGCATTTCAAAATCAAAAACCATCTCCATCCACACAAGCGTTTAGGCTCCATATAAGAAATGTTCTCCGTCCATATTAACACATCTGACAACGCATCTCACAGGCAGGTGTAAACAGGAAGCAGGTTGTCCAACGTTAACTCTGCGGTTGAAAATCATGGATGTATAAGTTGAAAATACAGAAATAATTTGGAGAAAGAACAACAATGGCGAAAAGTAAGACCAGGGATTTATTTGCTTGGATGTATGTAAGTCTACCTAACCGATAAGACTGACTGACGTGCGTTGTCGTTTCTAAAGGTCTCTGTTTCTATCTGTTCAGACTACAATACAACCCTGAAGTTTTCAAACTTAACGGGGTCAGCAGTGTTTAGAAATGTCTCTTTTTTAGGGGCTCGATAACACCGGAGGAGTGTGGATGTGAGCCGTGAACATAGAAAAAGATAATCATTTTACTTAACATAAAGGTGTAGCCAGATGAATGCACTTTAACTTTTTTTTACTAGCAATTTTACCTTTTTAAGAGAATACATTTTCAAGTACCTTCTTTGACCCTACACTGAGGGAGTTGTTAAGGAGACCAGTGTTTTTATCCAGAAATCATGACATGATTGATTGATTGATTTTTTTTTTTTATTGATTTTTTTTATTTTATTTATTTGATTGGGACAATGCATGTTAATGAACAAACATGGAATACATGCATGTAAACATGCCGGATTATAGCCAAGGGCTAATTTCCATCCGTAGTCCCACAGATGGGTCCATTGATGATGGAGGGAAAGGACAACATGGTTAAGCAACCTCTCCCTAGTATGTTGTGGCATTGAGGTAAAATTGCTTGATTACATTTTTTAAAGAGACCTGTTAAAAGTGAATTGAAAGCCATAAGCGGCAGCTGGTTGGTTGGTTGGTTGAGACTTTCTTTTACCATCAGATGTGGTTTCTTGAGGTGCAGGATCTCATCTCTTTGGGGGGGAAAAGGTGCTCTAAAGGCCTCAGTTCTGGGAGTTTGGAGAGGAGCTTGTTCATACATGGTTTGCAAGTGGAACGTGTGTGTGTGCGCTCTTATGTGTCCGTTGCATTCCACTCCACCCGTTCTGAGTTCTTCTTCGTGGATGACATATCATTACCGCAATTACAGGGCAGGAGGACTTCGACCATAGACACACACAGAGGCGGGCACACATAAAGGTGCAGTGCAAATGTATGCACACATATGCAAGCCAAATGCATGAAGGCAAATTGAAGAACAAGCTGATGCACACATGTGCAAGCCAAATGCATGAAGGCAAATTGAAGAACAAGCTGAAACTCTGAATTTTGCTTCAGACCCTTTGCCTCTGTCCTTCTCTTTCAGCCTCTCAATGCACACCCTCTCTCTTATACACACACACACACACACACACACACACACACACACACACACACACACACACACAGACATACACACACTGCATATGTGCAGAAAGCTGCCAGCCGACGTGGGAACCCAAAGAGGTTCCATCTTTTATAAATCCCCTCTCTGTCTTTTCCAAATGTGTGTGTTTTCACGCTCCCCTCAGAGTAAGCACAAGCACAGCATTCCTCTTTGCCTTCCTCTCCACCCTTCTTTCCCTCTTCCCTCACCCCTCCCTCCTTTTCTGCATCCCCACTTCTCCACCCCACCTCTCTCTCTTCTGGTAAAAAGTGTGTGTGTGTGTGTGTGTGTGTGTGTGTGTGTGTGTGTGTGTGTGTGTGTGTGTGTGTGTGTGTGTGTGTGTGTGTGTGTGTGTGTGTGTGTGTGTGTGTGTGTGTGTGTGTGTGTGTGTGTGTGTGTGTGTGTGTGTGTGTGTGTGTGTGTGTGTGTGTGTGTGTGTGTGAAAGCAGGTCTCTCCTAGACTGAATACCTTTTGTAAAAGGAGCTGGGGTTGAATGGGAGTGGTGTTGGTGGCAGTTTCCCACCATATTTAGAAGATACCTTCCCTCTTTCTCTCTCTCTCTATATATATATATATATATACACACACACACATACATACACATATATCAATGTGTCTGTGTGCATGCATATTAAATGCCAGCACAGATTAAAGTTGTCAGTTGATAAAATGGGTTTAAAAGGACTTGGATCAATCCCAGTCGTGTGTGTGTGTTGCAGTAAATAGATACGCATTCAGTTTCCAAGCACTGACACCTGAGAGCATTCCTCGCTGCTTAACACACCCAAAAGGAGGACGAGGATACCTATACCTTTGTCTCCCTTTCTATCTCTGTTATCTCTCTCCTTCTGTGTTGCTACATTAACATGCACATTACTGATCAGTTACACCAGTGTGTCCGATGTCTCCAGTACACTCTGTCAAGACAGGAAACTTGTGTATGATGAGTGTCTATAGCCTGTGTTTGACATATTCACATGAGACTATTGCCCCAGGTTAATCACTCATACTCATGACTGTTAAACCACAGAATTGCAGAGAATAACATTACCTAAGTACCAAATAAAGTTCAGTTTCATTTCTCTCTTTTGTTTCTCTTTTGTTTTTGTTTTTTTATGTCTCTTCTGTCTCTTTGTTTTTCTATACCTCTCCCTTTTGTCTCCTCCTGCCTTTTTCTTTCCCTTGTCTTCTTTTATTCTGTCTATTTAACCTATTTGCCACCAGAACAACTCCAGAAACTAGATTAACTAATTTTGGTGACAGAAATTTGTCATGCATATATCTTTGCTTTCCCGCTGCGCCTCAGGAGCTGGGAATATTAGAAGGAATTGACGAGGGATCACATCAACAGCAGAAGTTTATTTTTTTATACCTTCCTGCTTCTTTGTTTTTTAATCACATGGTTGCTGGTATTTAAAAATGGCATTTGTTTAAGATTCTTGCAAAGAATGTGCATGAGCAGTCAGCAAAGTTTAGTAGTCCAAACTCCACCCCAGTATTTTGCAGACCAATGAAAACTAGTACCTTGGTTGCAGGGCAGTTTTTTTTGTGTGGTAGGAATCAAGAAACCAAAATTAGAACCAGCTTTAAGTTCCTGAATGAGTTCCCAAGTTCCTGGAAAAGTTTGTGTGCTGGATAAAAGAGCTTCGATCAACTCTTTCTCTCTGTTAGTGGATATTAGTATGATGTGTAGCTGGTTATGGTTTCAGCACTAAACTGTAATCCAGGATAGGAAACAGGGGCTCCTTTTGCTGTACGTACCACAGCTGACCAAAAAGGCCATAGTCTTTTGGTCAAACATGGCTCCATGAGAAGCCATGTTTGTTTTAATTGAGATGTAATGCTCTGACACAATGTCTCTCCATTTTGCATACCAGTGTATGTCGGTTTGATATCAACATGCATACTTCTGAGACAGCATATTAATCCTCAGTAATTAATCCAAATACTAAAACAACACTCGACAAAGACAAACACAAAACAGTGAGCAGTTACCAAGCAATTATCTTGAATACACCACATTTCAAACCATGTTTACAATTCTATCCGACGAAAGAGATGCTTCAGACACACTACGGTACATAACATTAATAGAAAAGCACAAGTTTTGGAACTCAAAGAAACACATTCCTCAGACAAAAAAAAGAAAAGAAAAAGCTGTTACTCTTCTGGCAGATTAGGGTCTGTGTGGCCGTAAAAGTTCAACCTGCCTTTAGTTCAAGTTTCTAGACTTTTCTAGATTTCCATCATCTCCACTGCCTGTCCCTTGATGATCGTGCTTTGGGGAGGACTGCATGATTACATCTAAAATCAATGCTTATCTCTTTTTGTGACATTGTCACTTCTGAGAAGGAATTAGTCATGTGTGAACCATGTATCCTTCCCCTATAAAAAAGAAAACATATTTTAGAACGGATCAGACCAGTATACTGTGGATTTCACAGGAGTAAAGTTATCGATTTTATCAGCCCGATGATTGGAGCTGCATCGTGTTGAAAGCTGGCGAAAAGACCACAAACAATAGCCTGTTAGGATTCTTACTCCTATATGTAAGTGGGCATTCACACAGCCTGCATTGGCCGTCAGACGGTATGGCAAAAACGCAGGGCTTTCTATTCATTTTGAATTGTGGTATTGCGTTTAGGCTGCGGCGGGGTTTGCCGCAGAGGGGACATGCAAAAAAAATGCAGCGGGCCTGCGGTGAAAAGTTGAGGCAGAATCAACTTTTGGAGAAATGCAACCCCAAGTGAGTGAAGTAATGCTTTCATGTATTATTTTGTTTATATGTTATGGACTTTTGTAAGTATAACATCAACCTGTCCAGGGACTGCGGGTGGAAATTAGCATTTTTTTGCTATAACCTGGCACATGACATCTCTTCTTTTTTAGACTAATGTTTTTTCTGCATTGTCCCTTATCAGATTAAGAAATAAATAAATAAATAAGTCACGCTGCGTTGGCCAATCATGTAACCGGCGATTTTGAGGCATTGTGAGACTCCCGTACAGGAAACAGGAAACATCACTGCCACAAGAAAGTTTTAAAACACGAAACAAAAGCACTGAACAGTCCAGAAGATTGTGTAATCGCTGAACGTTTTCCAAACAACAAAGCACAGTCGATCTGTCTCGTTCGTCTCTTTTCTTTCTCCCTTTCTCCGTGAAGCTGCCTTCAAGTGTGGTCGGAAACGTCGAGATCTATAAACGATCTGACGGAAAACGGTAGTTGTGAGATATGAAGTCTACTTTGGGGGGGGGGGGGGGGGGGGGGTGAAAAACACAACAGGACATCACACAAATGTGCCGTTTCATTGACACTCCCCCCGCCGCACAACCCTGCGGCAAATCGCTGGATCGCTGTTTCCCTGTCTGAACGCAGCCTAAGTGAGCAGAAGGCGAAGAGGAGTGAGAATAACGCTATGAACAGCCCTCTTGGCCCTAAAGGCAAACTGCAGGGGGAAGCTTCAAGGATGCAAAATTACTCTCTATAGTAGACAAACTGAGGTTGTACGACAGAGTAAAGAACTTTAAATAAGCTTTAAATTAGACAGAGCCTTCTTAAAAAGAAATGTCATTCTTCATATTTGTTTAAAGTTTTAGGCTTTTAAAACTCCCAAACACAAACAGTTTTTACAGTATAGAGCTGACGAAGCCTCTCACTGCTGTCATTAACGGCAGAGGAAAAAGAGTCGGTCATGCTGATGCGCTGATTCACCATTGCACTGGTATGACGGACCCCAGGAGCCAACTGACTTTGTTCTCCCCAAGTTTTAAAAAGTAGCGGTCTGCTTGTGCAGCAAAGTAGAAGAAATGCATGTGTGGCCAATTAGCTAATGTTAGCCTAATATCAGCCTGGCTTCTTTCACTGCGCTGGTAGAAACCACATTCTGTCACAGTGTTTTATTTTCCTTACGTCATCAACAAAATCTCTGTGGTTTGAGGTAGAGGGAGAAGAGGAAATGTGATTAGTTTAACAATGGCTTACCAGAGTTTTTGTTTTATGAATAATTCATTCATGTGTAGAAAAAGAGAAGTGGAAGTTGGTAATCATTTGAATTTTATGAGTATTGTTTAGTTATTTTTGCTAAATATAAAAAAAGTGTAAGGCCTAATTTAATCAGAGCAAGAAATACTAGTCTTAAAAGATTTTGGCTGTTGGACGAAAGTGTGTGTTTGTTGTTCTACGGCTGTTTAAATGATGGTGGGGGAGAGCGGTGTGAAGCAGTCGACTGGAAGTAAGTCAGACAGTCTGTTAGGAGGTTGTGAAATATCTGTTATGCTTCATCCGTATGGACAAACTGGAGTCACTGTGTGTGTGTGTGTGTGTGTGTGTGTGTGTGTGAGTGAATGGCTGTATGAGTAATGACTCGTGTTATGAGTTCAGAGCTGCCCCTGAACATCTCGGGTGTGTGTGTTTTACTCTATGCATCTTCTATGTTAGAGAGGCAGTTTCCATGCTTACACAGGGCTTTTTGTCTAATGACACAGACACGTGTACAGTACATGCACACACACACCCCAATACGCACACACATGCACACTCATGCTCCTTCACACACATATACACATATTCATATACCCGGACAAGTGGGGGATTGTTTTGTGGATTCTACATGGAATTTTTCTATTTAACATTTTATCCCTGCTGGGAATCGACACCTTATTCCTCCCACATTCCAAAGGGTGTGTGTGTGTGTGTGTGTGTGTGTGTGTGTGTGTGTGTGTGTGTGTGTGTGTGTGTGTGTGTGTGTGTGTGTGTGTGTGTGTGTGTGTGTGTGTGTGTGTGTGTGTGTGTGTGTGTGTGTGTGTGTGTGTGTGTGTGTGTGTGTGTGTGTGTGTGTGTGTGTGTGTGTGTGTGTGTGTGTGTGTCTATCAACAGCAGCGTCCATCTGGTAATAATTCCACTGGGAAACAAAGGTCATTATTCATTCATTGATACATTAAATTTCCAGGTATGTGTATTAGATCCTGTAGGAAACAGCTGCAGAACAAAAAGTGCATCTACATTTTCCCTACATTTAACTTCCACCGTGACTCAGTAGACAAATGGATAATCAGTTGTTTTTAAAACTTGCTTTTGCAGTGTGCAATTTCACACATCAGTTGCTTCAAATTGCAGTGAAAGTTTAAGTGTTTACAATGCCAAGAAATTATATAAAAAGACATCAGTAAGCTGAACACACCAAATTGGGTTTATCTACTAGACTGTTCTGTGATTTCTTTAAAGTAATAGTTAGCTTTTTTTGGGAGATATGCTTATTCGAGAGTGAGAAGATCGATAACACTCAGCTTAAGATTGGAAACGGCTAGCCTGGCTTTGAAAGAAGACAAGAATTAGTTTGACACAAAACTGCATCTTGTCGTTTTTTACACTGCAGTTTTTGTACAGATTAAACAAGCAGGATATACCATGCTAATTAGTGAGCTTTAGAGGTGCTGGTAGGCCGATTTAGTTATTTTAGGACAGAGCCAGGCTACCTGTTTCCCCCGGTGTCCAGTCTTTATGCTAAGCTCATCATCTCCTGGCTGTAACGCTTAATATATAACATACAGACATGAGTGTCATCGATCGTCTCATCTAAATATCAGCACGAAAGCAAATAAGTGCATTTCCCAAAATGTCAAACTTTTTCTCTTAAGGGTGGGCTCTCTAAGTTGTTGTGAACTGACCCTTATGAAGAGAAGAAGCGACCAAATACAATTAACCTTGTTGACAAGTAGTTATTATATTGCTTACAGAATGTGGATATTGCAGTTGAAATTTACTCACTTCCTGTATGCAGAAAAGTCTTCCTGCTGGTAACCTTACCCAACACCAGGCTTCCTTTAACATCATACAAATGGCATACACATTGTCTCATTTCTACTTGTGATTCAGGCTGAGTATTCATGACTAAAAAGATTGTAAGAATATAATGGATTTCTTCAGGAAATTAGGGGTTATTTTAAGAACACTGGGTTATTGGAAGAGATGCTTGCACTGTCTTCTTCTTCATTCGCTCTCCATTTATCATTTAAGCCAATCCTTCATTTACTTATTCCCTCTCTCTTCCTCCGTTCTTTCTTCTCTGTCTCGCTCTCCTCTTTTTCCTGGCAGAGTTGAGAGTGGTGTTACCGTGTGTGTGTGTGTGTGTGTGTGTGTGTGTGTGTGTGTGTGTGTGTGTGTGTGTGTGTGTGTGTGTGTGTGTGTGTGTGTGTGTGTGTGTGTGTGTGTGTGTGTGTGTGTGTGTGTGTGTGTGTGTGTGTGTGTGTGTGTGTGTGTGTGTGTGTGTGTGTGTGTGTGTGTGTGTGTGTGTGTGTGTGTGTGTGTGTGTGTGTGTGTGTGTGTGTGTGTGTGTGTGTGTGTGTGTGTGTGTGTGTGTGTGTGTGTGTGTCTATCAACAGCAGCGTCCATCTGGTAATAATTCCACTGGGAAACAAAGGTCATTATTCATTCATTGATACATTAAATTTCCAGGTATGTGTATTAGATCCTGTAGGAAACAGCTGCAGAACAAAAAGTGCATCTACATTTTCCCTACATTTAACTTCCACCGTGACTCAGTAGACAAATGGATAATCAGTTGTTTTTAAAACTTGCTTTTGCAGTGTGCAATTTCACACATCAGTTGCTTCAAATTGCAGTGAAAGTTTAAGTGTTTACAATGCCAAGAAATTATATAAAAAGACATCAGTAAGCTGAACACACCAAATTGGGTTTATCTACTAGACTGTTCTGTGATTTCTTTAAAGTAATAGTTAGCTTTTTTTGGGAGATATGCTTATTCGAGAGTGAGAAGATCGATAACACTCAGCTTAAGATTGAAAACGGGGGAAACGGCTAGCCTGGCTTTGAAAGAAGACAAGAATTAGTTTGACACAAAACTGCATCTTGTCGTTTTTTACACTGCAGTTTTTGTACAGATTAAACAAGCAGGATATACCATGCTAATTAGTGAGCTTTAGAGGTGCTGGTAGGCCGATTTAGTTATTTTAGGACAGAGCCAGGCTACCTGTTTCCCCCGGTGTCCAGTCTTTATGCTAAGCTCATCATCTCCTGGCTGTAACGCTTAATATATAACATACAGACATGAGTGTCATCGATCGTCTCATCTAAATATCAGCACGAAAGCAAATAAGTGCATTTCCCAAAATGTCAAACTTTTTCTCTTAAGGGTGGGCTCTCTAAGTTGTTGTGAACTGACCCTTATGAAGAGAAGAAGCGACCAAATACAATTAACCTTGTTGACAAGTAGTTATTATATTGCTTACAGAATGTGGATATTGCAGTTGAAATTTACTCACTTCCTGTATGCAGAAAAGTCTTCCTGCTGGTAACCTTACCCAACACCAGGCTTCCTTTAACATCATACAAATGGCATACACATTGTCTCATTTCTACTTGTGATTCAGGCTGAGTATTCATGACTAAAAAGATTGTAAGAATATAATGGATTTCTTCAGGAAATTAGGGGTTATTTTAAGAACACTGGGTTATTGGAAGAGATGCTTGCACTGTCTTCTTCTTCATTCGCTCTCCATTTATCATTTAAGCCAATCCTTCATTTACTTATTCCCTCTCTCTTCCTCCGTTCTTTCTTCTCTGTCTCGCTCTCCTCTTTTTCCTGGCAGAGTTGAGAGTGGTGTTACCGTGTGTGTGTGTGTGTGTGTGTGTGTGTGTGTGTGTGTGTGTGTGTGTGTGTGTGTGTGTGTGTGTGTGTGTGTGTGTGTGTGTGTGTGTGTGTGTGTGTGTGTGTGTGTGTGTGTGTGTGTGTGTGTGTGTGTGTGTGTGTGTGTGTGTGTGTGTAAGACAGGATGGCCAGGCTGAGCTGGGAACGGGGCTCAGATGGGGAAAGAGGGAAAGTTTCAGACAAAGGAAGAACAAAATCAAGAATTAAAAGAAGAGGTAGCCAGAAAGGCTAGAAAGACGTTGAGAGTGATGTGTGTCTGTGTTGCAACAGTGAGCCACAGCTGTGGGATCTACTAACCCTTTCAAAGACCTTGTCAGTGCTAGAAGATGACCAGCTGAAACAAAAGACACACAGCTGTTTTCAGAGGAATGCTGTATGTGTGCACGTTATGTGTATATATTTATGTCAGAAATGGATATCGGTGATATATGTCTTTACTGAAACGAAAAGCCATTCCCTAATGCATGCTGTATGTGTGTTTATGTGTGTGTGCTAAAAGCAGCTTATAGCCATTAGTCAGTAGCTCTTTAGCAGTGATTTCACTCACCAGCATTGAACTGAAACACCTACGTCATTCAGTAATCTATCTCTGGCAATTCATCTGTGTGTGTTATGTGTGCATACGTATGTGTTTAGATTTTGTGAAACATTTTGTCTGGAGTTCATTCTGCATCTGCTATATGTGTGTGCGTGTGTGTGTGCGTATGTGTGTGTATTCCCCCTAGGAAACAGAATATATATCACACCGTAAGTGTATGGGAGCTTCAGTGGTTTTTGCTGTGTATGTGTAAGCGTGTACGTTATGACAGATAAAGTGCCGGTTAGTAGCTCGGTTAAACCCCTGATGAGGACTGCGTGCACGGCCGACACACATTGCCTAGATTTGTTTTTGGTTCTTGCCCTATAGTCAATTAGGTGAAGCCATGCTATTTTCCACTTAAGATGAATGGCCTCGGTTGTTGTTTTTATTTTTTTTTCATAATTATGCTTTTTGGTTTTACTGCTATTATTATGCAAGCAAAGAAACCATATCCAGATTTAGCTCTCTGGGTTACTCTCTAAAGAGTGGCAGCACAATTGACCCCAGAAGGCCTCGAAACACGTCCTATTCTTGCTATGTGTTTGCATGTTTCATATGGAATACTGATTTGCTGTGTGCTGTATTTACGAAGGTAACAGCAGGTGCAGTAATCCCTATTCACCTATCAAACTAAGACCTTATTCATCCACTCTTTCTCTTTTTTATTAATCCTCCAAACAGGATACTCACTGTAATCCCCCCTGTATTTTACAAGTGAAGTGCTTTGAAGTCTCTCACTCTCGTCTCTGTTTTCCTCTGCCTATTTTTTCTTTTGATATTGACATGATGTGACTTGTTGTGTTTTACCAAAGCCTGTGCAAAGCCAGTATAAGAGGGGGGAAACAACATATTAGGAAGGTTTTTGTTTTTTTAAACGTATTAATGTTAATCTGTTAGAAACACAGTGTTTCTATGTGTCTATTTTCTTTCCTCTTTTACACAAGGTTATATTTCTTGACTTGGTTGACCGGACCAATTGTCTAGCTTTCCATCTCTCTTATTGTTCTGCTTGTGTGCACCTTCCTTAGAATCAATCCTTTGGATTCCCCTCTCGTTCTAGAATTTGGCTTTTTCTAGTTGTTTTTTTTATTGTCATGTTTCAACAATACCTCTGTTATCAGAAATATATCTGGGTTTTGATCCCAATTCTTATCTAAATTGGAATGGAAACCACATAACTACACTAAACTCAATGGAAACAAGCTAATTTAATAAAAGCTCCTCAACAATGCGAAGAGGATTTCACGCTCACATGAAGTGGAAAATTGTTTTGTTGACGAGGAAATTGCACAATAAACACTGGAAACACACTGGTAGTCCTTATGCAGACTTGGCATAAACTGGCCTCACAATTCATTATACAACAGGAGTAGTTTGACATTTTAGGAAATACGCTTATTTCTTGCTGAGAGTTAGAGGATTGATACAACTCTGTCTCTGTTAAAGCTTAGCCTAGCATATCAACTGGAAGTAGGGGGATATACAGCTAGGCTCTTTACATCTCCGTTTTTGTACGATTAAACAAACGACATTCAATATGCTTTTTAGTGAACTTCAGAGTCGGACTCGATTGGCAGCTAACTGGCTGCTTACTCCAGCTTCATGTTTAAAGTATGAGACTTTTGGCAGAACAAATATTATTTCCCAAACTATTTATTTAAAAAAAGTAGGTTTCGACTTTCTGAAATTTAAAATCATTAGCAAAGGTGGTGCCCTTTGTTGATTACACATAGAAAGACATATTTTATACCTTCACCTTCGGATTACATTATGAAATATATTATATATATATCCTGGAATCCTGTTTGATTGCTTTTAAATCAGTAACAACCTTGACCAGTAGGCTAGACGGAAATACACCAAATCTGGTTTTGACCTTTCATGCTAAAATGTCTCTTTGTCACTACACGTGCGTGATATGACTGAACAATACTGACATCCCTGTACTTTTCTCTGTACTTCCCCAGGTAGGGCAGTTCAGTGAATTTCTCCATGAATGTACGTCACAATGATGATGACAGACCAGATTCCACTGGACTTGGCTCCGCCCCCTCTCCTGAACGGGGAGGTCCCTCTCATGCCTCACATGGTTAACGGTGACGCAGCACAGCAGGTAAACACACACACGTCTGTTGTTTGCATGCAACGACCAGATGCATGCAAGAATACACATCAAACAGTCACTCAGGCACTTCTCTTTGTTGTTATTTCGTCACATGGCCCATGGGTTGTTGCCACAGGTAATGAACAGCTGTTACAGTAAAGCATTTGTCACGTAACTGGAACAAAAAAAACCACAAACACAGACGCATACACTCACATCATTCAATCCTAGAGATGTTTCTTTGCGCAGCATATAACTGGGTTCATTGATGGATCCCAAGCGTTAGCTTAAATTACTTTTGGGAAAGTTTTCAACTGCTTCTCTGAGGCTGACTGATCTTCTGATCAAAAGCAGCAGAGCCAACTGGGCCACCTTCAAAGTACAAAACCCCACCTGAGCTCTGCATACGAAGCGATCGACGCAATTAAAAGCATCTCAGTTTCAGACAGATATATTTATACACCGTGTGCTTTTGGTAATTGAGAGATGATGTTTGTGCATTGTCCACAGACTGCTCCCTCACAGCCCAGAGGAAGCATGGTGGGAGTGTTTTGGCTGCGACACATACCAGTTAGGGAGGGTTTTGGCTGTAACACACAGCAGTTAGGGTGCTCTTTTTATTGTAACACCCTGCAGTTTAAACTTGGTTCCCAGTGTGAAATCAGGGAACTGATGATTATACAAGATTTGCCACTGCATGCGTGTGTGTATTTGTTTGTTTCTTGGTCTGTCTTACACTGTGTGTTTCTTTTAGCGTCTGTGTGGGCACACACATGTCTGTATTGAGTCTGAGTACATACTTCTGTGTTTGTCTTTGTTTGCTTGCTTGTCTATCAGCTTTCCTGTCTGAGTCTACCTGCCTACACGTGTTTATGTGTGTTTATCTGTGTTTTCCTTCAGTGCATGCAAGCAAATACACCAGAAACATTGTTAGGGTGCATCAAAATATCATTCTACAATATATAATGGTTACAGAAATATGATGCATTGTGGAGAAAATCTTATAATGAGCATGCTCCCATCACATCTAAGCCAGCTGTAACTGTAACTTAGTGGAATTTCCCATCAAGGGTTTCTTTCATTTTCCTTTCTGCAAAAGTGAAACGTGTTCCGTGTATCCTTATAGTAAGATAAGTATCTACTTACAGTACTTGCTATTACAATTTGAACCAATCCCGATATATATAAAAAAAAAAAAAAAAAAAAAAAAAAAAAAGAGAGAGATTGATTTGTTAGTTTTAAAAGTTATAACCGTTTTCCCCCTATGGCATAATAAAGTGCAACACTATTGACATTTCCTGGCCCTTACTGTCCATTCCCATATCTAGCCATGCATTTGGCCTCGGTCTGTCATGTTGGTGACGTTTAACTTGTGGCGGATTGGGCCTTTTGGAAATGGTGGGTGTTAATGTCTGCTACAAAAAGAAATATTGAAATAAACAATGATATTACAATGTTTTCTATAAACTGCTTGTTTTGATCATTGTCTGTCTATCCCGAGCTGTATAACATGTCAGCCAGAAACGATTACAACAAAGACAGAAAAGCCCATTTGTGGAGCAGATTGGCAGGACAATGAATGTTGCTGCTGAGTGTTGTGCTTTTATCATTTTGTAAGTGCGTCATAGAAACAGAACCCACATGCATTCATCAAAAGCCCCCCAGTGCCCTGCGAGCGCTTTTCTGCCAGAGAAAAATGCCCTAAATAAACTTGATAACTAAAAAACAATTATCAGAAGGTGCTTACATGTTTATTTGCCTGCCAAATAAAGTGGAGGTTTGGAGAATATCGGTTTAGCCAAAGTCAGATTTTTGTATATGCTCTAAAAGCATTTGGCACCAAAATCTAGAAGAGGTTAATCTTTAAAAAAAAACGTTTAGAAGCAACCTTTTGTAACCTTTTTTTTTACTCTAACTTAATATATAAATGTTTGAGTGTATCAAAACATTAGCTGACTGGACCATTACAGTAACAAATATGCTACATGACTATTTTACGCATATTTAATCTTGGGTGCGCATATTTATGCATTATGTATAAATTATACATAACGCATAAATATACGCACTCACTCCGCACACACACCAACATGGTCTGATATGGGGGTTTTCTCAGTCTTTGGGAAACATGGGTCGCCCTGTACTATGCTGGGGTTCCTATAGCAACAGCAGCCGCCGCAGCAGCAGACAGAGCAGGAAGTATGTATGTGTGTGTGTGTGTGTGTGTGTTTGTGTGTCTGAGGGAGAGGAGTAGGTTATCGCTGAGATGGGAGAGCATGCAGACACTACGGGAGGAACACAGGTTATGAGGATTTTACGACGGGACACCTGTAGAGCATAGTCGGGGCTGTGCTTGTGTGTGCATGCATGTGTGCTTGAATACATGTGCGTGTGTGTGTGTAATGGAGGGTCACCTGTTTCATGTCTACAGCCATGTGTACACTCTCAACAATCTGTATGCGGAGAATATGACGGTAAGGTGCATGCACACTCCCTTCTGGCGTATTCAGCAGAAACACTGTGAAAGCAAAACAGTGTTAGATATTTTGCCTCATTTGTGTGTGCCACCTGTCTGTATGTTTAATTGTGACACTGTATATGCATCATTCCATGTGTGTAATATCTGTGTGCACTGGTTTTAGTGGTTTCCTGCCAGTCAGTGTGGTAAAAAGAGAAAAATCAGGGTGCTTGACACGGCAGCATTGTCTCACCATTAGCTTGTCTAACACTTCGTTTATATGTGTGTGAACTATGTGTCCGCCCTATTCTGGGATCCAAAGCTTATTATGTGTTATGCCACCTCTGCAAGTCTATTGGCTGCCCAAGCAGAGAGTCAGTACTGTTTTTGTGATTGTTAAAGATGGATATATGTTAATGGAATTACGCTTGACAGATTTGATTCCCTTGTTGCCTTCTGGTTTTCAATCATCAATTAATTGAAGCCGTGCTTTCTAACTGTGTGATTTTTCGTGTGTGTTGTTGGTACAGGTGATCCTGGTGCAGGTGAACCCGGGAGAGACGTTTACCATCCGGGCAGAGGACGGCTCACTGCAATGCATCCAGGGTCAGTCCCATGATATACTCTATTAGGTTACACTTTAGTTGAAGGTATCTACATAAGAGTGACATGACACTGTCATGAACGTGTCATAAACATTATAAACAAGTCATAAACGTTTATGACATAACGCATTGAAGTAAAAGACCCCTGGACCACATATTTTACTTTTGACCACTAGATAATCCCAAAACTAAGGGTGGCTGTTCTGGTACAGGTCACTAAGGAAAAGCAATCTGTTTTTTTTTAGAAGTCCAGGCTGTTGAGAGGTCCTACATAAGGCCTTACATAATGTTCTAATGGTATATGGTTAATGATAAACCAAAGTTATGTATGGGAGAAAGAATATAGTCAAACATAGTCAACATTTTGGGAGATGGGCAAGGACACAGAGTTAACGCCCCAAAAAGGTGTGGCTTTTGACTAGCATCGAGTTTTAGATTTAATTTGACCTCTTACTGTAGGTAGCCATTGGGGTACATTTATTTCAGTTTATTATAAAAATCAAATGATGGAGACTTGAAACTGGCTTAAGATAGGGAACACACACACACACACAGGGGATGTCATATGCTAGTTGTTCTTCATCGTGTGGTGATACAGGTGAAAGCATGGATTCTTGGAAGTTGAGAAGCTGACTCTCAAATCTAGGTTGTTGTAACTTCTCATCAGCACATGAACATCATTTTAATGATGCAACTTTGCACATTTTTGTATTATTATAAATTAGGAGTGAATGTGTTTGTAAAATTGTATATTTTGACGTTTTGTACTTCTCTTGTATTGAATTTATGAATGAATTTATTTAGTTTTACCTACCTGCCCAGGGACTACGGGTGAAAAATAGAAATTGGGCTACAACCTGGTGCAATGCATCTCTCCTTGTTCTTATACAAGGTTAATGGTTAATTGTGCATTGTCCCTGTTTAAACAAAATTACATTACATTACAACACGAACATTGTAAACTTACTGTAGCAGCTTTTAAAGAAGGAAAGAGGTGGCACTAACGCGGGAATTCCCCAACTCTTGTGGAATAGCGTCTCACTTTGATGATGTCAGCAGAGTAAGCTGGTGCTTAGAAACTTTGAAAGGGCGCCTTTGTTTTCTGCTCAATCTCTCTCCATCTGTCGGTCTCTCGCTTCTTCTCTCGCTCTTGCTTTAAACTCTATGAAGGTTTTCTTTGAGTGAGAGCACTTTTGGCTCAGACACCCCCCCCCCCCCCCCCCCCCCCCATACTCTATGTTGTAACTAATTACAGCCCGCCTCCTTTTCTCTGCCTGCAGTGTAATTCAATTTTCCCCTGAAATCTCAGGGATCGCCCTAGGCAGACCTTAGAGGCACAGATAATGCCAGATAGAAACAGTAAATGATCGGATGGACGGATGCAAAGATGTGCGCATACAGTTGACGAGACAAGAAATGTATCGATATGGATCAATGAGTTACAGGAAGAGGGATAAAAAACAGAATACGGAATAATGCGTTACTGTTTACAGTGAATAGATTAATGAGATACCAGACACTGATTTGAGAAAACGCACAGCATTGACGTAGTTGGGGTCTGGCCGCTGTCTGTTTATTTGTGTGGGTGCACTTGCATGCAAAATTTAGCGTCGAAAGCACAGTGTGTATCTGTGTATGTGTGCTTTTTTTTCGGTGCCTTTTACTACATTCAACGACAGTTAATTGGGCGGGTGGCTGGGGGCTTGGGGTCATGTTTGAAAGCACATATTATTATATGTGGAGGGACACACACACACACACACACACACACACACACACACACACACACACACACACACACACACACACACACACACACACACACACACTCTCTCTCTTGCTGTCTGTCTCTATCTGGGGGAGGCCACTGGGTTTAATGAGAGGTGGAGTGTGGCAGTGTGTTTTGAAGGCTAACTGAGTCGCTCTTTAGACAGAGACTCAGTGTGATTACTGAGACCTCAGAGCTCCGGGGTTTGCGCATGCTTGTGTACTTGTGTGCCTGCGTGTGTGTTTTCACTCTGGCGTACTTCTGTGCAAGTGTGTGTGACAGAGAGTGAGATTACAGAGACCTCAGGACTTTTTATATAAAGTAACCTCTGTTTAGCTGCTGCACTGCGGTGCATGCATGCAAACATTCATACACGTACACATACAGGCACAGATGGTCTGCCAAGGCAGAACCAGTCTGGAGACGTCGACACAGCAGCCAAAAGAGATTCTTTCATAGGAGCCTTCAGCCTCCCTTCTCCTCTACTCACTTCTCTTTCTCCCTCTTTTACTCCTTCGACTTTTCCCCCTTGCGTTTCTTTCCTTCTTTTCTGCCTCTACCTTAGAGCAAACTTGGAGCCCCAAAGAGATTATTGTATTTGTTGGATTGATGTTAAGTACTGCTCATTAGCCACACCACCACTTAATGCTACTAGCTGAATTATGCTCTTTTATTTGGATTGAAAGTTTGGGCTGAATTGTATTAACAAATTCCATAACCTCTGGGCACAGAAAACCCTTTTAGAACTGCACTGTGCACAGTGGAATAATTCACATTTGCCGTGAAATGTAGTTTTCAGTTATTTTAAGTAGTTCTAATTTGCTTTCCCTGCTCTGTCGTATCGGCGAGTATGTCACTGTGTTGATGTGTTTCTATGACTTTATGGGTGTTTCTTTGTGCCACTTTTGTTTTAGTGAAATCTGCCTCTAAAATCCTTTCCTGTATCAGTCTGTTAGCATGCACTGTGTGTGTGAGAGTCAGAACAGACTGACCTCCCGATGCTCCAGGGGTCAGCTTTAACTGAACACCCCCCCCCCCCCCCCCAACAAACTCCCAGTCTATCTTTTGGGTTGCTCTCATGTATACACTTTTCTCCCTCCATTCCCCTCCCCCTCTAACCCCCCACCCTCCTTTTTTCTCTCCCTCCCCCACTAAGACCATTCCCCTGAGCTTTCCCACACTCACATCAAAGGACAAGACTCTAGAGGGTGTGTTAGAGCACCCTGCTATGGAATGTGTGTGTGTGTGTGTGTGTGTGTGTGTGTGTGTGTGTGTGTGTGTGTGTGTGTGTGTGTGTGTGTGTGTGTGTGTGTGTGTGTGTGTGTGTGTGTGTGTGTGTGTGTGTGTGTGTGTGTGTGTGTGTGTGTGTGTGTGTGTGTGTGTGTGTGTGTGTGTGTGTGTGTGTGTGTGTTACAAGGCTGTGTTGGTTTACTGTTGTTTGCTCTTTGTTGGAATTTTATGAGGGATGATGAGGCCAGGGGGTGAAGAGCAGGAAGCTGTGCCCTGCCAGGGAGGATGTGACATCATGAGGCATGGGTGGCAGCAGCCACAAGTCTGCTGTCGTTTGATTAAGGATAGTCAACAGTTGGTTGGTTTGATTTATACAACATCATGCAACCTTGGGATGTCCTAAATGCACAACATCTCAACAGAGTTGAGTAGAAATGGTTAATCTGTGCCGCATTTGCCTTGAAACTAATCATTTCGACACCAAAAACTTATTTTTTGCATGGAGAAAATATCAGCAGGTAACAAGTACTCAATGTCTTCAGGGGCTTTCCAACCAGAGGGATTTTTTGCAGTTCTTAGAACTAAACGTTCCTAGAACACATTTTTCGTCGTGTTCCAACAGGAAAAATTTGGGGATTTTTAAGTTCCTCTGGCCGCAGTAGCATACTTTTTTAGCTCCTACTTCAGAGCAGGGTCTTTTCCCTTTCCCTAGGTGTACTTGATTGGTCGAACTTATAAATCACGCCCACTGCCAACTCAGAACTTGCAGACAGAGCAACAACCAACAACGGGACATTTTTAACAATTTTCACCATCTTATTCATCATTAAATTCACTTCTGACAACGTTTTAGGCGAGACATTAACTGTTTAGATTTCGAATATAGGCAGTCTTGCGAAAATTGATGCCGAATTGACAATTTGCTTCAGACACACCAGCCAGGTGCAGCAAGCACCTGGCTGTCGAGCCTCTAGCTCGTCGCTCGGCCATTCATGCTCAGACACCTCGCTGTGAGCTGGAGGTCTCTCAGACCGCTCTCGTAAATAAGAGGCTTTTATTTAGCCGTTGACTGTTTTTAAATATCACAACACATGTCCATCATAAGATTATCGGGAACTTGTGGTTAACTGTCTTTTCGGATTTAAACTCCACAAGCGTGTCCTGCGGCTCGCCAGCCGTCTCTCTCACACACACACACACACACACACACGTCCACAGCGCAGCAGGCAGAGGCGGGGTCTGTTCCGAGTACCAGTCCCTATGGCCACTTGGCCAGTGGGAATGCAAACGGGAAAAAATATTTTGGGGGAGAGTAGTTCTTAGAACTGCTTAGAAGTGTACTTTTCCTCTAAAAAGTACAAGTACTATCCGGTCGGAAAGCACCTTTTGAGATTAAACTAACTTGTTTGCAGAAAAACATTTGTATCTACTAGAGTGTAATGTTTCCAATGTCATATAGGAGGCTAATACAGCATCTTGGATATGTGGCAAAACGTCCACTTTTCTTTGACATTACTGTTTGTAGAATGGGTGTTTATTAGAAAAACTTTCTATATAGTGTTAGCATGTTTCCCCTTGTTAAGCTTAGTTTCCTTTAATGTGTTGCATAAAACAAAAACAAACAAAAAAAGTTCCTACAGGTCATTTTATTATGGATAATTAACCTTATTAGAACATAAAAAGGTCAGTATTAAACTGAATTGATTATATTAACAACAGTTGAACTCAGTTTTACCTGAACATACTGGCCTCTGTCTGTAAATGCGGAATGCAGGCATGATGAAGTCCATTCTCACTGCTGCATTACTGCAGTTGCATAATGGGAAATGTAGTCCTATGCTCTGCCGGGATCGGACAGATATTTAGAAATTATGTTTGGGTTCGGGTCGGGCTCAGTCACATCAGCGCGATAAGGCATTGAACATTTTAAATTTAAAAAAGCTTATTATGTAGGTGGGCGCCTGTGTTAACGTGCGCTTGTTGCCTTGTGTGCGCTGATGCGCTCATCTGTTGACATTTCCGAATGCCTTCCTACAGTTGCTTACTAAAAGCGGGCTTTCCACACAAACAAACGTACATGTGTCATTAGTATGAGAAAAAAAACAAGATTTTAACTGTGTCGGGCTCTGGTCGGGCTCGGACATAAATATCTTAATGCCTGTCGGGCTCGGGCCGGGCTCTGTTACTGCTCTGTCATACGCGGGCTGGGCTCGGACAGAAAAATTCAGCCCGATCTGCACTCTATAATCACCAACGCTGCAGTTTTATCAAATTACTGACAACTAACATTGAATATTATTATTGCTTTCTTAAACATTTAGTAGTAAAATGTGGTATTACGCTAAATATTGGTCTGATTGATGAAACCTTTTTCTTTTTGCTGTACAGTATTCTTGCTGCTTTAATTGTCTATTAGCATCATTTCCATACTGTGATACTACAGCCATAAATCACTGTGTGCAAGTGACTATAGTCGTAATGTGAGCTATTTTGATTTTGTACAAAATGGCGAGACCACTAAATTGTTATTATACATAATGAGGCATCATAATAATCTGGGATTCTTAAATAATGCATTTATAAGTGAAAACAAATTGACAAACGCAGATTCAAATCATGGTTTGATCAGTAACTGACGTCAATTCAGATGTTGGTGTTTCCTCGATGCCCTCCTCCTTGCTGTTTTTTTTTTTTTTTTTAATTGGGAGGAACTAAGTAAGAGAAATGAAGAGATGATGAAAGGAATTGGGATGTACCCTGTGTTTTTCTTCCCTTTCATCATTCAGCCTCTCTGTCCCTTTCTCTAATTTCGTCTCACTTCATTTGTCTCAGTTTCTCCCTGCTTGGGTTTTTGTCTGAGTTGGATGGACGATGCTGATATTCCTCTTGCTGGTTTCACTGCATCACTTCACAAGCATGCTGAGCTTCTCTTTCGCCAGACTTCTCCCGAAGTGTGCACTTCTACACTGGGAGCCCTTTGATGTAAATGGAAATAGCTGGTTGAGAGACATATGGTGGAAAGTCTCGCGGCCTGTGTTTACATGGCTCTAAACAATCTGAGGGAGATAACACAAATACACTTTTCTCAGAAGGGCCTAATTAGAGTTCTGTTTCGGACCGTCCCGTTGCTGCTTGTAGCTCGAGGTGGTTGTTTTAAGAACTTTTCAAACCTCCTGTAAAATCCACCCCTTTGGGACAGAATGACAATCAAATGGAGTAGGATTGAAAATGAGCTAAGTGGAAGACAGCTGACTGATGTCTGTATTCCTGTTGGCCTGTCCGATAAAATGATTCACAGTGTGTGTACTGAAATTAACATAATGAACGCTTTATGAGCCCTTATTTTGTAAAAAGAAAAAAAAAAAAGTGTGTGTGTGTGTGTGTGTGTGTGTGTGTGTGTGTGTGTGTGTGTGTGTGTGTGTGTGTGTGTGTGTGTGTGTGTGTGTGTGTGTGTGTGTGTGTGTGTGTGTGTGTGTGTGTGTGTGTGTGTGTGTGTGTGTGTGTGTGTGTCTAGACAAATGAATGGGCATATTGTTATTGTTATGCCACTTGTTTTTAGCCCCAGGCATAATGATTCCTATAACCGATTAAATGTGTATTGCATATTTATGCATGATGAATGTTTCTAATGTTATATTCCGACTGGTTTATCTCAACACGGTTCTATGAAAACAATGTTCAAACAACTTTACATGAGCTGAGAAAAACCGGCCTGTTTTCCAAATTTAGATGTAGATATTCTAAGAGGTTTTTCTATTTAGCATAAGAAGCATGACAATTGTATAAACCCATAAAGGAATACTTAATTAAATTATCCAAATTTGGAGGTTTTCACTGGACAGCGGTGGGATTTTTCAGAAATATCACACTCCCCAGTACAAGCCAATCATTATATTTAAATCTCCCAGTACTCATGTTGTGTCATGTTGTGTGTCAGACCAGGAAACCATATCAAAAGTTGTGTGTGTGTGTGTGTGTGTGTGTGTGTGTGTGTGTGTGTGTGTGTGTGTGTGTGTGTGTGTGTGTGTGTGTGTGTGTGTGTGTGTGTGTGTGTGTGTGTGTGTGTGTGTGTGTGTGTGTGTGTGTGTGTGTGTGTGTGTGTGTGTGTGTGTGTGTGTGTGTGTGTGTGTGTGTGTGTGTGTGTGTGTGTGTGTGTGTGTGTGTGTGTGTGTTGACAGACCTTTTTTTCAGAGTGTTTAGTGTGAGTGTTTTAATTTTGTGTTATGTCCCGTTGGATTTGGGGAAAGTGGTCACCATGGGAACGTACTCTCCCTTCAGGTGGTGTGTAATGGAATGTGGTCCCTCTGGGGTGTGTGTGTGGCAAACCTGTCTTTTTCTGTTTCTAGTATTTTCCACTCAAATGCACTTTGTAAGAAACAAAAGGACAGAGAGGATTGGTTTGGTTCATTTGGCACGGGGTAGTTAAAAGCTTATACTTTACTTTGTTGTTGTATGCCCTGCCCAGCGCTCACTTCTAAACCCAATGCCCTCACAGTAGGGCATGAGGAGGCAGAAGGAGGAAGGGAGGGAGGAAGAAGTGGAGTGGAACTGAAATGATAGAATGAAGAAAGGTAAATAAAGGGAGCGAGACAGAAAGAGGAATAGGGTGAGAGTGAGAGAATCAGACGCTGCATGTCTGGTCATGCCCGCTGCCATGCATTCCGGGCGAGGCCACTTCCTCTATGCGATGACCCCAGCTACCCCGCGCTGCTGACTTGGTCCGGTCTGCCAGCCCCTGGTTTGCTGTTGGGACTGGCCCAGGAAGAGTGGGCAAAACTCTGGAGAATACTGTGTCTGTCTTCGTATGTAAGACTGTGTGAAAGTGGATGTGTGTGTGAACAGCAGCTGTGTAGAGGAGAGAGTTTGCACAATTTTCCAGAGAAAGAAAGAGAGCTTTTCCAGGGATGAAATTCTTGGCTCCCTTGAAGCTCAGGGTACAGCTGGAGCACTTCTCCCTCCCTCCGTCCTCATTCCCTCCTCCTTTCCCTCTCTTTCTGACCTCCTTCATTTCCTCCCTTGCTTCCCTGTCTCTCCTTCTCCTTGTGTTCCTAGTTTGTAGTATTTTTTGATTTGTCTTAGCCCCATAACTCCAGCTTAAGTTTCGGTGATTTGCATTGACACTCCACCCTTTAAAAATGTTGATTCCTCTCCACATGCTCATGCCGATTTTCGGATTAGATTCAGTCAGATTGGTTGAATCTTTATTGATCACATGGGCCTGATGTAGCTGCAAGTGGTAATGGCATACATAAAAGACAAATTTACGTGTGTTAAATTTACGTGTGTTACGTGTGTTATCAGATTTTACAGGGAAGCCCCTCTTTTTCTTTTGCTCTGATCTGATTGTATTTGAAGGAGGGAGAGTGTGTGTGTGTGTCAGTCAATGGGAGGGCCCAACCACGGAGGTCGAAAACAATGATCGGAGGGACTGGTAGAGCAACAGATTTGATATTGGTCTAAAAGAGAAGTTAGTTTGACTGAAATACTTGTCCATGTTTCGCCCCCTTTCGCATATAAACACAATATCTACATATCTGCACTTCCTTGCTTTTCAGATCACCCAGCAGCCATGGGTCATACACACACACACACACACACACACACACACACACACACACACACACACACACACACACACACACACACACACACACACACACACACACACACACACACACACACACACTCATGAACTGTACACACAGACACAGTGGAATTCAGAGATGGGGAGTGGGGGGAAAGTCCCTGCTAATCTAGGACTTTGAGTCTTGCCTTCTTTCTTTCCACTTAAATTCTCACGACTTCTCCTCTCTACACACACTTTCTCTGCTCTTTGCGGTGGACACAAACTCAGTGCTGTTTGGATTGTGACTCATGCACCAGAAATGCCCCACATGAATATGTGGAGAGATAGAAGGAGGGAAGTGAGGGAAGGATGGGAGAGGAGAATAGAGGGAGAAATAGACGTAGTAGGTTGTGCACAGAGGGGAAATAATTAGTAAAAATGACTGAAAGCAGTGCTGTTTCTTTAGTGGGTCAAGGTTTAAAAATGTGTTGCATCTTGAAGATTCAAGGGAGTGAGAGAAATAGAAGAGAGCACGGGAGGGAGAGCAGGAAATGATTGTTAGACTCTGGGTCTGTTGACACACCAACAGCTGTTGCATTTCTTTGCTCTCTTTCTCTCACTTGGTCTCTCTCCTTCCAGACATGTAGACTTGATTAGGGAATGGATACAATGAGTCACCAGTGCTTGGATTGTGTATATTTGCGTGTGCACGTGCATGCTTGCACATGTATGTCAGGAGTCTGCGCTGTGCAGGCGTGCATGAACGGCAAAAGTGATAAGTGGAGTATGTCGCTCAATGCATTGTGTGTTGCATGGTTACCAATCCCAAAACAATTATATCTTCAAGCCCGAGAATAGCCTCATGTGATAATACTGGAACAGATCTCGTGTGTGTGTGTGTGTGTGTGTGTGTGTGTGTGTGTGTGTGTGTGTGTGTGTGTGTGTGTGTGTGTGTGTGTGTGTGTGTGTGTGTGTGTGTGTGTGTGTGTGTGTGTGTGTGTGTGTGTGTGTGTGTGTGTGTGTGTGTGTGTGTGTGTGTGTGTGTGTGTGTGTGACATTTTAAACGTTTATGCACATATGCCCAGGTGTTAATCTGGGCATTTGTCTGTGGTTTTGAAATTTGTTTGTCTTGGTGTATATGAGCCACGTACATCTGTGTCAGTGTGTGTGTTACTGTAAAGGTATGTTTGTGCATGTTGACATTTTGAGAACAAAGCATGGCTGGGCTCAGTGTCCCTCCAGACGTTACGTTGCTCTCCTCTGGAGCAGACCCAGCAGCAGAAGTAGGTCGGTCGACAGCACCCCTCCTCTGGGTGGGGGAGATCTGGGCTGGGTGGAGGTATGGGCTGGCACCCAGGCTACAAGCTGAACACTAAACAGAGCTAGGCTTGTATGCTTAAGGACCGTTACAGTGATCAGGACAGGATAAGATGTAGATGTTAACATCATATTCTAAGAAATAAGCCGAGAAGCTTTTTTCTTCCTACGTTAGATCTAAAATGTAGGGGACTTGGTTGTTTTAGAGGAAAAAACTGATAGTCGGCCACTTAGGATCTTTAATAATTAAATAATTTCCAAAAATGCAAAAGATAAGAAGAAGTGTTAGCTTTTTTAATAACTTACATGTTTTCCAATGCTCTGGGGCTATTGAGTGTTAAAGACTTAAAGCGCTGCTGCTGTCTTGGCCTGCATTTATCCAGCTCATTGGGACTAACCTGGATAAATAAAGGTTACATAACTAACTTAAAAGTAATTAATAAAATTTAAAAGATGCCAACGTTTTTCAAAGTCTTTAGGAACTCCTGGAGACCAGCGCAGACCTGGAGAGACTGGCAGCTTCATATTAGAGGAAACATTATGACTTGGAATATAAGCACTACACAAGTACTTCAAATATTTGAAGACATATTTAGATTTATGAAGTGTTATATCCAAAATGATGTGTCCAACATAAAAATTACACCTGTGTTGAAGTGATTGGTAGCACAGAAATACAATTACTGGAAACATTACTCTGACACTTAAATGACACTTTTCATTGACTGTATGTCAAAACAGTATTTATAATAAATGATAAATTAGTATATTTATTTTTGTATTTACTTTGCAAATTAAATATGTATTGCATTAACTGTCAGATTTAGCTTTCCTGTCAGGATGAAGTGAAGGTTTGGACCCAAATGCAGTTTAAACAGAAATTTATTCCAATAACGAAAAAACACTACAGGCAGCACACGACACGAACTACAAGACCAGAGAAACACACTAACAGAAGTACAACCACACTAACAGAATACACACTAACAGAATACAAGAATCCGACAAGAGAAAAGGGAAACAGAGGGAAACTAAATACACCAGGTAACGAGCACTAACATAAGACGGTGATAAAACAGGTGAACCAAATCAGGGTGGGGCAGAGCAATCAAAAAAGGCGGGAAACAAACAGACAGGAAGAAGCTAGACAAGGGAGACCAGACAGACTACAAAATAAAACAGGAAACAGAACATAACAGAAAAACAAGACTACCACAATAAAACAGAACAAAATACCAAAACCCTGACATTTCCCCCCTGAATCAGATAAGAAATGCATCTTAAAAATGAAAGAATTAAAGATAGACAGATGACTTCCATGGTAGTCTTTTCTATAGAGACAGTAGATAAGCTGAAGAAGAAGAAGGTTACAATGGAATGGAATCATAGACAGTAAAATAATGGACACAGCGACGGCATATATTTTGACGAAGACCAGTGAAAGTCACTTTTCCGGTGATGGCTGAGCGTTACTGAGCAGCCTCCAACTGAGCTCGACGACGTAAATGTGACGTGAGCAACCTGTCTGAAAGTTGGAAGTCTTCTGGTAGCTGTGCCAAGAGAAATCTCAATCATCGAGACGGAGAGCGTAAACACAGGGTAATTATTGCTAACTAAAAGGCTAGTTAACATTAGTAATTAAACTTAAACAGCTAATGTAAGTCGAAACTGCCTGTGAGCTTCTCCTGTACTATACGGTAATTCCTCTACTATAAGACAGTAAGATGCGTGGTTATGACACAATTGTTAGCCTATTTTTACAAGAACGTCTGCTACGGAGCCATAACGTGAGGTACAAGGTAATGGAGCCTTTTATACATTGTCATGTTTCTTTAGAAATAAACAATGGACAAATAGAGTCTTTAAACGCTTCAGATGTAAAGTTATTCGTTGTCAAAGTGACGTCAAAATGAATGGGAGTCAATGGGATGCTAACGGGAGGTGATGGCTTGTTAGCCTACAATCTCCCCATAGGAGGTACGCTTTGCAGATGCTCGCCAACCAGGGACGAGGAAGACTTTTACTACCTCCGAGCAAACAACCAGAGAGGTAACTGAGGACTTTCATGCACAGATCCGGCAGTTCTGTTTGGCAGAAAACCTCTCGACCATCAGACCCCAAAGAGCATTTGGCCTGGAAGGGGGATTTTGCACAAGCAGGGGTGGAAAGTTTTCTCCACTGTTGCAAAAGCTTTAATACTTTAGTTATTTTTTTTCATAATCTGAATGGAAGAGAATGCTTTATTTGAAATATGAGGACGAACCAGTGGGCTAGTAAAATGCAGCCCTGATTTTACAAGCCTCATAGTGATTGTTTCTTCTTCTCTTTTTAATATGCTGATATCAGATGTTAATGAAGTCGTCATGGCATTGATAGCTTCATCAGCTGGCATAACTGAGAATGCTTTGTCCTCGTTCTCTCTCGTTATGTAACTTTGAGCTTGGAGGCCTAAAGTCGAGGGGCTCACTCTTCCTCAGGAATGTGCTTACACATACCTGTACACACGCACGCACACACACACACACACACACACAACACACATTATGTACATACAGTAAGACCCAGTGTTCAAACGTAGCAACTTTCCAGCTTATGATTTACATTCCACAGCAAATCAGCAGCCCGCTCAAATTGCAGACTGTCAGAGTGTGTGTCTGTGTGTGTGTGTGTGTGTTACTTTAAGCACATGTGCATATAGATGTGTGTTAGATGCATTTCCTGCGCATCAGGTTTTGTGTTTGTACATATGCTAGTTTCTGCATCACTCTGCAGTGTTGGTGTCATTGACTCGTTACTGAGGGCAGCGCAGGAAGTCCTGACTTCCTCCGCCATCACTGAGCCTCACCCGGCCCCCGGCAAAGATGTCCTCCGGTCTTGACTCACCGGAGAAGGACCGAAGGGCTCTCTTGTGTGTCTGTGTATGTAGCACTAATCCGGGATGTGTAGATACTGTACAGTGCTATTTTAAAGTTGTCGCCCACATTTCCTGCAACAGCAGGCTCTCTCCCCTGCCCCCTATCTCTCTTTTTATTCTCTCGCTCTTTCTTTTTTACTAAACTTCCCATCGTGTGTGTGTGTGTGTGTGTGTGTGTGTGTGTGTGTGCGTGTTCTTGTTTAACTATATTCGTGGGGTCCAAAATCTGGGATTACAGTATACTTGTGGGGTCCGGACAGCTTTGTAGGGCCAAAATGCTGGACCCCACAAGGTTAAAGGGCTGTTTGAGGGTTAAGACTTGGTTTTAGGATTAGGGTTAGAATTAGGTTATGGTTAGGGTGAAGGTAAGGGTTAAGGTTAGGCATTTAGTTGTGATGGTTAAGGTTAGAGTAAGGGGCTAAGGAATGCATTATGTCAATGACAGGTCCCTACAAAGATAGTGCCACGCTCTGTGTGTGTGTGTGTGTGTGTGTGTGTGTGTGTGTGTGTGTGTGTGTGTGTGTGTGTGTGTGTGTGTGTGTGTGTGTGTGTGTGTGTGTGTGTGTGTGTGTGTGTGTGTGTGTGTGTGTGTGTGTGTGTGTGTGTGTGTGTTGGCCAGGCAGTAGAGGAAGCTGTTGTGGGAGTGTCTTGCTCTTGGAGCTCTGAGGACAGATAACATTACCCTGCTGATGCTTACATAACTTCCAGGCAACGCCACGTCACAACTGACCCAGACACACACACACACCCACAGGAATACAAATACCCATCTAGATTGGACAGCTGCCTCCATGGGGCTCTGATACGGTATACAAAGAGTGTGTGTTGTACTTTAACGATAAAGTTTAAAGAAAATCTCTGTCTATTTAGTAACTGTATGTTTTTTTTGACTGTGCGTTTTATGGAAATCCATCCAGTCCAGTTGTTTTGTATGTATGTCAGTTCACAAACTCTGGTTGGTCTGATACCAACACCACACACACACACACACACACACACACACACACACACACACACACACACACACACACACACACACACACACACACACACACACACACACACACACACACACACTTTCCCAAGAGGGTCTGCATTTCCTTTCAATGTGGTCACCACATGTGCAGGGCTGAAATGAAGGGAAGGAGACTATGTGTTTCACTTCTTTCACTTCTTTTAAAAAGCTAAATACTGCTTCAGGTCGACGGACAGAACGCAAACTGGTACACACAGTTGATCTTCAATATTCACACTCACTGTCTGTACTGTTCATCACTAGATGAGTGTGTTTATGCAGTCTGCATTGGTTAGTGCATTATTACAGATGTAAGTTATTGGCCGTGTGTGAGACCAGGACTCTGTCTGAGTGTGTGTGTGTGTGTGTGTGTTGTGCTTTGGGGGCCCAGTCGCAGCTGTCTTTAACAGCTGTATCATGAAACATCTGATGAAATGTTGCATCATCTCCTGTGTCTGTGTATGTAGGCAAATGTATGTACAGGCAGCTGGACAAAATCACAAGAATGTGTTCTTTTTTTCTTCTTCTTTTTTTTGTAGTGAGTTAGTATTGAGCATATAACAACACCTGTCCGCCTTCCTCTCAGCTCTTCCCCCTGTGTGTCAGTGTTGTTGTTTTGTCTTTGTTACAGTGCCTTGTCATCATTCATGTGGTTCTCTTGGATGCTTTACACAGCGGCTCTCAAACAAATATGTGCACACGTCACTGACCTCCTGAAAAAATGCACATCTGACCACAGACCTCACATTTATTTCAGTGACCATCACAATAGGAATGTTAAGTCATTGATGTGGTATAGTACAACTTAAAGGGTAACAAAAAAAATGTTTCAACCCTATTTTCCTATGTTTTTGTGTCTAAGTGACTGATAGGAACAACAATCTTTGACATTCGTCCAGTATTAAAGGGGAACTATGCAGTTTTTTGTTTTTTGTTTTTAGCTTAATTTACCTTAACTGAACAGCTTTGGAGTCATTGGAATGGTTATATGACTTTTTTTTCGAGTTGAATGGTGGTTGTCTCGCTTCCCCCTAGCGCCTGCGAGCGGAAAAACCACCTTGCAACTTTCGTCTACGTCAGGAACTATCCCGTGATATCAGGTCTCGCGATGTAACTAATTGCTTCATGGCACTGCACACATACGCCCATTCAGGAACCAGCTAACAAGGTAGAGATGGAGTTTTTCACACTGTCGTCATGGCTGAGCCGGCAAAAAAGAAGCAGAAAGCTAGGAAAGCATTGTCGGAGGAACAGAGAAAGAGGAAACGGCAGACTGACCGAGCGAGGAGTCAGACACAAGTAAACAAAGGAGCTGCCAAATATCTATTCCGAAGCTGTAGGGGGAGCTCTATAGAGAAACCTGCGACCAAAAAGCATCAGACACTTAGAATTTTAATCTCAGCCTGTCAGTGGCAAAACGAGCACTTTTGTGAAGGTAAATACAAGCTGCACAATTTCCCTATTAACTTACATCTTAGCTTGTTTCGCCGCTGCTGACTGCAGTGATCTCGCTTAATACTGGCCCAATGTCAAAGACACTTAGGCACAAAAACATAGGAAAATAGGGTTGAAAAAAACGGTAGTTACCCTTTAAGTGCACTGTACTTTTTTAACTAGATAACAGAAATGAGAGTGAAACCTTGGATAAAAATCATAAATTTAGGGCGCCCAGGTAGCTCAGTTGGTAGAGCAGGCGCCCATATATAGAGGTTTTCTCCTCGACACAGCGGGCCCGGATTCGACTCCCACCTGCGGCCCTTTGCTGCATGTCATTCCCCCCTCTCTCTCCCCTTTCATGTCTTCAGCTGTCTTGTCAATTAAATGCCTAAAATGCCCCCCAAAAAGTCATAAATTTAAGCTGGTATAAGTAGCATTTTAACATTGGTAATCTATCACAACATTAGCACTGTTACATTAGTATAACTATAGAAAATATACATTGGTAACTAAGCAGATGGCAAACCTGCCTTTGCATAGCATTTTACATTTTGAACCACCTGATTGGATTTCACAGGAAATCTGTTGTTCCTCTTGCACATACTAAGCTAAAGTTATTGATAATCATTAATTACCATGTATTTACTGTTAGGTCTTAGTGCAGGCATTGTGGTTGTACTGAATCTTAATTTTTTTCTAATCTATATAGCAAAATCACATGTACATCACTGATACTTTTGAAAAAGGTTTTTTGAATGTGTAAAACAAAACCTTCAATAACTCTTTTCATTTCAATTTGCTTAGAGGCATACATTTAGACAGTCGAATTTTGTAAAAGATAAAACAATATGATTTCGTCATCATGGTATGATATCACTGAAAGTTAGTTAGTAGTTAATATTAGTAAAAATATTAAATTATCACCCACTTATACTATTTGTTGTTTGAAAATTGCATGTAGGTACTGAATGAGAGGGCCGAGCAGGTTCATGGGATACGTGGTCCTATTGTAAGAATGAGAAACACTGGTCTTGTTTGTTTTTGGAAGCTATTTCAAATTCTCAACCGGAACAGGATACCCCATTGATATCTCTCAAATGGCCCGATTACACGCGTACATACTTATGCCCTATAGTTGCTCAGGTAATACAGTGATATCATCCCACATGCAGGATATGACCTCATAACTGATCTCTGACCTGACCTCTCCGGTAGTCGGAAGCGGAAGAAGCAACAGATGGAAGATGAGAAGGTTTGGGGGCGGGGGGGGGGGGGGGGGCTGTGTTGTCTGGGATTCCAGCAGGATTAGGCAGAGGAAGTTGTGACTGTGTTTGTGGTGCTTAAAGGGCAAAGCTGGAGGCAAGACCAGAGTGTGACGTTACCGCAGTGTGGATCATAGACCACATTCACTTTTGCACACACATGGGCACAATAACAACCACTTGAGTACACATGTTCATCTGCTTGATTACCCTGAGCTATTCTAAATGGCAAACAGTCTAATACTATATGACGTGTGTGTGTGTGTGTGTGTGTGTGTGTGTGTGTGTGTGTGTGTGTGTGTGTGTGTGTGTGTGTGTGTGTGTGTGTGTGTGTGTGTGTGTGTGTGTGTGTGTGTGTGTGTGTGTGTGTGTGTGTGTGTGTGTGTGTGAAGGGTAGCAGGACAAAGAGGGTCTTGTATTTTGGGGAGGGGTTGGGGGGTAGTTGAGCCTGTTGGGTCCAGTCCTGGGGGCCAGGGATGGGAATGTTCTGTGTGTGTGAGAGCAGAGGAATGCTGCTGTTTGCTGAGTGAAGAGCACAGAGGCAGCAGAGACTGTCCAAACACACGTCTGTTTGTCGAGAGAGAGAGAGAGAGAGAGAGAGAGAGAGAGAATTTGGGACAGTGTGTGCGCAAGAGGTAAAGTGTGCTATGAGCAGTGATGGAAAGCGGTTTAGAGGAGGTGTGTGTGTGTTCTCCCCATGCTATGACCTTCTACTCAATGAGGACTTTCATAGTCTCCATGGTAGGGGAGCAGACAGGACTGAAAGAGGTCTGTCTCTTCATACCTGTGACCTACTCACTACACACACACTGCACATTTTGCTCAGGTTGTGTTTGTTTGTGCGAAGGTGTGTGTGTTTGCTGTACTGTTACCTGTTTGCTTGGCTGGTAAGAGGTCAGGGAGGTGGGTGAGAGATGGAGGGATGGAAGGAAAGAGGGGATGATTTAGAAAAGGTGACGAGAGAGAGGAGAAAAAAGGGGGAGAGAATGAATTGGGGAAATAAGTAAGTAGGAAAGGATGAAGTGAGTAATATTTCTAAATGAAAAGAGGGACTGAAGGATGTGAGTGATGAATGGAGGGAAAGAGAGGAGGATCATGCAGGAGAAATTCCTGAAAATTTGGAAGGAGGGAAAGGAGAGGACAAAAGATGGAAAGAAAAGCAGGATGGAGTGAGTAAGAGCAGAAGAGTGAAGGTGTGGATGGAGGGAAGAATAGTTAAATATGTGTGACACAAGAATATATGGAAAGAGAGAAAGGGTGAGAGGAAATGAGAGAAAAGCAAAGGAGGCATGAAAAAAGGAGTCAAAGGGTCAGTTCACCTAAATTTCAAAAGGAAAAAAGCCTTAGCTTAGCTACCAGAGCCAAGTGAGAAAATATGTTGGGGTTTTCTGTAATTTGGATGAAATGACCCTTGACCGAAACTATTATATCATACTTGTAGAGCTGCAAAGATTAATCGCTTTGAGTCATTTTTTATGAAACAAAATGCTCTGATTCCAGCTTCTTAAATGTGATTATTTTCTAGTTTTTTCATTCCTCTATGACAGTAAACTGAATATCTTTGAGTTGTGGACAAAACAAGACATTCGAGGACGGCATCTTGGGCTTTGGAAAACACTGATCGAAATGTTCTGACTGATTTTCATTTTCTGACATTTTATAGACCAAACAACTAGTCAATTTATTGATAAAATGATCGACAGATTATTCAAAAAGGAAAATAATTGTTAGTTGCAGCCCTACATTCTTGTGTTTGTAGGTAGTAATGGTGTGTGTGTGTGTGTGTGTGTGTGTGTGTGTGTGTGTGTGTGTGTGTGTGTGTGTGTGTGTGTGTGTGTGTGTGTGTGTGTGTGTGTGTGTGTGTGTGTGTGTGTGTGTGTGTGTGTGTGTGTGTGTGTGTGTGTGTGTGTGTGTGTGTGTGTGGTGTGATTTATTCTACAGCCAAGTCTGCCTCCAGCTGTCCCAACGGGGTCCCAATGACTTTACCAGCCGCAGACCTCCATTACAGAGAGGCGGAGGAAGAGAGAGTTGGAGACATATTGTGTGTGTGTGTGTGGGGGGGGGCAGGCATGGATTGTGGAAAAGTCAACATCATTTTCAATCTGCTAATTCTATTAGATTTTCTTGCTTCTCCTTCAGAGCTGAGGTTTTCTTTTTTGTTACATCCATCCATCTATCATAATGCTAAAGACATCAGCATCTCCAAGACCTTTACGTCTGTTTGCCAGATATACGGGCTTACCTTTGGTACAAGTTGATTCACTGGAAGAAAGGGCATTTCGACATATGTGTCACACTTCACACTGGCCTGCCCCTCAGTGTGTGTGGCTGTTTGTGTCCCAGCAGGTGCTGTTGATTGACACGTGTAGAATTTACTTCAGCTGCCTGGTGAAATGAAGAATTATTCTCCTCCCCTGCAGGTCCTGCTGAGGTTCCCATGATGTCCCCGAATGGGTCAATCCCCCCTATCCACGTTCCCCCAGGATACATCTCACAGGTTAGTTTGTGTGTGTTTTTATCACAGTCTGGTCCTCTCATACATGTTATGTTCATCACGTGAACATAAAATGTTTGTGTTTTGTTGGAGAGTTTCAGTCTGACATAGAGGGAGACCAACACAGAAAAAACAAGGCTTCATATGCCATCATGTGATCTAATGTTGACTCTGAGCCCTATTTGTATTAGTAACAAGTAAGTAATGGGTATGAAAGGCCATAATTTAACATCTTTCCAAAGAAAATATATTCAGTATTTATTTTTTTTGTCATGTTCACTGGTGCCAATTAAGCAGCCTGAATTCTGGTTTGTTTCAACGTACCGATGCTTGTTTCTGGAAAATTCCTGAAATGCAGTTAAGGAAAATGAAAGCAAAATATGTATTTACAGCCCAACAATCGTAGCATTGCAAGTATGATTGTGCGACATGAGAGATTTGCAGCAAATGCAGAGAACAGCAGGCCCAGCTGTTAGACTGACTATACAACTATCAGAAGTGGATCAACTGGTCATTATTAAGATGATGGAAGTAGAGCTGGACGATATGGAGAAAATCAAATATCACAATATTTTTGACCAAACACCTCGATGTCGATATTACAACAATATTGTAAGGTTGACAATTGGTGCTTTTACAAAATATCTTCCACATTTAGATTTTAGATAAATAATCATCAGTAATGTGGATATAATGACTAAGTGGTTGAAGGCAAATAATAGAACAGCTAGAACAGTCTGGTAAATTCAGAAAATGACGTCACTTTACTGTAATGCAGCCTTTGAAACCAGGAAAAGACGAAACCTACCATGTAACGATATTACAATTCTTCAAAATCTAAGACGATATCTAGTCTCATATCACGATATCGATATAATATTGAAATATTGCCCAGCCCTAGATGGAAGTCAAACTATTTGTGAAGAGCTTGTGCACATCAAACCACACAGAAGCACGAATGGGGGGCAGAGAGTGTGAGTGTGTCTTCTCTATTGGATGTCCTCACAAGAACAGTAAGATAAGAAAAATCTCCCAGAGTGAGGATTGTATCAGTGGCTTTTAAAAATAAGTTTGCCATGGATTGAGTAAATGTTGGGTTTGCCATGTTACTGCTGTGGAGGGGTTAAAGGTTATTGAATCATCAAGTCAACGATTCAATAGTCTGTCCTCACAAGTATAGTGTTACAAATACAGCTGTGGTCTGCATGTGGTCGGATTGTATTCCAATGCCAATGGAAGTCAGGTCATTGGCTCACCGTGGGTGTGTGTTTGTGTTTGCATGTGTGTGGGTCCACTAATGTGTGAGTAGGGACTGGTCCAAGTGTGAGCGGGAAACACTGTCACTCTTACATAAATAAGCCTGATAGGGGAGACAGGCACTGGGTGGGTAGGCTTTTGGGGTTGAGGGGTGAAAGAAGGGATGGATGAAGAAAGAGCACTGCGGTGATGGAAAGTAGTGCATTGACAGATGGATTTTGCGTGTGTGTGTGTGTGTGTGTGTGTGTGTGTGTGTGTGTGTGTGGGTTCTCAGTGGTTTGTGCTAATGGCTACATTGTGATGGTGGGTGGGTGTGTGCACATGTGCATGCATATTTGTACGTCCCTGCCCTTCCAGTTTGTATTATTCGGTGTGTGTGTGTGTGTGTGTGTGTGTGTGTGTGTGTGTGTGTGTGTCCTTGCCAGTAAATGTTGCGTGGGTTTGTAGGTCGGATCCACATGTACTCATGTCGGGACTTTGCCCTTGTTTTCCTGTAAAAACTCTGTTTTTCTCCTCGGCAGCAGAGGAGGGGGTTGAGGGTCTGATGGAGGGCCTCCTCTTCTTCCTCCTCCTCCTCTTCTTCTTCTCAGTTGTTCTCACTCGGATTAGTTCTGTAACCCTCTTCCTCCCATCCTGACCCCCTTTAATACTCTCTCTCTCTCTCTCTCTCTCTCTCTCTCTCTCTCTCTCTCTCTCTCTCTCTCTCTCTCCCTCTCTTTCTCTTTCTGTCTTTCTGTCTCTCGAATTCTGGCACTGAGTCTCTTGCTTCTCAGTGTGTGTGTGGGGTTTTTGGGGTAGTGCTTGTGTGTGTGTGTGTGCATGTGTGTTGTTGTTGTTGTTGTTGTTGTTAGAGACCAGCAGATGATTTCCCCTCTCTGCAGGGAGTGTGTGTGTTTGCTCTCTGCTTGGAATGCTGGTCTGTGAAAGTGTCTGAATAGTTGGAGTGTCTGTGTGTGGAATGCAAGCCTGTGAAAGTGTCTGAATAGTTGGGGTGTGTGTGTGTGCCCTAGACCGTGAAAGTGAATAGATGTATGGAATCTATGTTAATTTGAGGCACTCCTTTTGAAACTTGTTATTGGATTCTGCAGACCATCTGATGACAACTTTGCAGCACTTGTTTTCACCCCCTAAAGGACCATAGCATCCTGTTAGCACAATGTCTCACTTGTTAAATAGATTATGCCATTCATTCCTTATATATCCACCATTCGACAGACAGGGCACCTGCTCTTGCACAAATGATTGACAGCATCATTTTGTAAGAGCAGGTGCTCTAGGACCTTTTAATCTTTAAAATATCTTTGAAAATAGATATGCTTACTAAACATGCTTATTCTCTTTCTCGCCAACAGTTGGACGATAAGATTGATCCCTGTTTGCGCCTGTTAAACTATTCCTTTATTTTATATCAGCATAAATCACATGTAGAAACTAGAGGGGTCTACACTTCTCTAATTGATAATCTGTACTGTAGCCTCTTGACTCAAATGACATTTTGATGTCATGTACCAGATGCCAAATTGAAACTAAGTAATACAATACAAACTGATTCCATGAACCACTTTGAGCGAGCGCTATCCAGGGAACCCTCCACTCGACAACGTATAAAGCAATCACACACTGTGTGCACTTTACTGACTTCATGTGATTTGTGGGTAAAAAATGCCATTTTGGAGCTGTGTGCAAAATTTCCAAGTGAACTGTTAACTGTGAACTGTGACTTCCTGAAACATATTTTTACCCCTCTGTTACACTCACCTCCCTGTCGCTTCTTCTCTCTCTCCTGCAGGTGCTGGAGGATAACACAGGGGTCCGCCGGGTGGTGGTGACCCCCCAGTCTCCAGAATGCTACCCTCCCTCCTACTCTCCGGCCCTCTCCCCCACACACCACCTGCCCCCATACCTGGCTCACCCTCACTTCATCCCCAACTCTCACTCGTTCTACCCCCCTGTCAGCCCTGGGGAGCTGCCCCCCCACCAGTACTACCAGCACCACCTTCCCCCCATGTATGGCGATCCAGGTACTGACATGCTGACTGGACTTAATGCTACTGCCAAAGAAATCAGGGGATTGATGTGGAGTTACAAATGAAATTATGGATCCAATTAAAAATATTCTTTGTACAAATATTTACTCTGACATAAATGTTCTTCTCTTCTTTCATCTCCTCTACCTCAGAAATCATCCCAGTTTATGGGATGTCTAACTACATAGGCAGAGAGGAGACGTACAGTAAGCCCCAGCCAAAAAAGATAAAGGAACAGAGACAACTAGAGCGACAGAACCGACTTAATTCCCCTCCCTCCACGCTCTATAAGGGCAGCCTGGGGCCAGCACACAACGGCTACAGGTGACCATACTGCTTCTGTGGCCATCAAGTGTTGAGAATGTAGTTCAATAACAACTCAAGTGGTCATTCACTGCGGTCAAAACTGTTCCTGGTCGCAAATATGGATTCATATTTCATAAGTTTTGGCTTGCGTGATTTTTTTTCTTCTTCTGTGTCTGACACTGTTGTAACTTTATTTGTGATGCAGCAACAAATCACACGCCCCATCGCTTGGGTCAGTGGGGTCAGGGGGTGGACTCGGCAGTCCAGGAGGGAAGAAGCCAGAGAGGCGACTCCGCAGCAGTCCACGAAACAGTGAACCAGAGACACACACACAAGGTAGGACACACACACACACACACACACACACACACACACACACACACACACACACACACACACACACACACACACACACACACACACAAAGCAATTAGAGAGACTGGCACACACTGCTGATGAACAGCAACAATTGTTCGCAGTAGGTTTGGATGTTTTCCTTTCCAGAAAGCACGAGACACAAATGCTAAATCCAAAAAAAGCAACATCAGCTGCTAGTATGTTCAGAATAGTGGATATCTCAATTTGCAACCAAACCAGCTTGTATCTCTTTGTGAAGGACTCACTTCTGTCCTCGCTGAGCTCTCTCTCTCTCTCTCTCTCTGTCTCTGTCTCTCTCTCTCTCTCTCTCTGTCTCTGTCTCTGTCTCTGTCTCTCTCTCTCTCTCTCTCTCTCTCTCTCTATCTCTCTCTCTCTGTCTCTGTCTCTGTCTCTCTCTCTGTCTCTATCTCTATGTGACTGTCTTTGTCCTCTTCAACCTCAGTCCCTCTGCATTCAAGCGGGCCAGATAAAACGCACCTTTCGTTCCTCTCTTTCTCTCACTCTTTTTTTCTCACAGAAAAGTCACCCAAAAAAAATAAAAATGAATGGATGTATGCAGCCTCATTGAGGTGAAGGGATTGGGGGGGGAGAAGAGAGTGGTGGGGAAGGGGGTATGAGAGGTTGTCTGGGTAACCACATAGCTGAACGCGTCTCTGAGCGCTATCATTTTACCCTTGCTACAATACTGGCCTTGTTGGTGAAGGGTGAGCCACGGGGGGAGAGAGAGGAGAGAGACGGGGGGGCCAGGGGGGTCACACATACCTGTAGAGTCCTGCTTGAGATGAAGGAAACCTTTGAGCTCCGAGATTTAGACACCACAGCTCAGCCTTATCGTACACACACACACACACACACACACACACACACACACACACACACACACACACACACACACACACAAAGAAATGCATGTGCAAAGACATGAGGGCGCACACACACTTACTTGTGGTACTGTCCCTCTTTAATGACATGTCTTTTGACAAGTATTTATGTTTGAGTTATTACATAGAGCAGAGTACTCATTTATGCACACACACACACACAAAACGCACACGGTTATCCGCAGAGGTGATGACAGAAAAACACGACAAGAGACGTTAAGTCATCTCTTCCCTCGCTGTAACTGTCATATTCTTCTTTTAGTCCCTTTACTCCCTCACAGCATGGTGTCTGATCAGAGGAAAATTACATCTGGGTCAGGTGTGGGAATGTTTTTGTTTCCAAAATGAATGTTGTAAAATTTGATCATGACTCAAATGGTCCTGTACCCTACATATAAAAAAATTCGGAACATTTTGGAGCAAGATTTCTGTCACTGAGATGTCTGCCTCCACATCGATACATTAGAGAGCACTGGGATTTTGTTTGTTCTGCATCGAAAAAATGCAGCAGCAACAACTCTTTTCAGAAAAAATGTTTGTTAGTTAGTCTGGACCCTAGTTCCTTATTAAAACAGTTTGAGACTATTAGATGATCAATCAATTAGTTGATTTAACTGACAACAACAAGCAAAATATAATTGACGGATGAATTAATTAAAAATTAAAAATAAAATGCTAGTTGCAGCCCTACTGTTCACCACAAGGTCTGTAATTTATCAAAGGTAATGAGGATGCAAAATGATTGTAGAATTCATTGCATTGGGGTGGAGGCAGAATAATTTGCAAGGTTTTTGAGATGGACATCTAATAACGAACAAGTAAAACACAAAATATCGGCTGACTACATTGTTATCTAGATAACTAGATACCAATAGATTTAAGTGAGAACATGTTTTGCTTTCGATAAATGTACCTGTTAAAAATATGTCATTGATGATTTGATCGAATCAGTATTATTGCTCACACGCTCGAATGCATTTACACCTGCACACATACTCTCATAGAGTGTAGCGCATGTGCAAGTCTGGACATCTGCAAATGCCAAACACACACACACACACACACACACACACACACACACACACACACACACACACACACACACACACACACACACACACACACACAGAAGAGGCGGTGTTTGACTGCATTGCAGTGGGGGAGACTGCACAGCTTCTTACAGCACACACACACACACACACACACACACACACACACACACACACACACACACACACACACACACACACACACACATACATATATATAAAGCAGGCTGACATAGAACACATAGCCAACGCAGGAAAAGGAAAGCAAGGTCGACAGCTCAAATTGTGAGTATCATAGTTTCATGTGGCATCTACTGTAGTACTCAAACCACAAAAACACACATGACCTATCAACATGTCCTTAGTTGTCTGTTCTGGTCTGCCAGGGTCTCAGTACTGGGCTGGCAATCAGGCTGAGTCAGCTAGATGTACAGTACCACACAACACACATCAACACACAGACACACATACACAAACACCCCGTGACTGGGCTTCCTGTAAAACAATCAGAGCATGAGGGTCCAGAGGATTGGTGGGCGGTAGTGGGGGCAAACATAGAGAAGAGAGACATGTAAGATTTGAAGGCCAGTCGAGAGAGGAGGGAGATGGATGGAAGGTTTGTAAAGAGAAAAGAAAACAGAACTCCTACATCACAGGGAGAGATGGAAAGACAGAGAGTTAAAAAGCAGAGTACAAACATTCCGACAAAGTTGCTGCTTGGCCTGGCGTATCCATGTATGGTCCAACCCAGAATACCGCACGCATGCACGCACACACACACACACACACGCACACACACACACACACACACGCACACGCGCACGCACACACAGAGCAAGGGCAAAGCGTAGGCGGCTGTGTGTGTAGCTATTGCCCCAGTGCCAGTAAGGCAGCAGGCTGACTTGGCGAGCTATGTGTCCATTCCCCAGTAAAGCTAGCTCTACAGGCAGTTTTCCTCAAAACTGAACTGCTTGTTGAGCAGAAACAGATGTGGGCCCCGTCCCCTCTGTTCCTCCATCTTGGCTCTCCATCATCACCACCGCAGATCCTGTCTCTCACTCAGAGAAACTGGGGTTTCAGCAGAAACAGATGGACCAGCACCCTCAGCTCCTCCATCTTTGGTTCTACGTCAGTGCCGAGTGCTGTGAATTCAGGAGAAATCAGATGTGCGCAGTGACTGTTGTGTCCGCCATGTTGGCTCTGTTGAATGGGATTTTAGGACATTATGGATATTACAGTGATCTGCTGTTGATGTATGATAACAGTGGAAACATCTATTATGTAGAGGGAACGTTTAAATTTAAATGATCTAGAACTAGCTTTACTTTCTTTTTGTGCACTTTCACTGAGGGATTCCTGAAAGGTTGTTTTCAGTTACATAATCTTCTTAGCAACAAAAATAAGGGAAAGCATTTCATATATCTTCAGTGTTGACATAGTGAATGTAGACCAAATACGTTTCTAAAGATTTTTCTTCATTGCCAAACATAATGATAATGTGCCAACTAAGAAGGATGTTGTGAAATAAGGAAAACACTCCTGGAATGTAATCCTGTGTCAGTTCTGGGCACATTCTTCGCTTTGGACTAGATCAAACCGTACATCATTTCTTTGAAATAACATTTCTTTTGGCCTATTTATCAAAGAATATAAGTTTCTCCTCTTAAGTACAGTTTTTCCTCCTTTTCCTGATGGTTTTAATAATTAAAAAATGTACCAACTACAATATAATCAAGGTTTAACCTGAACAGGAACCGATTTACCAGGGAAACCTTACTATGCCTGGCAGACTGTGAGCAATTCAATTATAATTATAATTTATTTATTTTAAATAAATTAAACTCTTTTATTGAAGTTTACCATAATAAGTAAATATGTTCTTGCAGCACCTTTAACACAAAGCTAACTTTAGGTGAAAAACCAATGTGGCTACAAGTGACAATAACAGGATAATTGTGCTAAATGCTAAAACATATCTAGTAGGGTTGCACGATATTGACAAAATGTGATATTGCAATATCGATTATGAATATTGCGATATTAATTTAGATATTTTTAAACGTGTAAAATTACTAAACTTATGGGAAAATGCATCAAAATAGATTCATAACAAATAAAACAAGTTTTCTTACAACACAAGGGTTATTTCAACTGACGGTCATATTGGACTGGTACAACATGAATAAATAAATAAGGACCATGTCTACAGAATAGGACATGTTTTACTGGTTGTACAGTATAAAATAGAACAGGACACAACTTTACTTTCTCTTCTCTGATTCGTTCCGTTTTGTTGTCTCTTATCTATTTCTTCACTTAAACTGTCACTCTGTCGAAATATACACACACGTCACGTGGTACGCTCCATAGGGTCTGTCACGTAGTGGACCCGTGCGCTGACGTGTACTAACATGTGCATGTGGCACGGTAACTGGCCAATGAAACATGATCATTATAGCGTTTCAAGCAAGCTCTAAATCAAACACAACTAAGCCACACAGCCAACAGACAGGACGCGGCGCTCCACAAAATAAACAAAATATTGTATACTTATTGCGACACTTTCGATATATTGCAATAACGATATTGAGTCGATATATCTTGCACCCCTCGATATAATATTGCGCAACGTGATATTGCGATAACAATATTGAGTCGATATATCTTGCACCCCTAATATCTAGTGTCACTGAAGCACAAGTAGAGAGGAGACATTAAGTAAGTGAACTGACTCAGCAGCAGTATCTATCTAAAGTTTGCTACATTGAGCTAACATTAGCCTCCATAAGCTAAGTGCATTGAACTGAGCAAGAGCGTGTTTAATTGTTTATGAACTGAACATTACATTTGTAAGAGGAATAATGTGCTTTTGCTAAATTTGTAGGGAAGGAATGTGTTTTAAAGTGTAAAGCTGGCATTAAAACACATCAGGTGGCCATGAACAAGACATTGTAGGAAGTCAGATTCATGCTGTAGTTTCCTGCTAATGAAGATGCAGTGCTAATTAACTGACAGTTTCAGAATAATAGCGGTGGTAAAAACAGGCTTATAAAAGCACAATGTCCTATAATGTTTTGGTGACGTCATCCTCGTTAGCTCTAGTGGCCTTTGACCGAGTCATGACTCAGCCCTTATATTAACAGCAAACCCCTCTTCCAGCTCTTCCTGCTGTAACTGTAGTAACAGGACTGGAAATGATGTGAAAATGAGTGTGTCACACTCCAACCCTTAGCTTACTGGACTGTTTTGATGTGGATCGCCATGGCAATAATCCCCCCATCCCCCCCATCCCACCCCCCACCCCCCAAACTCCAACCCCTTCCCACAAACCCAAATATGGCCATGTTGGTAGGGCAAGATGGAGGGCAGTGGGGTGGAAAAGACAGACTAGAAGAGAGAATGAAAGAAAGAGTTAAGGAAATGGGAAAGAAGAGAAGGGATGGACACAAAATTGGGAAATGAAAGAGTCAACAGAGGGGTATGTGCAAAAAAACAGAGAGAGAACAAGGGATGGCTTTACCAGCCGAGGAATGTCTTTCCCGCTGATATCATGTAACAGGACTAGTGGGATTAAAAGGGGAGGCTGTTCTCGCCAATCACAATGAGTACACCAGACGTTACCCCATCCAGCTGAATGAACCTTGTGATAGAAGTGACACTATCAAACTACAGCACCCGACCGTCTGTATTAACCAGAACTGGGTTAGAAAATATTTGAAGTCCTTTCAACTGCTTCAGGGTAGAACTGAGTTTGACGTGACTAATTAAGTTAGACTAAATAGACAAAGTGCACAAACTCAAGGCATCTGGGGCTTACTGCTCAAAAAGATTTTGAGAGGATTCAAAGGTTCTGTGTGCGTATTTTAAGACCAATATTGGGCTAATTTTGAGACCACCCTTTACTTTTTCACATTGTGTATCACTGGGCTGGGCTTTGTAAGGTTTGAGGAGATGCACTTATTTACACAGCTAAGGTTTTTGGAGTTTAAGCGAGATGCTGGTAGCAGTGAGAGATCTATGGAAAGTTCAGCCGGACTGAAAAACTGTGACTGAAAAACTGCAGTTCCTGTTAAACAACAGGGTCAATGGGAAAGTTGGTTGGTGTTAATTTTGTAAAATAAATAACGGGAATGAAACGGGTGTCCTAACTTCGTATCTCATCAGTAAATGCTTGTGCGCTGCTTGGGGATTGACTACAGAGGAGCTGGACAAGCGTCTCTATGCTTACAAGGTCCTTAGTTAACATCGTTTTTCCATTTTGTAATGCTGATTAATGTGAACATGACGTAACCATTTCATTTTTTCCATCCACACAAATTGCTTTCTAACAATTGGCAACAAAAGAAACAAAATAATTTAAAAAAACGCTCAAGTGAGTGAAGGAATATCTTTTTTTGGTCGTAAAGGACAACTTGGTGTGGATGGGAGGTAAAATGTATTAAAATGAATGTATACTTTATCTCCAACAGTGTGGACATAGACTTGATCAATCTGCATCTCTCTGCCTACTCTTGTGTCTTTATTATCTCTGTATATTTGTTAGCCTTTCTCCATTTCTCTGCCACTGTCAGTCTCTTTCTGCTTCTGCTGTCTTTTTGAGTGTGAATTTGTCTTGCACTCTGTCTGCAGTCACTCTCTCAAGACTTTTTGGGCTGAGCAGGGTCGAATGGGGTCAGGGTTCTGTGAAACTCATCCCCCATAATCCCTTGCTGCCTGGCCAGGTGGCTGCGCTATACCCAGCACGTACACACTTATATAAACACGTGCATACATACGCACACATTCATGCTCTTCTTGGAAAAGTGGAGAAAGTTTTTGTGTCGCTTGGCAGTTGAGGCGCTCATCTCTTTTCTCAGTGAGAGGGTTGCAGCGGACAAAGTCTGTCTGTGTCTCTCTGTCTATGTTTACACATACACATGAAACCCGCTTATTGAGAGAAATCAGGTTAAAGCAGGGAATCGGAGAGTGCAATTACATGTGTTTATACTGAGACTTATTTATTTTAGTTTCAGGTTAAGTTTGACTTTGGATTTCATTATTTTGGACACAACGACGCACGAATAGTGTTTTGAATAGTGTTTCTTATGCATTACTGCTATATAATTACTTTCTATAGTCCTCATGCACATGCATACTTTAGAAACTGTTGTACATGGCCAAAAGTCAGGTTTCTCCTGCATAAATCAAGCCGTATTAACCAGATTCTTCCAATCTTCCAAACCCTTACCCTGATTAGGAAAACTGGATGCCTCATTTACAAGTCCAATAAAATCCGGTTGCTGCAGGAAGACATTAAGCACAGTTTTTATTTGCATGTCTTCCACTCTGTTTTGGAGTTTGTTTTTGGAATTTAGATATTTATGCAGTTATTTGCTCTCTTTCACATTCTTACGCTTCTTCTCTGTTCCTCTCTACCAGTCTCTCTGTCTGTCTTTCCCTCTCTAATCCCCTTTTTAAACGATCAGGGCCCTGGCCATGGGAACCGAACCTTCACCATGACAACCACAATTTCAGGCATGTCCCAACGCTTCTCTGCCGTGTGTGTGTGTGTGTGTGTGTGTGTGTGTGTGTGTGTGTGTGTGTGTGTGTGTGTGTGTGTGTGTGTGTGTGTGTGTGTGTGTGTGTGTGTGTGTGTGTGTGTGTGTGTGTGTGTGTGTGTGTGTGTGTGTGTGTGTGTGTGTGTGTGTGTGTGTGTGTGTGTGTGTGTGTGTGTGTGTGTGTGTGTGTGGCCCAGCTGTTGAACAGATGGAATGCTCACTATGCAGCAGATGATAATGGTGTGGAATCCAAGGTCTGTGCCCCTCTCTTCCTTAATTTTACTCTTCCCTCTCCTCCCTCCTTCTCAACTCTGTCCCCACTCCTTCCTCTCTGTCCTCTGCTGTCTGTCTGTCCTCCCTCTCATCTCCACATCTATCTCTCTCTGTCCCTTTTCTTCCAGCCGAGTGTCCGTTACTTTTCTTTGTTCTCCCTGATTAGAGGCTTCTAAAGATGGGTATCATATCTCACTTTGTTCCTTTACAGCAACACACACACCCTGTGGCCCTGGATGTGTGTGTGGAGTGGGGGCTGAATGAGTGCCACATTTTTCAAATTTTTTTTCTCCAGGCCTTGAAGGTCTTTTTCTGTCCCAGTGCAGACAGACTGCGTCTAAGAACCACAGGCCGTCATGCAGGAGGAATGCAACCTCCTCCTTAGTTTTACTGTAGCTCTATTTGCAAGTAGAGCCACTAATAGAGTGTGTAGGTGTGCAACATTAAAAAATATTGTTGTAAACATGTCCATGTATTTAAGGAAGACTGAGGGAGGAAGCAAGTGAGGGGGAGTAAGGAATTAGGCTCACGTATAGTATTAATGTGAATGTGGGCTTACAAATAGTCCAATGTGTGTTTTCCTACTTTGTTCCATGGAATAGAGTTGCAGTGTGGATAAGTTGTTTCAGGTGTCCAGGATTTTGGAAGTAAAAGTGTAATTCATTTTCTATTTAGGTAATTATAAGTGACTGGAAGTTGGAGCACTTTAAAGGCTGGAAAAGGTATGAAACTCCTGGTTGAGTCATCAGTACAAAAGATGAGCAACTATGAGCTATGTTAGAAAATATAATACAACATCAAAGATAATGTTTTGGAGAGATGTCAACTACGACTCCAAAGGAGAATTTTGGTAAGAAACATTAGTGTTGTGTGTGCCGTTAACGGCGAGCAAAAGCAAAAATGTCTGCTTTATGGAAACCTGATCAAACATTTCGCATTTTATTAGTAGTTTGAAATTTTGGGAAAAACACTTTATTAAAGATACAGTAGATAAGACTTATAAAACTAACTTTCTGTCATATTTGCTGAAACTGACCTTATGTTCCAGTAGAACTACATGAAGCAGGTAATTAAAAAAAAATATCTGGCTCCTCTGGCACCACCTACAGCCTGTAGTGCGATTTGCAAAAATCCGCAGCTCCCTGTTCAGATTCACCAATCAGGGCCGGGGGGGGGGGGGGGGGGGGGGGTGTCTAACTGCGTGTCAATTACTGCTCATGCACACGCATTAATTCTCCCTTGTGGGGGAGGGGCTTAGGAGACCGTTTGGGCTTTAGCAGAAAGGGGAGAGGGACTGAGAAGTTGTCGATGTTCAAATTCTGGCTATGTCCTGGATCTTCACAATCCTACCTACAGCACCTTTAACTTTTTTGCTGAAAGTTAGATGAAAAGATGGAATGATGATTTCATATTTGAGCAAGCAGAAAGGTCCAGGAAGTTAAGAAATAGCTCCATCGTGTGATGGTAGGCAGATTTTTTTTAACCTTCAGACAGAGGAATGCTAGCTGTTTACCCCTGTTTCCAGACTTTATGCTAAGCTAAGCTGATTGGCTGCTTTCTGTAACTTCTAGGGGTGCAACAGTACACAGAAGTCACGTTCAGTTCAGACATCAGGGTTCAGTTCGGTACAATGGAGGGAAAAGCAAAACAAAAATGCAGAAGGCAATTTTTTTTTATTGTGCATGTCTCAGGCTGTACCACCTAGTGTCATACAGTCTCTCCCCTGAGCTAGCTGCAACAGCCTGAAGTGTGTAAAGTAAGATGTAAACAGTAAACAATAAGTACCCCACATCATCTCCAGACTCCATCTGTAACTTGTAAACAAAATAAGACAATCAGCTATAAAACATAGCTATAAATACAGCATCTCTTATTTATGAAAGTGCAAATTACATAGAATAATAACCAAACAAAGATATGTGGACGGGATGGTATGTATGTAACGAGATTCAAGTACATATAGCAAATACGAGTGAATACGGGTGCATTGAAGATGACATGTAAATTCCGATTGCTTCAGTGATTTTTTTGTTTTTGTTTTTTGTGGCCCTATGTGTATCTAAAGGCTGGTTAAGCACTGTAGGAAGGAGAAGTTGGACAGTTTTTTTTGTCTTGTTCCAGTGATTGGCACATCTGGGTGATGGCGTCCGATATGCGTTACCATGTTAGATGTATTTCCACTCACATACCCGACAACTGCTGAACATGCCGACACACAGTCCTCATCTTATCCACCACTCTCTCACCTGAACTACCGTAACTGACTCGAAGACCAAAGTTTTCGAGGCGGGGACAGCACCAGGCGGGAGGGCATGAGACGAGATGGCATGACACAGGAGGCTCCAGGCTGCAGCCATACAGTCTTGAAGTTTTCCCAAACTTGCGATCTTAAAGAGGCAGGCAGGGAACTCTTGTGGGTCGCCACCACTCGTCCTTTAGCGCTGCTATCTCTGACTCGCTCGCTGGACCGTCGACCTGATTAAAAAAAAATGCATACCTGTACATAGGCGGAGCTCAGCTATCTTCAGAGCTAAGGAGGGGCTACAGATTAGGTGTCCCCAGAACCCGCGTATCTAACAGTAGTTCAGCATTACATTAGTTCTGCATTACATTAATTAATTTGCACGCAATTTTTATTTATTTTTATCCCGTGTATTCTCCGTGTAAATTCATGCACCGAACCGTGACGCCCGTACCATTTTGGTTCAATACGAATACATGTACCGTTCCACCCCTAGTAGCTTCATATTTACCATACAGACACGTACAGATGTGGATCTCTGACTAGTTTATTTACCAGCAACAGCATACCAAAGTGACAAAACACCCTGGTTTCTCAGAAATAATTAAAACTGATGGCCATAAGATAAACCTGTAGTATAGGTCAATTCTCTTGGTGAAATGGAAATTTACAGAAGGGAAAAATATTTCAACAACTAGTGGCTTCAACAACAACAAAAATACTTTCAGTGTATTTTGGTCCCTTTTAGAAAAGCTATTCCGTATTTGAAGGCAGTGACTAGTACTATAACTACTACTACTACTACTACATTGAGACCAGCGCATCTACTCTGCGCCTACTGATGATGTCACAAATGTTTGTGTAATCCTTGCCTCACTTCCTCCTAAGCCCTCACCTCCCTCTCTCCTTTCATCCCTCCCTTTCTCCTTCTCTCTGCTGATCCCTGGCTCGCTCTTTGTCTCTCAATTTCCTTGCGTTTTTGTACCTAATCTCTTACCCAGACTACTTTTGCCTGTCCTCTTTCTTTCTCTGTCTCTCTCTCTCTGCAGTCTGTCCTTCAGTGTCTCTCTTTCTTCCTCTAAATCCCCCTCTCGCCTGATTTTGGCTCGGCCTGCTGCTCCCCCCCTCCTCAATTCCTTGTCTTTTCCTGCTGTCAGTTGCGCTCCTTCGCTGCGTCTGGTTGTCCTCAGTAATCAAACACAGGCGGTCAGACTCAGACAGGATGTGAGGTCAGACGAGGAGAGGAAGTGAGGGTACGTAGGCAGCACATAAACAGAAGAGACAAGGTGAGGGACAGTGAGGACATAGGTGTGTGTGTGTGTGTGTACGTGTGTGTGCGTGTGTAGCTACATTGGAAAGAGATTCCGTTTCTGTTTCAGCCGTCAGCGTCAACTCTTTGTGGTTGTTCTCTATATTAAACACTTAAGCAGCTGGACTCAGCAACCACAGCAAGTCATAACATTCAGCGGTGAGGTAAAGCAGTCGTGTTTTTCAAACTTTATTACTGGTCTTCTGAAACATTAAATAAATCTCTTACTTCTGTCACAAAGTTTGTGGGTTCTCCAACTTTTTTTCACAGTGCAGAAATATTGGTCCGTCTCATTCGGTGTAGAATTGTTTTGGCTGTAAGTAGCTACGTAATGCAGCCAAAAAATCAAGTGTTATTCAAGTTAATTTTTTAACCTAAACGTGGTCCTACTTTTGGTCTTTATTCAGCCCTCAAGAAGCAATGAGCTATATGTTGGCAAAATGACAGAAAAGCAAAAAAAACTCGTTCAACATTTTTGGAAATAAGTGTGATTTTGAGAAACCTAACAACCCAGATTTGAACAAAAAGAAATGAAGCGCTTTGAATCTCAACTCAAGGTCCAGCTTTTTTTTGGAGCTTTCAACTGCATCTAATAGTCTTCTAGCCTGGAAATCCAGACCCAAATCCGAAAGATTAAGGGTCTGGCACTGAGTAATGAAAATGGCCCAACTTGAGGGGCGACACCAAGCATGTATTTAAAAATCTCACTGCATGCAATTGGATACCATTATGACCAATCATAGGGCATAGTCAATGAGCATCATTACTGAATGCCAGAGTGACTTGCTGAGAGAACTCTGGATTTCCAGGGTAATCGTCTTCATCGGTGAATGCAGTTCTTTTGATAGGGCTGGCTGATGATCGAATTTATTAGATGTAGAATCTCTCATTGGCCTAAATTTACTTTCATCACAGATTCCAAACAAAGAAATTAAAAAAGTTACAAAAGAAAACAGTGATATCTTTACAGACATTCACCGAACCAGTCAGCCACTGGTTATACTGTAATTAATCCAGATGATATATAAAAAATAAGAAATCTCATACGAAAGAGATTGTATTTCATAATTCTTTTTTTATGCTACTAAACTTAACATTTGTAGTTGAAGACATCCTCAACAGAACCAGACTCTGTCTCTAACAAACAAAGGAAAAGGCAGAATGTGATTTTTCTTTAACCATTTTATGGTAAATAAAACATAAATTTCTCCAGTTCCCAATAAATCATTAAACTTGTTCAACAGTAAAGCTGTTTGTCAGCCATCCATATTGTTTACTTATAAAGATGCTAATAATGGAATTCCTCCTCTTCTTGCCTTAACCGTGGTACCAGCACCAGACAAGTAGCTAAAGGACTGCAGCGTTAAACAGGCAGTATTCTCCTTTTTCACCCAGCTGTGATAAATGGGTGGAATAAGCTGGGTCAGCCTGTGAGCAGACCGAGCTGTTCATGTCTGGAGCGGTCTGTCTGACTGTGCCATTATTCCATAAAAGAGAAAAGATCAGTTTTGTTTGAAAGGGTGATAGGGGGCAAGATAAAAAAAAAGTGTGGTAATGAGCCAAAGTGTCTAGCAGTGATGCAGAATGTGTACTTCACCTGTTGAACTCTACCCAACACACACACACACACACACACACACACACACACACACACACACACACACACACACACACACACAGTAGCCTAACCCCCCTCGTCCTATCACCCATCACCAATCGGCTGTAACATGATACTGGGACTTTGGAGACACACACACTCGCTGTCTCTCTCTTGCACTTGCTTTTTTATTCTGTCTCTCTCACACACACACACACACACACACACACACACACACACACACACACACACACACACACACACACACACACACACACACACACACACACACACACACACACACACACAGAGGTCAAGTTGAGGTTGTGCTTCCATGACATCACTGTTGCCATGACTCATAAGTGCAACCCCAGGCTCAATAAGGCCCTCTCCCCCACAGAACCTGTCAGAGGGACTTAGCCACTCTCTCTCTCTCTCTCTCTCACACTCACACACTCACTCACACACACACACACACACACACACACACACACACACACACACACACACAGACACACACACAGACACACTCATTCATTCATTAATTCATCAGTTGAACCCAGTGATCTTCGAAAACCAACTGTTTTATACATAAGTATACTGTGTATGTGTTTTTGTCCATGTGTGTGCAGTTGTGTGTTAATGCCTATTTAATGCAGTCCTTTACCACTGTAATACTCTTATCAAACAGACTTGGTTTCATACAGGTCTTGAATTACACACACACACACACACACACACACACACACACACACACACACACACACACACACACACACCCTATGTGATTTATAGTGGTCAGACTCAGATGGAGAAAGCAGGCCTCCTCTGGTCGGAAAAACCTCCACTGTGGGGATCACACAGGGGGGAAAGACTTCCATTACCAACACATGTGTACACATACACACTCACTTGCACTCGCCCTCCTAACTATCCAGAGTGTCTAATAAATCCCCTTTGAGACACATCGTATCACTGGACCAGGTGTGTGTGTGTGTGTGTGTGTGTGTGTGTGTGTGTGTGTGTGTGTGTGTGTGTGTGTGTGTGTGTGTGTGTGTGTGTGTGTGTGTGTGTGTGTGTGTGTGTGTGTGTGTGTGTGTGTGTGTGTGTGTGTGTGTGTGTGTGTGTGCGCCCTTCCACCCAAAATCATGCTCAAAGAGGCCTTTATGAACTTTAGGACCGTGTGTTGTCTTCGTTTCAACCTTGAAAAAAACACTTTTTTTTCTGACATTTGTGACACCTTTTTTCACAATTTTTGTTTTTGCCTTTTCCAACGTTTTAAATTTTGAAATTTTTCTTCTACATTTTCAGCGCTTATTTCTACGTCCCATATTTTCTGATATAAAACAAAAATTTAAAATGGGCCAATGTGACCCGAAGTCAACACAAGGGTTAAATACCCAGCGGCATTTTATATCAGCACTGTCATAATATACATATGGCATTGTTTTCATTATCATTTCTACTGCAAGGCTGCAACAACACTGCTGACGTCAGATGATTATGTGGATGATTACTCACAGGTGTAGGGACAATTCAGTTGATTGAAAATGATACATAATAATGATTAGTATAATGATTTCTATGAAGTAGTGCCTCCAAAGATAATCAACAGGTTCTATGTACAGAACAGAATAGTCACTGTGGAATATGAGTAATTTATTTTGGGGTGATCCCCGTTTTATTTGCTCTGGGTCGGGAATTTCTGACTAATGCTTTTCTGTGGAACACTGGGTAATTTAGAGTTCCCCCCCAAGGGCTGTGTTCATCATGAATTTATAGGATGAAATAAGTGGTTGCTGATGCAAACAAGTGTTGCATTACACACTATTAGACAACACACTTTTGGGGAATTTGGGTGTGGTTTTACTTTATTTTGGGCTATTTCTGTGTTTTTTGTTTCCACAGCTGACTGAATTACGTTTTAGATAGAATACTTTCACAGACAAAATCAGGAACTAGCTGACTTTTTTTACCCTACAATTTTACAGTCAAGGACCAAATCTTGGCAGACCTTGGACAATAAAGAGACATAGATTTCAAGATATCACAATAACATGGCTTGTGGGAATTTACAACCCCGTCCTTGTCAGCAGCACTGCCATAATTGCTAATGTGCATGTGTTTTGAAACTTGGGATTTTGGAATTTTTTTCTTTTTATTTAAATAAAAAAGTCAGGAGTCAGACATGTGTAAATTATGCACACAGATTGCAATTAAGGCCCCCGACATTTGGCACAAATGCTCCAAAGATCGGTGCCAGTCTCTCTACTATGTTGAATAGTACATTTAAAAAAACCTCGATGATGTTTGATAATTACTCTTTTTTTTTTTTTTTTCTCTCTGTCTCCTCAGACCATGATTCAGAAGGAAAACGTGTTCAAGACATGCTGTCTACAATCGACAAACCACAGGTTGGTATGCAAACCTCCTCCCACAGATGCACGCACGCACACACACACACACACACACACACACACACACACACACACACACACACACACACACACTTACTGTATAACCACTTTCATCAATCACCTTTTGTCTGATTCACTCGTAGCTGGCAGTGTTGTCTTTTCCATATTTTCATCCTGTCTCTGTGATTACCATAAAACTCAGATGCTAACACTGACAATAATAAGTGTAGTGTCTTGTAAATGCAGTGTGTCTCTCATTTTAAAGTAATTTTCAGGGCTTTAGTAACCGTCACAGGTAAGGTAACTGATCATTTAAGCTCTGCTTGGCCTGGCCACATGAGGGCAGCATCTGCTCATCCAAGTCATTCACTTCCCGCTCTGCCTTTACCAGCTGAAAAACACTAAAACAGCTTTTTTTTCCTTCCCTTAGAGGATTGTGAGTGAATGAGCTGGAGCCATGCAGACATGGTTTGGTAGAGAGGAATTGCTCTCTCCCAGTGAAAGCAGTTTGGTCAGCAAGCTGTGCAATTGGACACTTTGAGAGAGAGAGAGAGACCTTCAGGAGATTAGAAGTTAGTGTGCAGCAGCGATTCATTCGCTCTCATAACCTCAAATCACCTCCTCACTGATACAGCCTGTTTATTATAGAGAATATTGAGAAGAAAAAGGAAAGGAGAGGGAAATAAGGAGGATTTTGAGATCTCCTAGTGTCATTGATTGCTATTTTGTGTCACTAACTGCAGATGGGATGTTCTTTCGCTTTTGACACTTCATTACCTTAATGCATTTATATGGCTTTATACTGTATATGGAGAGATAGTAAGTTTTACTGTGCTCCCTGCAACAGCAGAAGTGCCTCGTGATGGATTTAGCTGTGTACCATATATAGACACGGGAGCAGGTGTTGCCGAGGCAGAGCTTATATGAGAAAGTTATTTCATTTAAAATGTTCACAATATTGTTCCTGTGGTTGTGTTGTTTGCTTTCAAAGCAGATAGGTGCGTCTACTTCAGCTAAATTGAAATATGAGAAGCAGTGTGGGGCTGAAAGAGAAGTAGGCAAGAAAAAAAGAAGTCTGATCCTTACCCACAGAGTGCCACTAAAGAGGAAGGTTTAAATAAAGCTGTTTGTAAACTCATTCTTTATCTTCAGAATAGTAGAGCATGCACAAATATGTTTTTATTTATTTTAAAAAGTACAAAAGAGTGGAAATGTGTCTTTTTTTAACTCAACATCTTTGGCATGCGGTGTCAAGCAGATTGATTGTTGTGGCTATCTCACAAAATGTGATGAATGCAGTTTAAATGCTCTTCTATTATGAGCCTAAAAGTTGAATATTATCGTATTTAAGTAATCATACTCCCATTCTGTCTAAATCGGATTGTGATTGGACTAAATCTCTGTATTTACATAAATGCAGCCATTGCATGAGAGAGACTAATGATCAAATCAGACACTTATTTATTTTTAGCAGCCTTTGTGTAACAGGTGCTGTCATGCAAAGAATTTGTCCTCCATTCTTCATCTCTGTTTCTCATCCTCTTTTACTTTTTTGTGTCCTTTTCTTTCAGCTTTTTATCACTGTTTATGCACATTAAACAGTTGCTGCATTTATCTTCAGGTCATTCATTACCTGGAAGCCTTATTTATCTATCCACAGTGTGCATATTAGCAAAGTGATTGACATAACGAGTGTAAAAACAATGTTCTTAGTTGTAAATAAATTGCCATAAAAGACAAAGGCATTTTCAGGCATGTGGAAACAGTGATGCGATCTCATAAAACCCAATCATTATGATCAAAACTCTCAATAAAATGACTTGTCTGTCTCTCTGTCTTTTCCTGTCTGTCTTCCTCATAGACAGTCTAGGCATGGTTGTGGTTTCCAGTGGCCTTAAGGCACATTCATCGCCTACTCACTGGATGTGAAGTCTGGAATAGCAGCAGACTGTGCTAAATCACGCTAAATTGGCTCACCCACCATATGCTCCCATAAACATGCAGGCACTTGCAGGCACACAGACAGGAACACAGTTGAACACACAAAACACCCAGGCCTTTTTTTTTCGTGTTTGTTAATTTTAATTTGCTTGTGTGTTCTCGTCCCAATGGATTTGCAAGAGCCCGAAAGAAGTGGAGTCTGGGCTACTGGTTTTAATGACACATTTATTTACACACGCACATACAGAGCCAATTAATGGACAGACAGAAAATACCTAGATGCACATTTAAAATGATACACACACCTTGATAGAACAATTTTACCGACATAATCATGAGGGTTGAGTTAATGCTGCCTAGAACAGAATAGAATAGAAAGGATCATTTACAAATAAACTATAAAATGTCCTGCGTACAGCTGCTAACCAAATGCCACACTACATTTTGTGCAACCATACTTGGTTTAATTGTGTATATAACATGCAGTATGCATAATTATGTGTGTCGTATAGGTGTCCAATGTGCAGGCACGGGCTGCACGGTTGTCCTGGGCCCCCCCGGCAGGGCTGGTGAACAGGCATGGTAACGGGATGCCTGTGTCCTGCTCCTATGAGGTTTCTCTCTCAGATAAGGGACGAGACGGAAAGTATCGCCTCATATACAGGTAGGGAACACACTCCAAGCTAAAAGAATAAGCCACCGGGGACAAAGACACCTCAAGAAATGGCCAAAGTACACTGGTGTGACTTTTGTGCTTTGTTTGTTTCAGTGGCGAAGAATTGGAGTACCACCTGAAAGACTTAAGGCCAGCGACAGACTACCACGTACGGTAAGGACTTTGCCAGAGGACATTTAGCATGTGGTGTTTTATACTGCTTTCATACCTTTTGTATGTTCTATATGTGAGGTTTGTGGGTTTTTTATATATACATACATATATATATATATATATATATATATATATATATATATATAGATATAGATATAGATATATATATATATATATATATATATATATATATATATATAGATAGATAGATAGATAGATAGATAGATAGATGGATATAGATTCTAGCCGTGAACATTTGGATAACTTGTGTGTTTGCTTTAGGGTGTCGGCAATGTACAACTCGGTTCGAGGCTCGTGTTCAGAGGCCGGATCGTTCACCACACACTGCAGCGCCCCCGATGTCCCGTTATCCCCGAAACTCTCCCACCGCACCAAGAGCACCCTCACCCTACAGTGGAAGGTACAGGCACTAACAGACACTCCTTTTTCGTCTCAAAGACATACAGTAACCCCTTTAAACATCCCAGTGACTTATGATGTGTCAATTGGTTTTGACGGCCCATTTGCGATTTAAATTATTATAAATTAAACAAGACTCAGGGTTCTTTATGTGTCTACCACACTTCATTTGTACAGTGACACACAAAAGTATTTTTTTAGGCTTTTTCCACCTTTAATTGATAGGACAGCTAGGTGAGAAAGGGGAAAGACATGCAGGAAATTGTCACAGGTCAGATTCGAACCCTGGACCTCTGCGTCGAGGTATAACACTCTCAGTATACGTGCGCCTGCTCTACCCACTGAGCCCAACCCTGCCACGGCTCTGCGTTGTTTGATGAAAGTAAACAGATATGCTTTACCTGGTTTACCTAGCTTGACTTTATCAGTCCTACAGCCCCTATTGGAGAGACATTCTTGCATTGTTGCACAATGCAGTCAGGGCGCATCCCTCTGGCCTCTCTGACCTTCTCCTTGCACACTTAATTTTCATCCTCTCACAACAGTCACTGATAAAGAGTGACATGAATCATCCAGACAGGATATGAGGCCAGTCATAAAAACACGGCGAGTATTTTGTCTGTGTCAGTGTTAGATACTTTTATCCTTGACTAATCTCTCTGTCTCGCTCTTGTCTCTTCTGTGCCTCGCTCCGTCCATTTCTCTGTCGTCCACAGCCCTCAGGCGACAACGGATCCAAAATCACAAACTACCTGCTCGAGTGGGATGAGGTGAGTCTGTCTCTCATCTGTCATGCCTCCCCTTTCATTTTAAAGAAAGAAGCACTCGTACCTATCACAGACGTCACAAAACGGATGTTAACATGTAGCTCCTCAGACAAGACATAATAAGTGTTTAAATTATGCCTTTCCAATCCATGTCGGTCCTCTCACTCTCATTCTCCCTTTTGTACTTTTTCACTTTGTCATCTTTTTTTTTTCTGCGTCTATTTTATTTAACTTTTTTCTTCAATCTCCTGTTACAATTAATTGTATCCCCTTGTTCTTGTGTCATCGTACTTTCTTTTTTTCATCTATTCATCCATCTCTTCTCTCCTCTGCAGGGAAAGAAGAACAGTGTTTTCAGAGAATGTTACTTCGGGAGCCAGAGACACTGTAAGCTGACACGACTGGTCCCCGCCTGTGGCTACACGTTCAGAGTAGCTGCATACAATGACATTGACGCAAGGTAATGTTTCCTATTACTGAATACACAAACACATGTGCTATACAATCACATTCACTCAGGTGAAAAAAAGTAGTCATGCACACATTATCATGAATAGCACAGGAGGCAGATGCCCTAACTCTTTCTTGTTGCTTATTCATGTACTGTAGGAGCATGGATTTAAGATACACGACCGCTTTTCACATGAGCACCTGACAGTTAGCACTTCAGGCACAACATACGCATTTTCATTATAAAGTCTGAATGAATCTGTACAACTCTGTAATAATTGACATGCAGCCTGCGTCGATTATTTTGCATGTGACAGGAGTCCTCCTCCTCTTTCCTTATTTCCCCTCCATTTCCTCTCCTCTTTGTCATTATGGTGGCGAGCATCTCGCCTGCAGTCGTTAGGTTGACAGGGAGGAGGGAGGAGGTGATGGAAGGGAGCGAGAGTGAGGGAGGAGATATTAGCTCTTGGGCTGAACTCAAAGCGGCCTTAATGCATCCTTCAGCTTTGAAGCTATGGACACTCAGTCTGGCACAAACATACCCGGCACACGCTGGCTTTTCATTACTTGCTATTTTTCTTACTTGAATTTCTTTTCCCGACCTCTCAAATTCCTGCTACTGGCCATACATTTAAATTCTTTCCCTCCTGCAACTCTCAAATTAGCCTTGCCTCATCCTCTGTTTTTTCCGTCTGGCTTCTAACATGTATACATCTCCTGTTACGGCTCCTCTTTAACCTCCCTCTTGGCAGCTCCCCACAGCCCCATCCTTACCTGCATCCCCGCACCTACCCCTTCATTCCCTTGAAATGAGCACTAATGTCAGTGTCCTTTTCTTATTCACGTTTTCTCCTCTTTTCACTTTTCAAAAATGTTCGTCTCTCCGTCCCTGCTGAATTTGTAATTCATGATGCACAGCTTCTCTTCCCTCTTGCACTGCAGTCCCCTTTCCCTCAAAACTAATGATCAAAGAAGTGAATAATTGGCTTCAGCATTTTAAATGAAAACTAAAATGTGAATAAAATGGAAATGTTGTTTTTTGCAGTGGCTTCAGCACAGAGGTGGTCTTTTACACCATGGGCACCCTGCCTGCGCTGCCTCTGGCACCGCGGCTGGTCAGGGCGGGGGTGTCCTGGGTGACCCTGGAGTGGGGGCGTCCTGAGGGCAGTCCGAGCGAGGAGCAGCTCAAATACACACTCGAGATCCAGGAGGACAACAGCGTAAGTACCACGCACATCTAAACACCCATATTTATATACATAAGTTTATGTTAGGGGCACAGGTTCTTTTCCATTACGCTAAAAACAGCCCTCATAGATTTGAACATGGTGGGAGCCACACAATCCACCATAGTAAAATTTGAAAGTGTAATCTGGTTTTGTGAAACCTTCAGTTGTGTTATTTGATTGAGCTCTGTGCTGACAGTTACTCGAATCCCACAAGAAGAGAAAGAGGAGAATAAACAATTTCCAGCAAGGAAAAATGGATTGTGAGAAAATATAAAAATACAAAATAGTTTTGGGGTAATGTCCAGCAGATGCACAGAGCAGTATTTCTTATAATACACAAGCATACACAAAGAAACACTACATGATTGTGCATGTATATAAAATGGGAATTGCACCAAATGCTCCCACACACTCCCTCACACACACATACAGTATATAATGCAAAAGTCAGCATTTATTGCATCCATATGCTTGAAAATGTGCGCTTAAACTAATACACACTGACAGAAACACTCGTACATACACACACAGACTTCTGACAGTGTATCTGTATCTGTATTACCCACAGGGAACAGACTTTCATCCTAAGTACACTGGAGAAAACTTGACCTGTACTGTACAAGGCCTGAAGAGGAGTACACAGTATAAATTCAGGGTGAGTGATAACATAATGTGGATGCTGGTGTGTGTGTTCATTTTTTTTTTATTATCTACGCCAAGGAGGTTATGTTTTCAGTTCGGTTTGAACAAATACTGGCCCAATTTTCATGAAACTTGGTGGAAGCGTGTAACATGGGCCAAAGAAGAACCCACAACATTTTGACATGGATCGCAAATTAATTGCGAGATAGGGCGTTTGTGCTGCATTCACGTGGTGTCAGAATAATAAAAAAAAATGTATTCCAGACGCTCAAAACTTCACTTTCAATTTTGTTACCTTTTGTAGCGAGCAAGGCTAGCTCTTGCCCTGTTTACAGTCTTTTTGCTACGCTAAGCCAACCTTCTGCTGGCTGTAACTTCATATTTACCGTACAGACATGGAAGTACTTTCAATCTTCTAATTTAGCTAACTTTAATTAAACCAAATGTTTAATTAGTGTGTAGCCTAAATGTGTTATGTACGCGTTTGTCAGAATGAAATGGACAGTAATTAGCATGATTAGCATTAGCTGGTGTATAAGATGAGTGGGATTTGTTACGTAGGATGTTCAATAAAAACTTTATATGAATAATATGTCATTCAAAGTACATTAAAGCAAACCCTCAAAAGGTTGCATTTACTCTTTGACATTTTGTTTGATTTCAGGTGTTCTCTTGAGTACAGTGTGTAGCTACAGCTCGAGTCATCTTGTGTGCCTATTAATCTTCAGTTTTTACTTGATCAGTTTCCAGTCAGTGATGTTTTCTTTCTGTTAAATGTTTCTATGGATACCAGCCTATCCAGGTGACTTCAGTGAGTCAGTTGTCATCAGTGGTATTACAGCATCCATCAATGTAGTAAGGAATACAGCATTTTACCGTCAGAGAAGTGGCTGCAATTTAACTTGTTGTGAAAGAAGGCAATTCACAAGCCAATTAGAAAGTAGAGAACACCGGCTCAAATAAAAGCTGTGATAGCTGTTCATAATGTGAGGACATTGTGACACAAATGTTACTCACAGTAGATCTCTGTAGGCCTAAGTGAGTTTGCATTATTATTAATAATGCGGGAACTCTGTGTCTTGTTGTCAACAATGTATTATGGTGCAATCATCTCATACACCTTACATGGACTTACACACACACATACAAACACACCCACACATGCGCGCACCTGTCCTCACTCGCACTGTCAGTTGAGGCGGCTGACACAAACATACATGCTCACACACACAAAGGGACCTCTGTGTTCTTTGTGATGTTTGTCCGGTGTGAACATCTGGAAACAAAGCAGATTGATTTTCCATGGAATGGGGTAATGGAGGGATTAAACTGAAGAGAAATGAAGGCAGAGGAGCCATGATAACCACAGGTGGAGTAGAGAGTAATGGCTCCTATCGATCAGGACAGTTCCTTTACTTCTTGATGGATTCCCATTCTCACTGTGCCTCTTTTTTGTCTTACAGTCCATCTTTACTCATTTAGTTTCTTCTTTTACCCTATTCTTTCTTCCATTTCTCTCCCTTACCCTACCATATTTTCTATGTATACTGCCCTTCTGCCCTCTTTGCTTTCCTCTTCTCATTTTCTTTTGTTCACCTTACATTGTCCCTCCTTTAACCCTCCATATTGTCCGTTCCCATCCCTGCAGCTCATAGCATCGAACATGGAGGGAAAGAGCAGTCCTAGTGAAGTGCTGGTGTGCACCACCAATCCAGACAAACCAGGCCCTCCATCTACACCCTGTGTCACCGCAGTAACGCCCTACGGATTTACCATCACATGGGGTAAAGATTCAGACCCACACATGTATGCACATTTACCTTAAGGCGCTGACATACAGAGCCGATTGTCGGCCGTCGGACAGTCTGGCGAGGTCGGTGACTCTAGTCTGTTTGGTGCCGTTGGAGATCTGTCGGCCTTTATTTTGGCCGACCCGACATGCTCAGTCGGAGACAGGGCAGTTGGGACTCACCCGGAAATGGCGAGCGGATGAGCCTCTCAAAATCTGACGATAATCTTTTAAACTGACCTTTGTCGATCTGAAATGAAGACAGATTCAGAAACTGCACGGCCTATTTCTCGCTTAAAATGTTTTCAGAAACACGTTTCGGTGAACTATTTTAGTACAATATTAGATCGTATTCTGAACAAGCCGCCATGACAGTCTGGCTGTGAACATAGACTGTATATAGAATGGACCAACAGATCCCGTTGCTCTGGACGGAGACCAGTGAAGGATATTAGAAGCACTTTTCCGGTGATGGCTGAGAGTTACTGCGCAGCCTCCAATTGAGAGAGATGACGTAAATGTGACATGAGCAACCTGTCTGAAAGTTGGAAGTCTTCTGGTAGCTGTGCCAAAAGAAATCTCAATCATTACGAATATTGCAGAGACGGAGAGCGTAGGTATATGTAAGGAGATAACATATGCACAGGCTAATTATTGCTAACTAAAATGCTAGTTAACAATAGTAATTAAACTTAAACAGCTAATGTAAGTCGAAACTGCCTGCGAGCTTCTCCTGTACTATACGGTATTTCCTCTACTGTGCGACAGTAAGTGTTGCATAGTCACTTAGCCTGTTTTTATAAAAACGTCTGCTACGGAGCCATAACATGAGGTACAAGGTAATGGAGCCTTTTATACATTGTTGTGTTTTTTTAGAAATAAACAATGGACAAATAGAGTCTTGAAACGCTTCAGATGTAAAGTTATTCGCTGTCAAAGTGACTTCAAAATGAATGGCAGTCAATGGGATGCTAACGGGGGGGTGAGTGCTTGTTAGCATCAAAATGGTGCCATAGGAGGTATGCTTACCCCCTTGGCTGTGAATTTCCGGAGAAAAAAGACCCACGTGACATGTTCATCCGATCAGCCGCCGGTTTTCATTTTCTGGGAAACAATACAGAGCAGCGCCGCCTGCTGCTACGGAGACGTATTACACGCAGAGCGTACGCACAAGTCGGCGTCGCCTCAGTGTGTTTTGAGGCATTTTTTTGGACCTCGGGGACCCGACTGATCAGTCCGACTGCCTTTTCTGCCGACGGTCGGCCATCTGGTTGGTGTGTAAGCACCTTTACACCGACACAGAGATGGGCAATATTCTTAAAAACCAATGGTTGCACATTCTGTAACACTTACAAGATGCAAGTGGAAATGCACACAGTCACAGGGAATTGTACTAACGCAACCACCAAACGTGAAGTTTAAATTCAAATTTAAATGATCATACATTACCCACCCTCTAACATACAGATGCATTTAAATGAATATGTTTTTTTCCAATCTTGGACTTGTTCTAATAGTTTTAACCAACATTTGCTTGGTCAACTGCTGAGATACTATTTTTAGTCCATTAGTTGATAAAACAAGAAAAGCCAAGGCTTCCCAATTATCTGAATTTGTCAATGGCATAATGGAAAAGGTTTGAACATGTTCTGGTATCCATTTAAGGACAGTCAGTATAGTACTATTCTAGAAAATACATTAGGAAATGTTCAAAATGGAGTGGTGATAGTTGCTCAAACAAATCAAATCTAGCAGAGCATATAGCAGAACACAAGTATTGATGGAAAATAGAAAATCAATGACAAACTTCTGCCTCTGGGGTGTTATCATGAAACTGAAGTAGCGGCCATAAAAAGCCATCATGTGTGCTATCATCCATCTGTCACGTGTCAGTGCTGCGGGAGTCGGGGCAGCCTGCCCTTTTTCAAATGTTGTAAAATGGCACAGATCATGCTGCATCTCTCGATCACCGTTCAGATATTGATTTGACTTAAAAAGCTATAAACACAAAACATTTTAGAATGCTAAACAAAAAAACAAAAACAACTTTATTGCGTTATAAGTAGTGTTTTTTACACCAGCTATAGCTCAACCATTTTAAAGTGATAGAGCGGCACTACAGTCCATTATGTAATGTGTGTTGATACAATAAGAATAAGCAGAGGCACAGTCAAGTAGGTTGTTTCCAGCAGTGCGGATTCACCTATAATCTCAGAATAAATCATCCCCAATTGTGTATTTTATTGTTACCACCACAAAATCTCTCTAAAAACATCTTTATACAGATTAATACAGAAATAAAAGAAACTAGAACAATTCCTTACCAGTACCCTTGAAACATTTGGCAGGAGTTGTATAACTATGCTCTGAGATAATTATCAAAATTATGAAAGTAAAACTACCACAGCTTTATGAGTTATTGTACAATGTCTTTAGGATGGATGGGGATGCTAAATGTCAAGAAAAGTCATAACGGATGACCTATGAATGTGTGTTATATTATTTTTTGTGAAGAATTTGTGCTGATACTAGGCCATTTTACACCTTTTCCTGAAGCCATAAAGGTCATGCTGGAAATGTGAGATGTTTTTACACGTATTTCTCTGAGTTGTTCCCCAGCTCATAATGTTTGTGTGATAATAACTCAAACTAAAATGACACCATCTATTCCTCCAACAGATCCTCCCCAGGACAACGGGGGCTCAGAAGCTCTTACGTACCTGCTAGAGATCTCAGAGGGATGCTCTGAAGGTACGACTTATATCTATCTGCCTGTGCTTCCGTTCATCCATCCAGCCACACATTCAGCTAATTTGAGTGCTTTTTCAGTCCATCTTATAAAAGAAAGCTCAAAATGTACCAAACCGTCATCACTCCCCTGTGCTGGTTCTCTCTATGCATCCATTTCTCTCACTTACCCTCCTAAGAAGAACAGCGGCCATAATTCACTCTTTGTTAGCAGCAATTTAGCACACAGCATTTTTCAGATTTCTGCTGATCTGCACCCCAGGAAGCAAATGTTCTCTGTATTCATTCAATCACATCAAAGAAAGAGAAGTAAGTTGTTTCGTGAAGACCAGTGTTTAATATCAAAGAACAGAAGAATAAAATGTCAAAAGCTCATATGTCTTCTTTCTGTCTTCCGCACATATTGAAGCCCATGTCCAGTGGATTGATGTAATTGGTTTTGGGTTGTTTGCAACTCAAATTTGCAGTCAGTATGACTGGATGGGATCTCTTTTTATCAGATAAAAACATTTTAAGAGCAGCTAAGAATCTTAACTGGCTTAATTGGGTTCAATTTTTATTTATTTTCAATTTATTTCTCTATAGCATTTTATATCCATGACTAATATAAGTTTTATCATTAGTTATTTATCAAAAGCTTAACATTCAAAAACTTCATCTGCTTCATCGGGACTGTGTGGGTGTGATTTGATCAGATTTGATTGACAGAGACCTAACAACCCACCAATTCCATCAGATTTTGATTCTGGGGTTCCTGATCTGTGCAAGGAAGTACATAACCTGATTCCATTCCATAACCTGATTCCATAACCTGATTCCATAACCTGATTCCAACTGATACTCAACTTTAAACCAGTGAAAAAAGCACAGACAAAACAGAAAATACAGAAATATATGATGTGATATCACCAAAACTGTTCTTGCCTTGATGGAATATTGTTTGTTCATGTATGATTCCATGATCGTGACAAATATTCAAACATCAGCGATACCTTGTACAGTATAACAATTTTCTTTGCCCATTTTCCCCTGTTCTCTGATCTGTATATTGAAGGGGTTTTCTGCTTAGAGGAATTTTTGGCGCCCCCCCAAAGAGGTTTTAGCCAGCCCTGAAGGAAAATTACTAGCATCAAAATGATAACAATTTAGAATAAAAAATAGTGATTCAAATCCTCTCTAAATGTGTTTACGAGCAATTTACCAAACAACCGTTAATCAAGCAGAACATAAACTTGAATATGAGAGCTAATCTCACTTTTACCATCCAGAGTCAGGCTGTGTCAGACTTCCCTGGTGCTTTACTTAAATATTGATTGATGATGATGATTTTTTTAACCAGTTTTGTTAATTGGGGGTTTTATTTATTCAAACATAATATACATTTTTGTTTATGAAATTGTCAGAAATAACAGGAAAATGCATAGATTTCTGTCAAATAGGGTAGCAGAGTCTTTGCCTTTCCTGTACGCAGACTGATCATGCTTGCTGTCGTGCATAGTCCCCCCCCCCCCAGAGTCAGGAAACACCCTGTATTGTCTCCATCTCCTCCTTTTTTCTGTGCCCTTTTCACCTTCTTACATCTCACTAAGTTGCACCAGCTCTCAGGTTGAACTCTCAGGATGGTCCTGACTCATCTCATTGTGGTTGCTGCAATTCATTACAGTATTACGTGTGTTTTGTGTGGGTAGCTTCACTGCTCTGAAACAGTTGTTTGGGTAAACTCTAAGCAGTCACTGAACACTGTCTTTTTTTATGTGCAGCGCTTAAGAGTTCACTTGAACACCACTTTCAGCTGTAGTCAGAGCCAAGCCAAGGGAGCCTTAAAAGCAAGAAACACACAAACTGACAGAGGCCAGTGAAAGGTTGATGATAATTGATTCTATTTGCATTCTGACTCTTAATCTGGTGCATAAATAAGTGCTCTTTTTCTCTGTGTATTTTTTTTGGCATGACAAATAAAATACATCTGTGTTGCCAAAGCATAAAGACAAACACACATACAAACAGCAACAAGTCCCCCTCTGTACCTTCTGAAGCTAGGAATCTAATAACAGCATGGTTTATGGGTTACTTCTTTATGGCTCAATAATAGTTTAGAGGACAGCGCCAAGGTCGTGTGTGTGTGTGTGTGTGTGTGTGTGTGTGTGTGTGTGTGTGTGTGTGTGTGTGTGTGTGTGTGTGTGTGTGTGTGTGTGTGTGTGTGTGTGTGTGTGTGTGTGTGTGTGTGTGTGTGTGTGTGTGTGTGTGTGTGTGTGTGTGTGATTTGTCTTTGTGTATTTCTGTGTGTTCATGTATGTAATACTATGATAGCTGTGCCTCTTAAGAGGACTACAAGAACAAACCACGTAAGAGGCTGGCTGGTTGAACTCCCTGTGACTCTTTATGTCCTGTACCAGTATAGACCAGTGCAGGTTCACCTACTGTAACATTGTTAATTCTTCATTGCTTGACATACATTTGTTTAATGAGAACACTGGAAATAGCTAGACACTTACACAATGATAAAGTATATTAAAAAAAAAAGTTTTTCAAGCCTCGCCAAAGCATTTTTGAAAGGTGAAGAAGTAAGTAGCTGTAGTCAGAGTATATAAATAACTCAGGTGTATGCAATACATAATCCCAATATATGCTCCTTCTGCTGTAAAACTGCTTTCTGTGCTGTGGTATAAACAGGCAAAACACAAGTGCTGCTTTACAGGTGAAATAATAAGTTTGACAGTACCACACAATCCATCAACAGAACTGAAAAAACAACCCCAAAGTGGTGTTCAGTTATGAGGTCAAGGAGATCTGTTTCTGGAAAAATAATTAGGTCGACTGCAGTGTAGATGCGAACCAGCAGGAGATTCTGACATGCACTTGTGCTCATGTATGCGATGGGTTGCTTAATTCAGTTGTTTTGTGTGTGCGTGTGTGTGTGCAGCGAGCCAGTGGGAGGTAGCGTACAGTGGTCCAGCAACAGAATGTGTGTGTGAGCGCCTCACACCTGGGATCTTCTACCGCCTACGTGTGTGTAGCATCACCACGGGAGGACACAGCCCGGTAAGACACACACACACACACACACACACACACACACACACACACACACACACACACACACACACACACACACACACACACACACACACACACACACTCGCATGCAAAACTTCAGAGTGGTAACCTGGTAAACCTTTAATTTTTTACGAATGAGTTAGGAGTTTGGCAGCATGTAGTAAAACGGGGGGAAATCTGCACATAGATTATCAACAATGTACCCAAGTATAATTAAGATTTTTGCCAGTAATTATTCAAACTGATCTATAACTGCAGTTCCTTCTCTTTTGTTGTGATTTCCTGTGCTCCTGAAGTGCACTGTTAGTGTTCCAGTCCGTACACTAAGTGTCCCACCAGGGCCCTGCCAGCCGCCAAGGATTGTGGGTAAAGCCAAACACAAGGAAGTGCAGTTAGAATGGGGTAAGTGTTCACATACACGTACACTGTGTTAAGTTTTATTTACCAGAATGGCTGCTTTATACATTTCCCCGGCCAACTCTAATGAAACCTTAGTCAACCATGTTTCGGCCTAATTGAGCCCTAATTTAGCCTATGAAATGCCTAACCTAGCCTCTCATCTGACTTAACTCCCCTAATGTCTGCCCATTATTGCAGATTAGTACTGTTATCTGTTGGCAGGCAAAAGTCTCCCAGCCTGAAATGCTGAGGAAGTTCTTGTTTAACCAATTTAATCCAGCTGGCCTCAGCCCTAATGAGCTCAAATTCAGGCAGCGCTGCTGCAATTACTGACTCGAGTTGAAGGTCAGACATAATGTATTGGAGGGTTTTCCCCCTGTCTCCATCATTTATTACTTTCACCATACTGCAACCAGAGTGAAGCAACTGGTAGAAGAAAGAGGGGATTGAGACATGCACCTGGTGAACTGATCTGTAAACACATGACGTCTGAAACTAAACATAATATTGAGCAAAGCTTTTAAAGTTTATGCATAAAAGACATCATATTATCATATATGTTGTGTCTTGCTATTACACACGGTTTTAACTCTCTCTCTCTCTCTCTTTCGGTCTCGCTCTCCCTCTCCCTCCCTCCTTGTAGAACCCCCTGTCTCTGAGGGAGTATGTGAGGAGTGTGTGTTCAGTCTGGAGATGAGTGAGGGGGACACCAAGCCAGCAGAGGTCTACCATGGGTCGGAGCTGCAATGCAGTGTTGGTAGTCTGCTGCCTGGTGCCACATACAGCTTCCAACTGCGGGCTGCCAACGAGGCTGGGGTAAGAAATTCAGATGCACACGCAGCAGGAGTACGAATGAAAAAGAAAACCCATCAAATAGTAATTTGCCAGGCAAGATCATAAAAAACATAAACACTTCCCTGATGAAACAGGGAACTTGGAACAAGATTTTCAGAATGTATAAAAGTATTTTTTTTTTCTAATTTTTCCACTTTACAAGCATGCAATTCTGTATTTAATGGCTCTTAAGGCCATTAAGTCTATTCAGCACATCGAGTACATAAACTGCGGAACCTCTTAATATGATCCAAATATGAAAAAACTCCAACTCCATTTAAATTAAAATGTTTTTTTTTTATTGTAGCCAGGCTCACAGACACACATAAACACAGGTACAAAGGGCCAGTATCTATTAGGTCAGAGTGTACCAGACAGACTAACCGCAGCCGAGTTTGGTTTGATCATTTGTCTGCTTGGTTTGATCATCCACACACTCGAGAGTGAACTAGCACTCAGACTGGCTAATCGAATGCTGGCACAAACACAGTACACGCTTAAAAAAATCATCGCACACATGCAGAGGACACACAAAAAGAAACCGCAGTCACATAATAAATTGGCAACCCAGTGTGATTTGTGCCGTCTCTTCCACTTGTGTTAGGTCAAACACATGTCTCATCGTGAGTGTGCTGTCTCCTTATCTCTTTCAGTTCGGAGCGTACTCCGAGCCAACAGAGGTGACGACTGCAGCAGGCCCTCCTGGCCAGTGCGGGGCGCCACTCATCACTCTCACCAGTAACACCTGCGTGACACTCAACTGGGAGGTGAGATAAAAACACAGATACGCTCTTGTACTTATCAAAGGAAGCACTTGTTTTATGAGCAAATAAAGCATAAGAGAGAGAGGGAGAGGGAGAGAGACCACATTTGTTAAAGCTGTCTGAAGAGGCTCAACCTCCCTTTTTCTGTTTCTACTGACCTAAAAAGCTGCTGCTTTAAATGTGTCTACCTCTTGTGTACAATAGACCTAGGAGACTTGGAGGCTTGTTTTTAGAAATCCAACTCATCCCGGATGATGTATCCAAATATTAAAAGAAATTCTCTGGTGTAGTATCTAAAATTGAATCTAGTAGTATATCCCTCATTTCCCTTAAGCCTGCTTTAATGTTGCATTATATTTCCTGATTTATGGCAGCATGTTTTAATTCCAAGTTCCCATCGGTTTCCCTGAGCTGAGTGTGTGTCTGTCTGTGTGTTGCAGAGTCCTGAGGGTTCGGGTACTGATATCTCCGAGTATCATTTGGAGTGGGCGAGGGAAGACGAACCCATGGAGCTCATCTACTGTGGAGCTGCCACACAGTGTGAACTGTCTGACCTGACACCAGCCACCGATTTCTGCTGCAGGCTACAGGTAACACACACAAACATACACTCCAAACCTACCTATAGGTATTAAATACACATGCACTTATTCACACCCACACACAGATGCAACTGCATTCCTGCGCAGAAAATAAGAAAGCACATAAACTATATAGAAACACATATACATGAACAAACATGCACATGAACACAATCATGACAGAGACTCAGTCAGGACGCCAGCACACACGCCAAAAATGTCAGCCAAGGCAGCCACAAAAGCAAGAAACACACACAAACTTACAGAGCCCAGTGAAAGGTTGATGATAATTGATTCTATTTGCATTCTGACTCTTAATCTGGTGAATAAATAAGTGCTCTTTTTCTCTATGTACTTTTTGAAACTCTCTCTGTCTCTCTTTCTATGTCTCTCTTTCTCTCTCTCTCTCTCTCTCTCTCACTTCCCCCTCTGTACCTTCTGAAGCTATGAATCTAATAACGGCATGGTTTATGGTTTACTTCTTTATGGGCTCAATAATAGTTTAGAGGACAGCGCCAAGTTCATCCTAATGTCCTAATCAATGCGTTTGAGTGTGTACATGATCTGTCTTTGCGTATTTCTGTGTGTTCATGTGTGTTCATGTATTCATACTATGTTAGATGTGCCTCTTAAGGGGACTACAAGAACAAACCACGCAAGAGGCTGGCTGGTTGAACTCTCTTTGACTACTTATGTCCTAGGTTCACCTACTGTAATATTGTTAATTCTTCAAAGCTTGTCAAACATTTGTTTAATGAGAACACTTGAAATAGCCAGACACTTACACAATGATAAAGTCAATAAAAAAAAAAGGTTTTTCAAGCCTCGCCAAAGCATATTTGACGCGTGAAGATAAATCAGAAATACTACTGAAATATAACTTTTTCTTCAAAGTATGCAGATAGTTTACTGCCACGATAGAGTAGTAAGTCAATACTTTGCTTTAAGCACACATTATAGACTGCAAATCATGTCTTCTACTCCTTGATGTGCACTCACAATAATTTTGCTGTGCTGTTCTTGGAATGTGGCTTCAGTTTAGTTTTATACAGATGTGGTCCTCATGTTCTTAGAATTACCGTATATTACATTATATTATAATAAATCCATCGCTCCTCACAGACAACTTGTTTTGTCTTGCTTGTTACTTTTAACAGCCTCAAAGTGCACATGCTTGCAAATTAAAAGAAAATTGCAGAGGACAATTTCAACATTTGTTAATTCTTTTTATTTTAGTTCAAGCTTTCAAAATCAAGCACGTGTATTTTTAAAAAGCTGCTGTATTTTGTCTGGGTTTTCTCCTCGCTGAGTTTGTCTGAGGCAATGCAGTAGACTATTGCAACTCAAAAGCAATCGGAGGGCATTTGATAGAGGCTACTTGAGGTGAATATAAATGTGTTACACAACAGAAGGAATAGACAAATGTTCTTTCACAACTAATTTGAATTCATCCCCTGCTGGTTTTCTCTTCTTGTTCCATTCTTCATGTCTGTTCCTCCCCTCTATTTTACATTGGCTTGCTCTGTGTCACTCTTTCTCCTGCCAATTCATGTCACCTTTGTCTTCTTCTCTTTTCAACCTGCTTTTAACCTTCATCTATCTGTCTTAGTCTTTGTCTCTCCAATCATGCTTTTCTTGTCAACCCTTTCTTCACAACTTTTCCGCCCTCAAATCCCACTATCGATTCCCTCATCTCCTTCATCTCTTACCCTCTCTGTGTTTTTGTGTCCAACTCAGGCAGTGAATCAGGCAGGTGCTGGTCCTTACAGCGAGCAGGTGAGTTTCCGGACCCCGGCGACAAATCCCGACCCAGTCTCCTCCCTCACCCTCCTGGACCTCCCGACCTCCTCAGAGTCAGGCCACTCCCCGTCTACCTGCCTCCTCCTGAGGTGGGATGAGCCGAACAGCAACGGGGCGGAGATTACCTCCTACGTCATCACCTTGGACGACCAATCCATCACTGTGGAATCAGGGACAAGTCACCTTGTCACAGGCCTGCAGCCAGACAGCGAATACAGGTACTGGCATAAACTAGTAGACAGCAGGGCTCAAGTGAGGAGCATTTAAACTGATGTTTTATTGGATATAAAGTGTGATTTATATTGTTGATGATCCCCAAATCATGGGTTGACATTTTTACTTTCATGAGCTACAAATAAAATCCAACTATACTACCTCAGACATTGATTGATGGTCAAATGTCCATTCAGATGTCAGAGCATCTGAAACATAGTTGCTTCCTAAACCAGTATGAAATATTGAATAATAAACCCACATTAACAAGTAGTGTGCAGTAGTTTTCTAGAGCTTTTTTTGTTTAAAACAGCTGCCTGCAGTGTCTGAACAAAAACAGTAAAGTTGCTGGCTGTAGAACCAAAAACCTGATTTGAAATGCTCTGTAGTGATCAAGGGAAAGTGTGATGTGTAATTCTCTGTGGGTTCTTCACTATGACCCTTTCACATTCTTAAAGTCCAACTGAAATATATAGCATTATTAAAGGCTTGGGGTTGGTAATGTTGAAAAGCTAGCAGGATTTGAAAGTAGCATCTTCTCGGGGCTTCGTCTAACCGCCCAGCAGCTACAGTTGACGGATCTTTTTCACTCCTTTTTCAGAGCCCATAAGTTATTTATTGCTGTCGGGGTGTAAAGGCCATTTTAAACAATATATAAAAAAACTGTTTATTGGAAAAAAGTTGCCGACCTTTGAATTCAATTAAAAAATCTTGTCCTGCACCTTGAACGAGCGACCAAACAAACATTCACCATTAAACAGCTTGTAAACGGGGTGAGCTCCAGCTCACCCAGTAAGAGCGTGCGCCCCATGGTGGCTGAGGCCTTTGCAGTGGCCCAGGTTCGAATCCGACCTGCAGCCCTTTTCTGCGTGTCATCCCCCATCTATCTCCCACCTTTCTTTTCTATCCACTGAAATAAAGGGGGAAAAAGCTCCCTCCCCCCCCAAAAAAAAAAAATAAAAAAGCTTGTAAACACACCTGCAAATAATACTTGCACATGCTGATGTGGTTCCTACTCTTCATTACCACTAACTACGTGCTGTCTACCCATGAGTCATGACATGTAGGCTACAGTACAAGTTTCTTTGCTTTGTATCTTGTTCCCTGCAGTGTAATGCATGAATTTTAAAGCACAGGTACACAGGATGTATCAGTTGTAGTACTAGAAGTACTAGCTAGCTATGTATACTAGCTAGGGATAGCCTGTATGATGTTTGCATGAGCAGTGATGTCAGACCTTTTTTATACTCGAGCAACAGTAAACAACGAATTAGTAATCTGAATCACCAAATGCTGTTGTGCTTCTATAAGCGATTTTGTAATTACTGGTGTGTGTGTGTGTGTGCATTTGATTTTGTAGTGAGTTCTTTGAATCAAGGGGGGAGGGAGTAAGCATGTGATATATGAAGAGGCACAGCGATCACACTCCATTGTTTTCATTCTGAGGTTGTTTTTGTCCCAATGTCACTCTGCTCTCTTGCGTAATGGCTGCCACTGAGGCAGAACACGGTGCATGTGTGTGCTTGTGTACGTGGGTGTGTGTGTGTGTATGAGAGTCTCCCTGTGGGAGTTTTTTTTTTGTGTGACAATGACGGTAATTCTGGTTGTTATTTACAGCAGTGGGGCACTTCAAATAATATTATTCATATTGCATTAGCATGAATAGCTTTGGGAAGGACGGCAGTAAATGTTGTTTGCTCTGTCAGAGTGGGGCGGTGTGGGCTTTAGTGCAGGTTGTCTTATTGTTGATAAATATTGTTTAGACTTTAGGTGTTTTTCCTCTCGTCTGTCCATGCCGGGGAGAACTGTCCTTAGTAATAATAGTCGTATGTTCAAGAGAAAAAATGTCATTTACATTTTATATGTTTAAAAAAAGTCTTAATAGTACACCTAAACCACATACACCGCCTAAATAATGTATTTTCTAATTACATTTTGTGTTTTCATTGAACGCCTCAATAACCTTCAATCCCCAAAGATTGTGTGGAACATCTTTAGTTTTTAAAAAAATAAATTGGCCGCAGAGTTTGTTTTTCAGTAATGGCTTTTTTTTCAAATTCAAGGTTTCACAGCACTCCTTATGCATCTTCACTCAATCCTGTCAGTCCATTACTTATGTTAAAAGGTATTTAAGTCTGGAGAGACCCTTAAGAGGATAATTGCCACACAGTCATACAAAATACAGATTCACTGAAGCTGCAGTGCTAAAAGTTCATTCTCGAACGGACAACAAAACCACAAAATGAAAATTTTAATTAAATGAGACGTTGCATGCTTGTCATTCAAATAAATGTATTTGCAGGAAGGTGCAATTATGCACCTTGTTTGTTGCAAAATAGATGTTAAATTTCCATTTTAGTCATTTGGCTATCTGCCATTAACTTGAGCATACGATGAGTGACTAGTTAGGGAGTTTAGTGATTTGCTCAGCAGGAGACATGGTTACCCCAAGCCTTGTGGTTGTGCAGCGGCCACTGATGTGCTACCTTTTGTTCATCTTTTCCTTCAGTTTTCTTCATGTCACGATAAAGCACAATGCCGCATCTATTGACCTGAACTTTGATATGTAAATCTCTACATAACTAAATGTAATCCCTCATCATCAAAAGCTAGTATCCTTCATCTCTCATCCTCTTCCTTCTTCTCTATCCGCCATCATCTTTTATCTATATGCTTAATTACCCAGCGGACGGATGCCCTTTATCATTGGTCCTCACACAGCTGCATGAATTATAATGAAAGGTTATAGTTGCAGAGAATCAGCAATTAAATGTCAGACGGTAGATGCTCACTAGCTGAGGGCCTCTGATATGGATGCTAATCAGCTGATTAGACATTGACAGAAAAAGGGTGTAAAAGGGAGGGGGATACCTGGAAGAAGAAAGGCAGCAGGGGAGTTTGAAAGAAATCAATTTCTGCAAGTGCTTTTTAACTAGCAGTAGATCTGTATGTCCTTGTGTGCCTGCATGTGTTTGTTAGTATTTTTTTATTGGAGATGCACCAGTTGATCGGCCACCGGTTAAAACCATCGTTGTCAGATGATCGGCCATGACCGGTGACCAGCCTATCAGTCTCATATTATCGGGGTTTTTTGTCGGTCAAATATACACACAATGATTGTTTTACATTGCACACACTGCAGCACAAACAGGAACATCACAGCCACACACACAACATGCACATTGCGCACACTGAGGCAGCTGCGGCACACAGTACAGTCACACACACACACACACACACACGCACATCATGTCGTTCTTGTGGAACTTCTTAAGCATTAGTGAAAAACACATAAAGCTCACAATTTGCAACACCTGCAAGTCCCAAATAAGCTGTGGGGGAACCACCTTAAAAACATTTGGAACAACTACCTTAATCACACACTGACTGTTGTCACAGCAACATACAGTCCTGCCAACTTGGCAACTGTCTTGCTAGATTGAACGACTTTTCAGAACCTCTTAGCGACTTGTTCAGACCATCATGGAAAAAGCGAGAAATATATATATCATTTCATTCCCATGCATGCTGCTCAGTAATCACAGTGACCGGCTTTTCTGCAAATAGCGCTGGAGCTGGCGCACTCAGTAGGTGTGGTGCAGGCAGGAGGACACCATTTGCTGCAGGAGTTGGAGTTAATATATAATACACACACACACACATTTACATTCTTGTAAATATATACTGATTTGTAAATAGTTTGGTATAACTTAATGCATAGTTTTAGATAGATTAAAAAGTTGACCCTCTATAATAGGCCTACATACACCTGTTTTCTTTTGGTGAAGTAAAACGTGTGGGATATCCTAAAAAAAAAAAAATTTGATTTTATTCGTATTTTAAAATTTTTTTGAGTAAGAGAAGGTTCTGTAAACTGGTGCCGTTTTGGAGAAAATGTTATTTGATAGTCAATGTTTTATTATGAACACATAGATATCATTTAATTTTCCATTCAAGTGGGTAGTGACTCACTGTTCCTCAAAGTGTGGCAGGTGTTACGCTGCAGCTCTCTGTGTGCTCTCCCAACAGCATTGGCATTTTGTTTATGTTGGTTATTTGGTCAGATTCGGGATGTTGGTGTTCCAATTTGGGGAAATGTTTAGTTTGGACTGGCTAGAGTTTTGTGCATTCTCTTAGGAAGAAAGTGCAGTTCTGTCTCAACTTGGTGTTTGTTGCACAGCTGGCAGATGCGAGTTTTCTTTTAAATCATATTGCACAGAACCAGCTGTAGCCTGAAAAGTTCTTTTCAAACAGTAAATCTTGTAAAACACTGTGCAGCAGTAATTGTTTTTTAATGCATACTACTATACTCTAGATGAAGGAAAAAAAGTGGGCCAGCGAATCCAGACATACTTGTGTCTCATTCTGGAGAGTACATTTGTTTCTAATGGGAGGATAGTAATGGCCGAAGGGAACCAGGGTCAAAGCTAATACGCCAGATGAGTCTCTTCACTGAAAATTACTCCACCATTAGATAAATAGGTCTGCCAACACGCTAGGAACACACAAGGTTACGTAGTATGTAGTGTATATACCCAGCATTTATGTACATGTTTTTTGTCTTGTGCACTTGATCCCTGCACACAACAAACGTGTTGCTGTAACACCATTTTTAAAGGCATTTTCCCAAAAATATCAAGTAGTGTCTGATCGATACATGTAAAAAGACATTTTATCGTAGGGATTTTCACCTAGCACGATCAAATTGTAATCTGCCTCTCCCTCTCTTGCAGTGTACACATCCAAGCGGTGAATGCCATCGGTTCTAGTCCCTTAAGTCCACACCTACTGGTGAGGACACGCCCCCTCCCTCCAGCCCCGCCCCCCCTCGAATGTTCAGCGGCTGGCCCTCAGAGCCTGAAGCTGAAGTGGGGTGAAAATGCCAGCAACACGCACACCCGTGCCCTGCTCGCCGATGACATGGTCTACACACTACAGATGGAGGACAAGAACCACAGGTACGCGCGCGCACACACACACACACACACACACACACACACACACACACACACACACACACACACACACACACACACACACACACACACACACACACACACACACACTAATCTATACCTCATGGTATATACTGAGAAGGAGTCCATCTTATTTTATTCCAGACCACATGTACAGAGTAAAGAAAAGATAAAAAGTCAAAACATACTTATTTACACATCACAATAAAAACTCATAATTAAAGATTACATTTAAGAAAGACAATAAGAACACATTTTGTTCACACTAAACAATCATTGTATATGCTTTGTTGTATGATTTGAAGTCATTCACAGCAGCTCCTATATACCCTACATCTATACTTCATAGTATACACCAAGCGTATACTAACACTGGGCATACACAAACCACTGCATAGTGGATGATGAATTGCCTTATTTATGCTGCTTGCCCGACAGTGTGTGATACAATTTACAACATGGGTGAACAAGCCGTACTTCCATTAGCGCTGAGTGGTATGGTTGAAAGCAATATTCTTTACCAAAATGTAGGCCCAACTTGAGCAGAAATGTTCATATGCTTCAGCCTTGCTGGACTTATAAGTACTCTGTTTTCCTCAAAGTGTAAAACTAATTAAACCCTACTCCTCCCACAGTTTTTGCTCAAATTACACCAGCGTTGCTCCTCTGCATCTTCGGACTGTCCTCCACAAACGATCCAGCCAGATTGTTGAATTATCAAAAATTGAACCTGCAGTGCATCAACATGTCTTACATTAAACTGTACTGCAAACCACTACTAATGGTTATGAAAATAAATGCCAACATTTTAATCTCATGGTAGAAGTAGTGTGGTAAATTTCAGAATTTTATCTCAATAACAGAATTTTTGGCAATATTTTGAATGCTGTTCTCATGTAGGCTATTGCAGTCTAAGAGAATAGAGCATCTTTAAACATTAGTTTTGTCACTTATGGAGCGATCAATCTTTGTAAAAAGTTAATTACAGACATCTCTGTGTTGTTTAGATGAAGTACACATATTCACAGAATTTTGACTTGATAACTGAATATTTGACACTAGTTTGAAATCTGTTTACAAGCAACGCCGGTGATTGCCTCAGTCATAGTGTGAAGTGTGAAGCCATCTATGGTCACTCACTTTGGCAGTTCTCTCAACAAGATCATGACTCGCTTGATGTCTGAGGTTGTGAGTTCAATCCCTGGTTAATGCAGAACAATGTGGATTAGACACCTAGGTTTTAAGGTGCTTCTTCTTTATCAAAATTATTAACGCTATACACACTCCTGTAGAGAGAAGACAAGATTAGTAGCTATCATATATTGAGTCTCAGCTACGACCGGGGATTAAAACTGCGTGAGAAATTGCTCTCTAAACCTTTCAGCTACCCTGTGCAACACATTTCTCAGACTTTTTAACCCACAGCTAGTCAATACAGCAAATCAGGACCCAGTAGGTCAATACTACACACTAACACAAGATAGACAGAACATGAGCAGCTTCAGAGAAGATGGTGGAGTTTGTGTGGATTAATGCCTAGTTAGAAGTGTGTGTGTGTGTGTGTGTGTGTGTGTGTGTGTGTGTGTGTGTGTGTGTGTGTGTGTGTGTGTGTGTGTGTGTGTGTGTGTGTGTGTGTGTGTGTGTGTGTGTGTGTGTGTGTGTGTGTGTGTGTGTGTGTGTGTGTGTGTGTGTGTGTGTGTGTGTGTGTGTGTGTGTGTGTGTGTGTGTGTGTGTGTGTGGTAACCAGATGTACCAGCGAGTTGTCACGTTGAGGGCATCTGGAGCCAGCGGGGATACAGCCTCTAACAATCAACCCTCTATTTAACTGACTGGTCAGACAGGTGTGACAAAGAGAGAAACCGGGAGATGGAGAATTAGAAGACTGAGGAGGGGAAGGGGCAAAACATGATTGCTGACAGCGAGTGAAACACATAATTGGAAGGAGGGCAGAGTTTTTTATACATCCAAGCAGAAATAGCAAAGTGTGGGAATAAGAAAAGGATGAACAAAGAAAATGACTAAACTGAAAAGCTGTGAAGAGGCACTTTTATCTGCCCACCTGTCAGATTGTCTCGCTCCCTGTCTCCCTCTGTCGAGCCCTCTACCATTCTGGTTGGCCGGCCATCGGTGTTTGAATTAAGGCTTGGCTGGCATCAAGTTGGCACCCAGGTACCTTGGCACTGCTGGAATGGTCCAGAGTGCAGCAGGCAACAGATGGGGACCTGTGATCTGTTAACCTCTCCGACACACACACACACACACACACACACACACACACACAAATACACACACAAACACAAACATGCACATAGGCACAAACACACTCCCTGCCAGCCAAATTAAAACAGCTTTCACAGTTTAAAGAGTTTTCTTTAACCTTTTCTAGTTGGCACAGTGATCAGTGTGTGTGTGTGTGTGTGTGTGTGTGTGTGTGTGTGTGTGTGTGTGTGTGTGTGTGTGTGTGTGTGTGTGTGTGTGTGTGTGTGTGTGTGTGTGTGTGTGTGTGTGTGTGTGTGTGTGTGTGTGTGTGTGTGTGTGTGTGTGTGTGTGTGTGTGAATGGATTGAGCTGGTTTAAAGGGCTCCTCTTCCCCCTTTGTGCTCTCATTAAACTCATATTTGAATGAATTAGCTGAAAGTTTTATCATTGATGAAATCGCCATGACAACCAGATGCTTCATCGCTAATCATAATGTATTGAGGGAGTTTGCAAGGACATTTTTAAAAGAGTATATTAAATAAGTATATTGAATCTTGAAATTGCTTTGTAAACAAACATATTGAATAGCCAGCTGCAATTTAATAATAGGATTTTCGATTTTGCCAATACATTCCATCAGTATCATTTTATAGCCAAATGGCATTACTGTCTATTTATGTTTTGACATTGGCTGTACCCTGTCTATTGCTGAATCTCTCTCTTCATCTCTGGATGGTCTTCTTCATATTTATTCATCTCATTTTATTGTTAGAAAGGTGACTTCACCTCTGGAGGACCTCTGGAGAATATTGCGCCCCTCTTTCATACATTTTATCCCTCCCTCCTTATCTTTTACGCTCTGTGTTTTTCTCCCATCCACCCTGCCACCTGTTTGAGGGTGTGTAAGATGATAAACAAAGCTGTTTTTTCAGGTTCACAATATTGAATCCCATTTCTTTACTTTCCTCCCTTTCCTGCAGCTGGTTTTTTTCAACTCTAATCTCCCCGTATGCAGACTTGTTGCTCCTGTTCTGTCCTCTCTCGCGCATGGCTTTTTTATATTCACTTTTCGTCCTCACGACGTTGGTGCCCTTTAAAAGCTGAATTTGTTTGATTTTCAAATTCCTTCTGGCAGGGGTATTGGGAATGTATGGCACCATGGCAACACAGGCAGCACAGTGCAAAGAAGGCTTAGACCTTCTGACAATGTATTTTTAAGATGAATGCAGGTGGAAGACCAGGCACGAGGGGCAAAGCTTGAGTAAAGCTGCGGTCGTATGAATTACCCGTCCATATGTCCATTGCTGTCTGTCCAGTGTCACCCTTTCGTCCATCTTCCGTCCACTTTCCTGTCCTTCAGCCTTTCTTAAGTTCAGAAAGGTTCCATCTTTTCCATCCATATCTACTCATGCGTCACTCAGTCCACCCATTTGCTTATTCATCCCTCAATGTTCCTCATTTCCTCTTATCACTTAATCCTTGTATCTGGTCTTTTTTTTTTTTGTACACCCATCTGTTTTTCCACGCAGCCAGCCAGCAAACAATTCAGCCACTTTAAAAACAAGCTGTTTCTCCTTCTCGGCCTCTAATGCTAGCCTTATCAATAAGTAGCCATGCATGATACATCCATATCAGGCAATAATTGCTTAAAAATATGTTTACTATTATAGAAACTGAACAACAACAAATGTATACAATTCCTGTGCAAATGTGATGATGATTGATTTCATTATTAAGGACAATTGCACATATTTATTTTAATCATAATATGCAATTTCTGTAACTAATTAATCTTAAGTGGATTTAGTTATTAGTTAGCTTTCTGTGCATTGCTAAAATTGTCGTTCTTTTAATAGTTGCACAAAATTTTTTATACAGGAACGCTTTTAAGGCTCCACATGCTTTTGAAAACAAAGCTGTTTGACAATGTTATGCCAAAGTAAATGTTAGCTTTTCTGTGTGAGATGAATGAATGCAGGCTCCTGGAAACGGTGTTGTGTTTAAAAATGGCTGGTACAATCAAAGCAGTGTTTTGAGATGTGTGCATCTGAAACAACACAAGCATCACAGTTACACCACAAAAGGCACATTAAATAAATATAATTCTTGTCTCATGATATCAGTACAAAATTCCAACATTGGCATTTGTGTGAATAAGGACAGAAAAAATGGATGGCAACAATCCGAACAATAACACATCCTTGTCTCTTCTAACCTCCCTGTCCTCCGCTGCTCCTTCTTGTGGTTAATTGGTCAGCTGTTGGGCTCTGAACTGAGAATGCAGTAATCTCTGTGTGTGTGTGTGTGTGTGTGTGTGTGTGTGTGTGTGTGTGTGTGTGTGTGTGTGTGTGTGTGTGTGTGTGTGTGTGTGTGTGTGTGTGTGTGTGTGTGTGTGTGTGTGTGTGTGTGTGTGTGTGTGTGTGTGTGTGTGTGTGTGTGTGTGTGTGTGTGTGTGTGTGTGTGTGTGTGTGTGTGTGTTTAATGCTCTGCTCAGTGTTAATTGTTTTAATGATGGAGATTTCTGATAATGGAAAGGTTGATATTTATAAAACATTAATATATGCCATGTGCTTGTTAAGAGTCAACAGAGAGTAAACAAAGGGAGAGACTTGGATACACGCTGAACTAATTCCACCAGTGCTGGGTGTCTGTGAGGCACTGAGGCAAAGGATTAACAACGTTGTATATCAGCCAGAGAAACACATCACTTCTCCGTAGTGCAGCTACATAAAGAGCTTATCTAGAGTTATAGCCTACTACTAGACCATGAACTCTCTCGTACCTTCTCTCTCTTTCTCCTCTTTCCTCTAACAGCAGATCCTCCATCATCGTCTCTGCTCTTGTAATTACCAGTCACCTCGCTTTATTTTCACCTCTCCTTCATATCCTCTTCTGACTTTCTTCCTCCATCACTGCCTCCTATCTTCTCACTTGCCGTGTCACCTTTGTCTTTCTCCCTCTATTCCCTCTCTCCCATAACCCTTCCTTGCTCAGACTTTTTACCTTAGTGTGCTGAAAAGTTGATAACGGAGATAAATAACCCCCTTTTTCAGCTCAAATCCCCATTTCTGCCCGCTTGGCCCCTTCACTCACTTAACATCTCTCCTTCAGTCCTTCAATATGTCCATCTAGCCAGCCAGAAACTTGTTTGGTGCTCATTTTTATTACATTTGTGACTATGGCCTGTCAGTATTCGTCCTGTGTGCTCATAAATCACTGCTATCTTTGTCAGAATGCATTCCCCTCTCTTCCCACCCGCAGCCCTATTTCTTTTCAAGGTCTCAACTACTTATTTCTCAAGACAACCGCCCCTCATGGTACCATATGCCAAACCTATATTGACGCAGTTTAAGGTGACTGAACCCTTTAGCGATCAAACATAGAACAATATTTAGAAGTAACAACAAAGCTGTGATGTATTTATCAACTGTATGGTTAGCCCAGCAGTGTCATGCACCCAGAACTGTTAATAAGCACAGTTAACTGGTAATGCCTGCTGCGACGAGTCATTGAAAGTCCCGGAAAAATTGCCTTAAATTCAATCCTAAACGTCAGTCTCCAAAACTGGAGTTTAGTGATACAGTAAGTGCAAACCAAGTGTCGATGCCTCATCCTTCACTGCTCGCTATCCAAGTTTTTTTTAAAACTTTCTTTATCACCCCATTGCTCCTTTCCTCAAATCTATTCATGGAACAATGACTCATTTCTCTCGCCTTCACCTCACTCTTCACCTTCTCCCTTATCTTTGACCCACTTTACCTTTTTGCTAGGTTCGTCACACAGTCTCTCTCTCTTCTTCTCTCCTTCATCCCTTATCCTGATGTACAGATTTCCCCTTTGGATTTGTGATTCATTGTCTCTTTTCTTCCTCTTCATTATATCCTCTGTCCAGGTTTGTGACGATCTACCGCGGTCCCAGCCACACCTACAAGGTCCAGCGATTGACTGAGTCCAGTAGCTACAGCTTCAGAATACAGGCCATCAGCGATGCTGGGGAGGGTCCTTTCTCTGACACACACACCTTCTGCACCACCAAGTCTGTACCCCCTGCCCTCAAAGGTAAGCTGACCCAGGCAAAGTGTGTGTTTTGTTGCATGGCTGATGTCACTGCCGCACTCCACGATCCACCTGTTTGTAAATCCAGCGCTAAGTTTGTGTGTAAAATTCCTTTCTTTGTTCTTAAAAGCTACTTTCAAACAGTTAGTGACGACTTGAGCAATGTGTTAATTGATTGCTAGGAAACATCTGTTGCACCGTCCAATCAAAAGACTGAACTATATAGACAGGAAGTTACAATAACCTCACAAGCTGCTCCATAACATTTTTCGGAGGGCATACAATATATTAAGCTTAACTGCTAATCTTTTGTAAATGTAGGTACTATTTTGTTTTGCTTATAAATGCATACATGGACAAAGAGTTTGTATTAATGCAGTTTGGAATGAGAGGGAAATATCAGATTATGCTAACCTATCTTATTTGGTCATTCAGTGTGACATTAGCATAACGTTTAGTAATTTGAAATATGTTATGTGTTATTTTTGTGAAATTTCATTTAAAATCTTGAGGTCAGATGTGTCGACCGTATTATATATTTTTACATCTTTATACACTAAAGGGGACATATATTAGCAAGCTAACGTTAGCTCAGTTAGCCACACAATAGTCACACCTGGCAGTTACTTGGTGTAAAAATTGAGTAGCAACTAATCGCTACATAACAACAGCCCCATTTTGATTAAGTAATGCATAAATCTTCAGTTATGTTATAACTAGGCTAAGTTTGAACTTTTACGAGTGTAACTGAAGGGCCCCAAAGCGGTGATACACTTACAGGTAAAGAAAAGGCAGTACATTTGTGTCTGTTTGGCTGGTAGAGATGACATGTTTACCGTTGCCTTGCTTGATTATTGCCTCCAGTATGTGATCTTTGCTGTAAACTGAGAGGCGGTGGCTTATTATACCTACAATAATCACAGTCAAGAGTATCCTCTCAGGTGATATAACCGAAATGTATTATGGGTATGACTGTGAGGCTGTAATGGGCAGCACAGCATTGACATAAGGTATCTATAAACAGGAAATTGTAGCCTCAGGGGTCCAAACAGCTTCTATATAACTGTTAGCAGTGCATGTGCACTGACTGAAAGGTTCTCTGCACATCAGCTGTCAATCAGAAAAACAAGAGCAGGACGATTTGAGACAATTCAATGAAAATGTCCCCAGTTAGAGTTTAGTAAATTGTATGCTGTATTTCGCACAGCAATTAATGCTGTCAGAATTGGATTATTGTTGTTGTTTCCAGTTTAAAATGACATTATCATCCAAGGATATTATTGCTTTGTCAGACCGTCATCAGCACTAAAAAAAAACCGAATTATTGCACAGGAATAATCTATTCTTTGTTGTGGCGTCCAGGATGATGTGCAGTCTCTACAGGTTTGTCTCAACAGCTATTAACATGACTGCAGCAATCATTGCTGATATGAAACATTAGATTCTAGGAGGGAAATGGATGTTAATATTTACTAACGAATAGCTGGTTAGACATAAGTGCTATACGGCCTTTCGGATGCATTCTTGCAAAAATAAAAGGGTGTATTGATTTCAGGAGAGAATACACCTAGTCTATTTCCGTGCTTCTGTTTTTGAGAGAGGTTGAATTAATTTTGAGTGGGCCCAAATGTACAAAGTCCAAATAATTGTTTTTATATTGTATTACTCTTCTAACTATGAAAACATTGAAATCATGTTTCACAATTTTTTTCCCAACAGCTCCCAGAGTGCACCAGCTGGAGGGGAACATGTGTGAGATCACATGGGAGACGATCGCACCAATGAGAGGAGATCCTGTGAGCTACGTGCTTCAGGTGCTGGTGGGACGCGAGTCAGAATACAAACAGGTTTGTCTCACACACACACACAAACATACACACGGGTCAATGGAGGATAGTGTTAAGTGATCCTGTGTCTCTGTATAGTCCAGAGCCTCGCTTCAATTATTTGGTTCATTCATATAAAGTTTTTGAAGTGTGTACGACTACTGGGAGGATATTTTCTAATCTCCCCGAGGAGTGGGAACATTCAGTTTGCATTGATGGGAAAGGCATTACAGAGCACTCAACCACCCATACACCTTGACACAAATTTGCATATTTGCATATCACACTCCCTCGCTCACACACAATATGTCTTCCTCGCACTGATGAATAGAGCCTTCTGAAATTGAAGGTAATCTGCAGTGAAAACAGTAATTATTGAATGGTGTTGAAGGCTTTCAATGAGAATAACATTACAGAAACAATGAAAAAAATTATTTTGGCTGCACTTCGAAATATGGGATGGGGTGGCTGGCAGTTGGAGCGATGAGCAAAACCAGTAGACTGCAGACAAAAAGACATTTATCTTCAGGGATGTTTTACTCTACGTAATTGAATTACTGAACAGTTGGAGGGGAGAACTGCTGAAACTCACCAGCAGACAAAACCGCAGCTGTGTGTATATTTGCTCATTTCATTATGTGCACACACATCAGCTGTCAATACAAATCTCTGATGCTGCTTTTCAGACGTTTGTATGCTTCCTTCTCTGTGATTGTCCTTTGGTTTCGTTTGCACGGAACAAACATTTTTTTGTAGAAAAACAATTATAAAACACAATAGGAATATTTTTGTAAACAGTATAACAATCATACAAGACTTATACAGTTATTTTCCAGTAAATGGAGAACAGTGAGTGAGTGAGTGAGAGCTTACACTACTGTTTTGATTCGACAATTTCATTCATGAATAAGAGAAAGTGGAAATTGTGAAGGCTAAAAATCAATGCACCATTTGTGAAAAACGCACACATTCAGGCACACTTACAAGCCACCTGCTGCCTGAGAAAATGTGTTGGCTCCTCTCACATGTAGGAAGAAATATTTCTTGATCAGCCTCTAGTCAAGTCACTTTTGTTTATATAACCCAATATATCACAAATCGCAAATTTCCCTTAAGGGGCTTTACAATCTAAACAGGAAACGACACCCTCTTTCCTTAGAGAGGAGACACACCAGCCCGATAATCGGCCATCGGACCGCCTGGCGAGGTCGGTGACTCGAGTCTGTTCGGTGTGTCCCGTGCCGTCGGCCATCCGAGGAGCCATCGGCCTTCATTTGGGCCGACCCAACATGTTCAGTCGGAGACAGGGCAGTCGGGACTCACCCGGAAATGGGGAGCGGATGAGCCTCTCAAAATCTGACGAAAATCTTTTAAACTAACCTTTGTTGATCTGAAATGAAGACAGATTCAGAAACTGCACGGCCTATTTCTCGCTTAAAATGTTTTCAGAAACACGTTTCGGTGAACTATTTTAGTACAATATGAGATCGTATTCTGAACAAGCCGCCATGACAGTCTGGCTGTGAATTTCCGGAGAAAAAAGAACCATGTGACGCGTTCGTCCAAGCAGCTGCCGGTTTTCATTTTCTGGGAAATAATCAGACTGTTAATGGAAACAATACAGAGCAGCGCCGCCTGCTGCTATGGAGACGTATTACGTCTCGCGCACATGCAGAGCGTACGCTCAAGTCGGCGTCTCTTCTGTGTGTTCTGAGGCACTTTTTGGACCTCGGGGACCCGACTGATCAGTCCGACTGCATTTTCTGCCGACGGTCGGCCCATCTGGTTGGTGTGTCAGGGCCTTTAGACCCTCAAATTGGATTACGAAAAACACCTTTTAAACCCTAGCAGCAAACAATGGAAGAAACCTCAGGAAGAGCATCACCTATATTCTTTAGGTGAAAGTAGGCTGACTTTGTAATTACCTTCATTTGGCTTTTGAAATTCAGGTCTGAGTCCATGACTACACCAAGATTTCTGGCTTTTCAGTGTTTCAGTTAAAAACATAAAGTCAAGGTTGTGCTTAATAATAAAATCATTGATTAAAAAAGATGTTCCTGCCAAAGACCTGATGTTTAGTAAGGCTAAACTGCAGTTGAGTGCTTCTTGTTACCTAGCGTTTTCACCATTCTTTTTCTATTACCTATCACAACATAAATTAAGGAAAGAGTCATGAATGCCACTAGGCATGCAGCCTTGACCCGGCCCATATCAAAAAGCTTACTGCATTTTGTACGCATGCGTCCTTATCAGGCTGGTGAGAGTTAGCTGCCGTTGTTGAGGGGCAGAGGTGTCTGCTCGACTTCGGAGGGCGAATGATGGGAGAAAAATGTGTTTCCAGCATTAACCAGCTCTTTCATCTAGCGAGTGAACTCCAATGGGAAAGAGTAAGTGTAGAGAGCGGTGGCATGGGTGGGGTATGGAAGGTGAAGGCAGTGAAGGAGATAGATTCCAAAAGGCATTTGTGTTGGTGAGGGGGGCAGAAGCGTTTGAAGGAGGGAAGATGTTGAAATATGGCAATAGCCTACTATATCTCTATAAAAATGTATAATCCAGTGATTTATATGTGATATATAGGCACATACAGCTGAGCATCATCAACTACAAACCAATTCCAATACCTTTTCAGAATATGTTGTGCTTCTTCAGTCACAAAATGAACAAGAAGGTGACCTGCCCAGGGATTTAAGTTGATACTGCGTCCTGGAGCTCTCATTGCATTATAGTCTGATTGTCATTCTATGACTGTGCCTCAGGAGTTACGTATGTAAAAGAAATGAGCAAATATGAGTTCAGTGTCTTACCCAAGGACATTTCAGCAGTTCAGACTGGCCATTACAGGATACACTTTGTGACCTTTGTCCCCTGGCAGTTTTTATTTTTTACTAATGCCCAAATCTGAATTTTTCAAGGTTTTCAAGAGAAGTTTATTTGTATAGCTTGAGGCCATTTCCCAAACTGGATTTGCACCTTGATAATGGAAAATAATTTAGTTCCAATAAAGTAACTAGGTAAGCAAAGAAGTTAACAAAAAACCGAAACCTGAGAAGTCCTTAATTTCTTACTTGCTATATCTAGCAGCAGATAAAACTTGAGTAGATGAGCGGTGACAATAACTGCTAAAATGTCATTGTAAGAGTGACACGATCAGCAAATATTAAGCATGTTCGATAAATACAAGTCTCACTGAAGACGCTCTGGGGGGGGGGGGTGCTGAGCTTCCCACTGCAGCATGGCCATAATACCCTTCCAGATGTGTATTCTCATAATTTGACTTGAACAGGTTCCCTTTGGCACCTGCTCAGAGCTTCACAGCAGCACAGTATGAAAGCAAGCAATCCTATCCCACTGTGACCCAAGCAGGCATGCTGGTCTACTCTCTTTTCCAACAAAACACCAACCAACTCATTTCACTCAGGAGCACACCTTCAGTTAAAACAACTAGCATTGAGTTTCGTTGAATAAATCTCTTTCGATGGCACAGTGTCAAGCTCATCAATGAGAAAACAAAACAAACAATATATCTCTCTCTCCCCTCACAGGTTTTTAAGGGAGAGGAAGGTGTGTTCCAAATCTCTGGTCTCCAGGGCAACACAGACTATCGTTTCCGTGTGGGCGCCTGCCGGCGTTGCCAGGATACATGCCAGGAACTGTGCGGACCACTGAGCCCCTCTTCCTTGTTTACGCTGCGTCGCCAGGAGACAGCATCATCGGGAGAGCTGTGCGCCGTGGAGACGGGCAAAGGGGTGGGCCTGATCTCCAGCGACGAGCGCTTTGCGGCCCTTATCGTGTGCGTGTTCGCGGGCTTCTCCATCCTCATCGCCTGCTTGCTGCAGTACTTCTTTATGAAGTGAGGGAATTTTAACTAGGATAGAAAGAGAAAGCAAAATCACAGAGAAACTAAAAAAAAACAAAAAAAAAACATCTATGAAAGAACCGAATGAAATCCAAACAAACACTTGAGATGTACTTCAAAGGTTATGTATGTTGTTTGTTTTTTTTTTTAGTCAAAGTATTGATTCTGGCTTTCTTCACCTTGTTCCTGTTGTCTTCTGCCTTCACTCAGTTTGGTCTCATTTCTCTCTACGTCTTCGTATCATTGTTGTTCAATTGTTAAGAAGTTCTGTCGAGGGAAGCCTTGTCTTAGCTGTACCTCGGTTGGGAAAGAAAACTGATAATCAAGCCTTAAAATAGCTGTGAGCAAAGCAGTTGCTCCTCAGACTGACTTGCATGTTTTTATTTTGTATCTTTTTAAAACATATTTGATTAGAGAACGTGTATATTTCCTGATGGTCATTGCCTTACTTTTTGTTTTGTTTTTCAACGTGTAATTTACTTTTTTTTGCTACAGTCTTTATTCATTTTAGCCATATTCCAATGTAGGCCTACAAAGCTTTAGCCGTTCATACCTTATTATTCGGTTTGTTACTACTCTACAGACTGTCAGTCAGTTCATGCAATCTGCACCTGCTCTCACACACACAGACTGACTGACAAAGACACAATAAACATACACGTGTGCAGACTTGCGTACACATACATGCACACACGTACAGTTAAAGTCATGTGGTGGCAGTGAGAAACGCACATTTCGTCCTAAGAAGTCAATCGCATATCTGCTCAGCTTTTAACATTCAATCACTCACTCATTCAGCTACCAAAGTGATGCAATCCATGTGTGGTGTAAGATGCTGCTATCCTGTGATTTTATTATATCTAAGAAAGAATGGAAAACCAGTAATCTAATATATATATATACACACAATATATATATATATATATATATATATATATATATAAATATATATTATAACAAATATCTATGATGCTATAAAAGTGATGTAATATAAGTGATGGCAATGTAAGGTCTGAAGTACAGTGTGAAAGGGGAGGAGTCGACTCTAGGTGCTCACAAACAGCAGCTCTGAGGAGCCCTTAGACACTGGTCTTAGACCAGAAGATAAACCCTCATAGGTATTCGAATGTTGGGCATAAACTGGGTCTAGCGTTTAGGAAGCCGGGCTTGGATTGTGATTGGCTGCAACTTAACAGAAAAGGGCTGGGCTGAGCATTTGATTGGCCCCTCGGTCAGTCCTTCCATATTCTACCATCTCATGTACCATTGCTCCAGCCTATTTATCTGTAGCTTTAGTAGCGATATGCCCGTTAGGCCCAGAGGTGCTAACAGCCTGTCAGCTATCAACGCTTCTCAGAGCTGTGTGTGTAAACCAGGAAAGCCATTAAGATATAGCTTAAGCTTTACGCCCCATCACCCTAAAATGTTAACAGCCGCCAGCCAGAGCAGTGCTAAAGCTGTAGTTTGTCCTTCCAGCTAGTCTGTGAATCGATACATTTGAAGACTCCTATTCTCTCCTCCCCTACTCATAATTATCTGTAATTACTTTTTGCTCTGGCTGCTCTTCTCTTGCTTTCGATCCATCCCATCTTTCTGTCCATACGCTACTCTGTCTCTCTCTCTCTCGCTCTCTCCTACTTTTCTCTCTCTCTCTCTCTCTCTCTCTCTCTCTCTCTCTCGCTCTCTCTCTCTTTTAAAAGGTGCTTTATTGACATGTAATCAGAGCAGTAGCAAGTCTGTGGTCTCTCCTCAGACGGACATGTTCTCTGGGGACTTGAACTAATGTTCACTAACCAAACAAGCCTTTGACAGAACACAACTTAACAGAACAGGGCATTCTGACACACGTAACACCTCCTGACCTCCCGTCTGACTCCTGAACCCCTTTATTCCAACCCAAAAAAACCAAGCCAAGGTACAGCCCAATAGATACCCTTATGATCCAAAGAAGCCACCCTGATCTGCTCGATCAATGTGTGAAATGTCTACTTTTGTCAGGTAGGGTGCAGGGGAAGAAGGATTGGGTGGGAAGGGGGGTATGGAAGAGTTTCGGGGTAGTAGTTTTTAGCCCCGCCGCTCAGCTCTGATTGGCAGCCTGTAACGTACCTCAGGGATAAGGCCTTACAGAGGGGAGATCTAAACCTGTCATCCCCATTGCTGTCATTATTGTCATTATATTAGCCTCTTCTCCTCTGTTTCTCTCTGTCTTCCTCCCCCTCTTCTCTTTCATTTTTTTGATGCTGTATCTTGTCCTCTGTCAATGCTGTGCCTTGCTCCTGTATGTGTCAGTAAGCAAAGTGGTTTACTAGCTCAAAATACCTTTGCCAAAGTTGATGGGAAAGTTAATGTAGAGTTCTTTTCTAGGTTTTATTTATACTATATATTTGCATACAGTACTTTACATGCCAATTACAGTGCAATCTTCATTTATTTATTGTTTAAAGATCAAGAGACAAGTGTAGTTATATACTAATTTTTTTCCTTGTAGCATGTTAAATTTTTTTAATGGATGTATGTTAGATTGTATGATTAAGGCCAGCATTCCTTATCTCAGTAACCCTTTAAGTATTTCTCTTACAGCTGTTGGGAACCTGTAGCTCATCAGTCCATGCATTGCAGTTATCATTGCCGTTTCAAACATGTAACCAAATGCCTATGTATTTTGTTTTTTCATCTCCTGCTGCGGCCGTGCACAGCCGAGCAGTTCTTGTAATGCTTAGAAAGACATGTAGCAAAGCAAGGCCTTAGGTTCAGTTCAAGTCATCTGTATTGGGATAAATGTCGCTGCCTTTGGCTTTTTTTCTGATTAGTGTTATAATGAAGCTTCTGATATATTTTTACTGTTTTATTGCCAAAGTGCAGCCTTCTCGTGTCCACTAGATGTTGCGTTTGCAGTCGTCTAAAGGGTTCTGTGATGTTCTTCTGTAACGACACAGCATTACGATTATTATTATTGTTATTATTATTCTCTCAAAAGGAAAAAAAAAACATTAACTTGATCTGTGATTATGCTTCTTTTCATATTATCTTTTATTGTTTTGTTTTGTAAAGCAAAATGTGCCATTTTGAAATGTGTAGCCCCTTTCGGAGGAGAGTTTTTAACATAACCTGATTTCACACTGAAAGGTAAAAAAAGTAAAAAGGCAAAAACAATCATATGATGATTTCAGGCAGATGATGACAATAATACTATTGACAATTCCTTGTTCAGGCTAGTGCTAGTATAGCAGTAGTTAGTATTTTGTATCCAGTATTTTGCTAAGAGATGATATACAGAGATATCTATAGAGCTATAGAATGAGATGGTAATACATTATGACTAACAGAGTTGAAGCACTTTTTTTATGCCGAGCATTAGTCTTGATGAGGTTAATATGAGCGAGAAGAGACACGAGGTCCATCGCTCTGTTCCAAACACTACTGCCAACGCTGTCTGTTACATTCATTGGCATTATTCTGTCGTTGGCGTCACTGTGACATTGGCATTACTGGAGCAAGGTTCTGTGCTTCTCAGATGGCACCCTGCTGCCTGCAGATACGGCAACAAAGGAAGTATAGTTCATAGGGAGGACAGCTCCTTTCTCAGACGTGCCTATGGCGTGTCTACCTAGCCTGTTGCATTGTAGTCGACAGGTGATATGTGAGGTATCCTGTCCTTAAACCCATGATGTTATGTTGCCCACCCACAGCCCCCTTATTCCCCTTTTCAAGCCTTAATGCCCCAATGGGTGAGCAGGGGATTTTGGCCGAGCTCAGGCCAGTCATGTTAGTGTTGTATAGTCCGAGGTTAACACAGTGTTAACTAAAAGGCTGTGTGTTTGTGGGCAGGGTACTCCCTTTGTGCTTTGTTGTTTAGTTATTTTCCAATGCTGGTGATTTTATAGACACCCCGCCCCTTCCCACCCACCCTGCAGGTCCTGCACATTTGGTGGGTATATGTCAAGAATAAGAGACTTTTTTTTTTTTTTTTTTTTTTTTTTTTTTGCCCAGCAACCCCACGTCTGTGCCTTCTGATCAGTTAATTTCTTTAATTTACGTTGTTTTTTTTTATTATTTTACGTTTTGTACGTTTTACAGTAAGTAGAGAATTTTCACTGAGAATTTGCCGATTTGACAAACGTACAGAGACTCACAGGTATTTAACTATTTTTTAAGCAAGACAAAAAAGAAACATGTTTTTACCTCACGATTTCAAAACAAAACATTCCAATGTTGTCATGGTCAACAAATTGAGAAACAGAAAAAAGAAATTCATGCATTTCTTCTTGTATTGTAAATGTTAGACAATTTCATATGCATTATATAAAAGAAACTGCCATATCAATTTTAATGTATAGATTTTTGCAAATACTACCCTATGTATGTAAGACGTAACTGTATCGGTAGCGTATATATAATATATTTATGCCCAATAAATGTTTTGATTTTTTTTCTGACTTTGATTCCACCTGTATGTTTTATTGTGTGTGTCATTATTCATCAGCACTTCCACACTGTTCTACATATCTGTGAATGCTCTTGTGCTTTTGTACGGATCACTTTTCTACAGATAAACATATCAGATACTGTGTCACATGATAGCTTAATGGGCAGATACTTGGTGTGCAAACAAACAGTATAGCCAATGTCAATGCAAAAACTGTTGCTGACATTTACTGTTGGGTGGCGGTATCGATTTTTATCTTCAAGATTTAATGAGAGAATGATGATCCTGCTCTCGTCAGATACACCTTTATGAACTGTTGTAAACATAGCTGAGTAGTTATCAATGTCTAAATTAGGGTTTAAATTATGATTACTAGTCTGAATTATGTCTCAAAATGTCACAGAGAGACACATACATGTAATTAAAGACAGTTTTGTCGCACACAGTTTGAAGGATGTAGAGTGAGTGCATGAGTGTCCATTTAAGATGGACTATATAGGAATAGTTCTATAATCTAGATGTGTTATTCTCAGTATTAAAGTCTATAATTATAGACACATTTATATTCACTGTACAATGTATAGACTCACATACAGATAGTTAGCTTAAGCTTTGATTACCTTACAGCTCAGGAATGTATGTTTTTCTGTACCAGACGGAGAAGTGGAACGGGAGGGGGTGGCTCTTTGGTCTGTGTGTGTGTGTGTGTGTGTGTGTGTGTGTGTGAGAGAGAGAGCTGGAGCATCTGCAAGGAGACAGGAGGGGGACGCCTTCAAGCAAGATATAAAAGATTAAGAACATGGTTAGATGGTGTTTATAATCTGACATAGACTTTGCTGACTTGAACTACGTATACTTTGTCTGCGGTTATGGAAACTTTGTGTCATTTTTGTGAACCCTCAGTTGTGTTCTGTAAACTTAACTGCTGGACTGCAGTAAACTTTCTTAACTGAACTCTTCGTCTCAGATTGATCCTTGTGTTCTGGTAAACTTAAGTCCGATGAAAGAAGGTGCGGGAATTAATAAATTGGAGTCAGATTTGACAGGCCTTAGGGCCTTATTTTAGACATAATTCCCTACAACTATCTATGTGAATATGTGTCAGATTTACTCTCTAGTGGTTTTGATAGCATCTAGTCCGATAGGAGAGAAGAGTAAGTCATCCCCTGCTGTCCCCGAGGGCAACCAGAGAGAGACTGCTGCTCTGCACACTCAATTCCTCTCAGCCTGTAGCAACCCATGGGCAACAGGGGAATAATAGTCTTTTAACCTTGTGTGTGTGTGTGTGTGTGTGTGTGTGTGTGTGTACTTCTGTGACTGTGTAATCTGCAGTTGGGCCACAAGTCCTCAAGTTAATAGCTTGATGGATAGCTTGATGCCAGATGTCTGATGATGCCAGATGGGCTACAGCAAAAAAACGCACTGGTCGTGTGCTTCTCAAAGAACAAGAAGATAAGGCAATCAAATTATCAAACTTCAATAACTGAATAGAAGAAAAAGGTGATTTGGTTGTTTCTGATACAGCAAAATCAGTTGGAGAATCATCAGAACATCTTTTTATACATACATCAATATCCCTTTATGGTCATTGCTTTTGATGTATTCTTTTTTAAACCATGAACAACCACCTTTACTTGAGACTAAACTATCTCAGCAACTATTTGATGATTGCCATGACATTTTGAATAGACATTCATGGTCCCCAGAGGATGAAGCCTAACTTTGGCGATCCCCTGACTTTTTTCCTTTTTAGGTGAAATGTCTCAACAACTAATAGATGGATTTCCATGAAATTTGCTAAAGGTATACTTGTCCCCTTTTAGGATGAGAAGTAATACCTTTGGTGATCATTTAACTTCTTTTTGCAAGAAATCTTAAATCTAAAGAAATCTAAATGAAGACAGAATCAGGAATGCTGTAAATCATTCTTTTATTTTCTTAACACTGAATGATTATATACATATTATATAGTAAGATCTGTATCCCAACCCTGAGTTAATCAGTTCATTGAGCACTAATGGGTCAGTGACATGATGTCACTGTAGAGATGCACCTTAATAGTTGCAACCTTTCTCATCTAGCACCATCAAGTCCAAATTTGAATTTGTCCAATACTTTGGTTTCATAAAACGAATGATTTCCAGCAGCCTCAGCTGTACTTTATGTTTAGGGCTTATTCATAAATGTTAGCATGCTAAACACTAAACTGAGATGGTGGACATGGTAAATGGTATATCGACTAAACATCAGCATGTTAACATTGTCATGGCTGTAGACTGTTAATTGTCACCGTCAGAAGATGGCTCCAGATATATATATATAACTGTGTCTGTACACAGTCGCCGTGGTAGAGCACCTCAGGGATTCTGCACCACCACAGACTCTTCAATAACTGTCAGGTCTGCACGGATCAAGACCACTGTGAAACATTTCCGGCACTTTGCTGAATCCATTAGCCAAGTACATTTCAGCTTTCGTGAGGCTGCACATGCACAAGCACGTGCAAGGTACATGCATGCACACCAGTTACCAACAGCTAGTCATAACATGGTAACAGCTGATATACCAAATAAAGTGGCCACTGCATGTACACATTGATATTGGTTGAGATAGATCTGAACTCCTCTTAAATTCCAACATCCTCCTCGAAAGGTAATGTATTCACTCTCCACCGCACAGCTATCATGTCTGACTCATTGATTATACAAACCTTGTTTCTTTCACCTTTTGTTTTATTTTCTATTTTCATTGCACAATTTATTTTAATGGGGACCTTTCATTACTGTTCTTTCACACCTCTTCATCTATTTTCCACTCACCAATACATCTTCTTCAGCTTTTATTTAATTAATTCACTTCCTTCATAAGTTTTTGCTTTTATATTCTTTTCAGTGTTCTAAGCTTAGTGGGATCACACTCAAAGTACTCCTTTGAGCCCTGTGTCGCATCTGAAGGCAGAGCCTGCTGTCTTTGAAGCTGTCGTAGGTGATGGTGTGCTGCTGTGTTTTGTAGCCGCAACAACATGTCAGCTGAGTTGAGAGAGAACACACTGCTGTGTATTTGTGTTAGGATTGCAATCTATTGACTAGTGTTACACCACGCTGAGACTTGCATCTATTATAATGGGGTACAGCAGGGTCACAGGGGAAACAGTTTGGATCAACAGAAGTACATTTCTAGGATAATTGCCTGACATCATGGCTCATGGGTCAGATGTCCCCTTCCTCTCTCTGTGTGTTGCCGTTCTCAAAATCCCTTTTGCTTTGGGAAACAACAACAACAACCTTAGCTAGCAAGCTACAAGCTGACATTTTTTTTGAAGTTTTGAAGAAAATGTGGACCGTGCAATAAAAAAGGTTTTTTTTTTTCGGGGAATGATTGCAAAGATTTACAATGAACATGTTTACGGCATTTATTATCTTTTTTCCATTGCTGCCCCCTCCCTCAGGAACTCTCTCCCCCAACACCTCAGACTTTCCACATCACTTGCTAACTTCAAAACCACACTCAAAACCCATCTGTTTAAAGCTGCTTTTAACCTGTAACCAACTTAGCTGTCTCTCTTTGTTTCTATCCTGTTTATGCTGTTTTTCTGCACCTTTTTCATATTTATCTCTAGTTGTTATTGATGTTTTTATACAGATCCTTGGCCGATGTGAAAACGGGTTTAAAGGTGCTGTAGGTAAGCCTTATGTGGGGGGGTGTCTAACTGCGTGTCAATCACTGCTCATGCACACACTTTCATTCATAGGGGGGAGGGGCTTAGGAGACTGTTTTGGGCTGTAGCGGAAAGGGGGGAGGGACTGAGAAGTTGTCGATGTAATATTGTTTTGGCTAAGTCCTGGATCTTCACAATCCTACCTACGGCACGTTTAACTACTTAACCCTGCCTGCCCAGAGGCCGATGTGTGGCATTCCCTTCACCCTGCACCATGTTGAGTTTATCTTTGTTACGTTGCTTCTTCTGTTAACGCTGAACAACATGCATCTCACATTATTCATTCCATTCACACACCCTCATCTACCACTGATCCCAACTTCCACATGCCATTGTGTTTGCCATTTACTTTAATATATGTTAGTTTGTTAACATTAAGTTTGCCGTGCGTCTCCCTCCTTTGTTGTGGCCTGCGAGCCGGTCATAACAACAATACACGTAAGAGCAAATGTGGTTTAACCATGTATCCAGCTCATTTAAATAGCTCATGTTACTGTATTGTGTGAACAGTTAACTTCATTTAATATTGTATGTGGCGTTTTCTTTTGCAGGGTGCAAATATTCTGCCAAAAAAAGTACCTTCATGAGACTATTTTTTCACAGCCTCAGAGCTTAGCGTAATTGGTTAAAAAAAAATGCTTAAACCCAGCGATTACAGGCTTGGGTCTCTCAGTTCACTCTGAGCGGTATGGTCTTTACTGCAATTGTGTTATAAGTGTGAAATATGTGTGGGTGAAAGGTTCATGTTAAGTGGCTTGTTAGTTTCACATTCCTCTCGCTTTGCAATTTGCATCTCATACCTGTTGAAAAAGCTACTTGATTATCCATCGTACTTGACAGTGTGCCAGTTCACATAAAGAAAACAAATAGTGTTTTTTTTACTTTTACAAGACTTTATCAATGACAGATACATTACTCAGCAGGAGGCATTCACAGACATCTTTTAAAAAAAGAGTAAAATATGAACCACTTTTGACTGTTTTAATTAGTAAACATCCTGTAGATTAATAAATAGTATGCCATAACATCAGTTTGTACAGTCAAAACATTTATTAACAGGGATACTTCTTCAGAGCCAGGTGGCCATCTTTCTAAATCCAGTGCAGATAAGTGGAGGCTGCTGCGGTGATTTGGACTGCTGACAGCATCTGAGTGTCCAGCAATGAGTGTATAGCATTACAAAGCATCTATTTACAAGTTAAAGCAAGCACAACATCATCACTTATAGATGTATCCTCTTTGTTCAAAAGGGTGCATGACACACTTTACAAAATTAAATTACTTTCATTTTTTTTCTCCATCTGTTGCATCTTATACACATTTAAAGGTAAGGCTAAACTTTCTTGTAGAATAGTGTTGTATAGGTTGGCACCTTTGGCACATAAGAATGTTTCAGTACACACACCATCATGCACTGTAAAGAAACCCATGGGAATTGTTTCCAATGGGCACCCATGCAATCCATCATTTGAAGCAATTAAAAAAATGTAAATAAAAAAATATTAAATAAAAAAATCAAACATTTGGCAAATCAATAAACAAGACAAGTAAGACATACGTGATATAACTTACATTGTGCACATTTGATTTAAACATTGAAGAACACATTTTTCCTGTACACACTGAACAGTCTTTGGAGTGGGGAATAATTCATGCCAAAGATGATGAGCCAGTACTCCAGGTTGAGTGCTTTTGTACTTTTATGAATGTGTGAATGATGAAAAACGGTTTTCATCCTTTTCCAAAGTTGATGATCGCTTTAAGTACAGCAGCATAAATCAGACAAATGACAGAATGACCAATCTGCTACATGTGTTGTATGATCGGATGCACAGATTAGCACATTGCCCACGCAGCTGTGATAAACAGAAAGGCAGGGTGCTGTACATTGTATGAAGGTAACTGACAACAGCACACCTGAGATGGCTGAAATCCACAATGTTTCAAAGGTGCACAGTTCACAAGACGCAGAAAGCTGAGGCGTTTATGGCCACTGACATGTTGATTTTTACAGTAACACCAATCAGCTTTCTTTGTCTAATGCACAACACAGGCCACAAAACATTTAGTGATGCCTTCTCAAGCCCTTCCATTGTACATATTTTTTCAAATATTTTGTATTTTTTTAGTAGCAAGAGCCTGCAGCTTTAATAATGTTGATCATTCAACAAGAATGAAGTATAATTACAAGATTTAGAGACATTATGATACATATCTTGGAAATGTTTACATTCAACTTGCTTTGTGGCTCCCATGTACCAAACTCCAACCTTGATGTTGAAACCCACTGCTGTGCAGTAAATTGCTACATGGGAATATTTATTCTCTCCATTTCAAGGACTCTACCCAGCCCCCATTGGCCTGTCTTGGCAGCATCAACACAGCATGGACTTGAATTTCCAAGATACAGGGCATTCAGCATGTCAAAAGTGAATAAAGGTAACATAGTATGTTAACATAGCCCCCTCTCTCTTACAAATCACAGAAATCAAATCACATCTGAAAGCTGACACTTGAGACACAATACACACACTTGAGACACAATACACACACACACACACACACACACACACACACACACACACACACACACACACACACACACACACACACTGCACTTCTGCCCCTCTCTGAAGGAGTACAGAGCAGTGCCACAAGTTCTACAGTGCTTTATTTGTCATCCAGAGTATGAATACAATATAAGGCAATTGTATAATGTCTATTATAGGCTTTTTATATGTATGTGTGCGTTTATAGGAGCATGCGCGCCCCTATGTTGTTCACATTTGGATCAAGTAGTTCAGACTTCAGGCTGGTGTGTTTTTTGCACTCCACCATTCGTGCCTTTGAAATGCTGCTGAGTGTGCTGTGTGGATACTGGATGGCACTTGCTGAAATAATCCAACAAGAAAATAAACTGTAAACTGTGGCAAAAATCGAAGTTCTATTGATGCATGCTGACGAAGTGTTTAGAGGCGTGCAGCTTGTTGTGGCTGGCGCTTTTCTCATCCTCTGTTTCTTTTAGTCCCAGTCAAATAAAACTCACAGAACAGTTTTTCTTCGGTCTGACATAAAGAATGGCTTTCAGGTCAGTGTTATCAATTAACTGTTTAGAAGCTGACCGTGGATTCCGTCCAGCCGTTCGAGCCGTCTCCCTTCATGGTGCTGGCTGTGCGGCCTCGTGATGGATGGCTGTCGGCCAGGCCGAAGAGGCGCGCCGCTGCGCCCCGGTATTTCCAGGACATGGTGTTATAAAGGATGGGGTTAATGGCGGCACTCAGGTAGAAGAGAACCACGGACACCAAACTGCAGTACTCGGACAACAGAGACAGCAGCGGGGACGGAGCGTCCAGAGAGCGGAACTGCAGGTAGCGACCCACATGGAAAGGCAACCAGCACAGGACAAAGGCCAGCACCACCACCACTGTAGGAGGGGAGGAGGAAAATGAGCAGGTGGGGAGAAAGAGGAAGAGTAAAAAGAAGGGGTGGGGTGGAGAAGTAAGTGGATGGAGAAAGAATATAGATTAAGGATGAGGAGAGAATATATTTGAATTGCAAACAAGCTTATATCTAGTTGTTAACGTTATTCTTCTATTTTATATACCAAGTTATGCGTGTGCGTAATTTGCGCGCTCTCCAAACTTACCAAGCATCTTGATGGTCTGTCTATTGCTTTTGTCCCGGTGAGCCACGCGGGAGCTGATGCTTGTCTCTCTATGTCTCTGCCACAGCCGCCGGCCTATGAGACTGTAGAGCACTGTGAGACAGAAGACCGGCATGAAGAAGAAAACAGAGCTCAACCACACCATGGCCCCCATCAGGCCTGACTCCACTGCGTAGTGCGTCATCTTACACTCCCGGGTGTCCCCGTCTTCCAGGGAGAAGTCAGTGTCATTCATCCCCAAACTGAAATGTGGCCCCATGCTGTCACGCTCCACTCCCACCATGACAAACACAGGCCCGGCGCTCATTAGAGACACTGTCCAGAGTAGAAGAATGAGGGCACGCACCCGTCTTTTGGTAACCAGGGCCTTGGCACGCAGCGGGAAACAGATGGCCAGGTAGCGCTCCACTGACAGCGCGGTGATGCTCAGGATGGTGGAGTAGGTGCTTGACTCTGACACAAACTGAAAGAGCTTGCAGAGCGCGGCCCCAAAGCGCCAGGGCCTGTACCTCCACATACGGTAGAGGTCCAGTGGCATACAGAGGAAGATGAGCAGGTCGGATACGGCCATGCTACACAGGTACAGGTTGGTGGTAGTGCGCATGTCCCGGTACTTACTGACCACCAAAATGGTCATGACATTCCCGGTAACCCCGACCAGAAACAGCAGCGTGCAGGCGATGGTGATGGCCGTGAGGAGAGGGATTGAGTAGTAATTGAGAGGAGGTAGGCCAAGGTCAGCGTTCCTTGTGGTGTTGTGGGTCTCCTCCCAGCTGTAGTTATGGGAGAGGCCCTCCGAGAGATTGGGCCAAGAGGGCATGCTGTCGAAGCGCGGTTATTGACGGGTCCGTGCCTGGCCCTGACTGCTTAAGGCACCCCGGGTCTGGGACTCCTCACACCCTTTGACGCTGCCCCTTTCTCCCATTATCAATGTTTGAGCTTAGGAGGTAATGGCAAAGGTTGGCAGCCGTGCGTAAAATGAAGGTCCTAGCGCGCGTTGCAAACAATCCAGTGTAAACCCTGTTTACAGTGAAGGTGAAACAGATCACAAGTCTGAGCGTACAAAGACTTTATGAGATCATCCAGGGAGCATATAGTCCTCACCAGTCTAACACAAATATGAGGTTATTTTAGGTCGATCTGAATTATTCACCTCATCTGCAACACAAAGTCGTCCAACAAAGTACTCGTTCAAAAGTAGAACAGGTGTGTTATAAAACAAATGATATGCTGGGTTGTAAACTATGCACATCACCCACTGAAGTGAATGCGGGGGGCTAATCTAATCAAAATAGATGAAGCAGAAAAACACAGCACAAACATGTAGGCCTATGAGCTATCTAAACTATATCAAAATCTAACTTAAAGACAAGTTATCTGCCGCGTCCTTTCTGTCAGTGAGATCCAGCTGAGTGCTTTTGGAAAAATGAAACATGAGAATCCTTCATGCGCCAAAGAGTCCCAAATAGTTCCCATCACCAGCAGCGCGTCCCTGTTGACAAGCGCGTCAGACAAAAAACAAAGCAGTGTCAATCGGTAGACGAGTTCCACCGGGCAGCATGTGACGGTGAGTCAGAGGCAGGGTTGTAATGATGCGGCAGCAGTGGTGAACATCTGTCCGGAAAAGGGCATCAAACTCGGCCAAACACAAACGGATAAACAACAACCACAGTGAAAACAAATGCTGTCTGACGGAACGGAGACAGTTTTATAAAAGTCACAAGCACCAGGAAGGAACGACGCATTGCCAACATAATCATGCAAATAGGACTTCAAAGGATTTAAGTAGAATCACGTAGTTGAGAATGACAAAGAAATTCACTCTGGCTTTCCATGTCTGGCCGTCTAGTTATGGTGCATATCCAGTGTGTGGATCCTGACTCCCAGTGAGCCAAACATACAGGTGAAGTGGTGCTGCACAAGGGAGGGTGGTGTGTGGGTCTACAGTGAGTCCAGTGCTGCAACGCCACCTACAGGTGCTTTAGGGCAGTGATTACTGGGGGTAATAGCAATTCGCACCAGTTTCAGACAATCAGTTTACCAGCATGGCTTGCAGAGAGCATATGGAAAGAATAATTGCCTTTCAGAAACTCTTTCAAATGTCTGTCCTTGACTCAAAGTAACCACCTGCTCCAGAACTGTGGCTTTGCAGCTGATCCTGCGAGGAGCTGAGTATAAAAAGAGAATTTCCCCGTAGGGTTCTAATTAGTCATAAGCATGATCTGGCTTTTGTTTCTTAAAATGATCTGCATATTAAAACCTTTTTTTAAAAGAGCAATTTGTGGTCGTCAAGGTTTAGAAAGTACAGTTTTTGCCCGGTGGGATCAAATATTTGATGCTTGTAATATCTCAGAATTGCACTCTGCCCTGATAAAATCATATAATTCCACAGCCACAAAGACTTAAATTGATTTATAGTCAGTGTGATGCCCAGATTTAATTCAAGGCTCCAATTTGCCCTTTGCAGAATGAGAACAGAGGCCATGTTGTGGCTCTTGTGAGTGTACACCCTTACCTGTGTTCTCAGATTAGCAATATGTGTCAAATCCCGCCTGCTGTGGAGTTTTATTTGCAAAGAGCATTTACTGTAATGCAGGTTTAGACACATAAACTGTGCCATATACAGAGAATATTCATGTTTCAGACAGATTAAAATGATTGCATACTGTGTAATAAAGTACAACTAGAATATAGACGATATCACCCCCTAATAACTGGCAAGATTGGCTATTCTGCCAAAGGCAACGGACAGCAATTACAGAAACTGTAATAAAGTTTGAAGGCTCTCCGCCAGACTGTGTATTTATCAATTACACTTAACAGGAGAAAGTGGGTAAATTAGCTTTACTAGTGCAGTCACTTCAGTTTTGTTTTTACTTGCTTTTATTTTATTTCCCCCCCACCAAAAAAAAAATTAAGCATTTTTTTATGGCGTAATGATTTTTTATATGGTATAATAAGATGAGAAGTCAGATTCTAATCTTAACTCAATTTTGACTGAACCTGTAGTTAATATTACTGCGCTTTGGCTTTGTAGGGAAGCATTGGCCAGGAGGAGCACAGTATTATCATTTTTTGAAAATCTCCACAAAGTCAACTTTGAGAGAATATTACTGAACAGAATAACACTAAGATTGACAAATGTTGTAGCTTAGTTTCATGGCTTAATTGAAAACTTGCTGGAGGCCTAACAGGTGAAGCTAATTTAAATTGCAGTAGGTGTGAATCTACTCACAATAAGAGTTGCATTATATTTCTATTTCTACTGCACTGTTGTTATCTCTCTGCCCTTTGCGCTGTATTTACCAGCAGAGACCATTATGTTTATGACCACTGAACCATGATGTGAGAGAGAAAGAGAGATAAATGAATAGAGCAAGAGAGAGCGAGAGAGAGAGAGACTAGGAGTGGAAAGAACACAAGCAGGACACTTGTCTGGACGGTTGTGTCTTCCACAGCCTCGGTGAGACCATTTCATCACATCTGGTACGTATCTGGCTGGGATCATATGTGTGTCCAAACTGTGTGTGTTTGCATATGCGAGTATGTATTTGGCCTTTTTGGGATGTTCAGGAAAAAAAACCTTTGAACCTCTGACATCTGTGTTGTGAAATCTAACTACATTGCAGTGGGCCTATGCTCATAACAACCGTGGTAATAATAGCCAAACGAGCTGAAATCACAACTATTTACATGGACAAAATGGCAAAATTGGACTGTTTCTGGGACAACAGGAGGTAATAACAGCAACATTGGGTATTTTCTCTGAAATGTCACGGCTGTATTTTAGTATCAGGAGAGATTCTTCTGTTGGGTCTTTTTTATGGCTGTGAACTGCGTGTTATGTGAAACATAGGACTCCCTTAGCTTCCTGCAATGATTTTATTGCTGTGTATGCAATACATTTACTGTTTCAGTCCTATTTCTCTACGGTTCATGTGCATGTGTTCTGGAGTACCGCAGTGAAGTTGGAAAAGTATTGGGAGCCATTTTGTCTGAACTATGCCTCCAGGATAGTCATAGAGTAGGCCTACAGGGTAAAGTCCCTTTCATAAGTATAAACACACATTTGGCAGCTATGTGTAAAAGTGTGTTGGGTCTGTGAGGGGCACTACACCCCTTCATCCACAAGATGGAAGAAGAGATCTCATTTTATTTTCCACAAAACGCAATAAAGTTTTACTGCAGGTGTGAGTACATTTTGCAAGATGGTAAATAAATAGACACCCTGCAACAGGACATTTTATTAGCTGAGAGCTCTTTCAGCACTAACAGTGCATTTCACTATCTTTGTGGGGACCAGTCATTGACATAATGCATTCCTTAGCCTCTTACCCTAACCTAATCCGAAAACAAAGTCTTAACCCTCAAACATCCCTTTAACGTTGTGGGGTCCAGCATTTTGACCCCATAAATCTGTCCGGACCCCACAAGTATACTGGGCTCCTGGTTTTTGGACCCCACGAATATAATTAAATAAAACACAATACACATTCTGTTATTGTTTTTTAATCTTACAAGCACAATCCATTTTTACCAAGTGTTTAATTGTTTTGTTACTTATGCACGTGGCGAGGAGTGAAATACTTTAAATACTGGAGGGGAAACAAATAAGACTAATAAGGGGAGGAAACTTAGGAACCGACAACGCCACCTGGGGACTTTCACCCCAAGATATGAAAACCAAATTCTTAATAAGGTCACAGGTTCGAAACTGATGAGGCAGAGACAGTAGGTAAAACAGAACAAATGTTTTTATTAACAAATGATCTAAAAGAAAACCGTAATACTAAAAACTGTAATGAAGTACATATAATATACTCCAATCAGTGGGCTGGGTCTTCAGTGGGGGTAGACTACTGAAAGGATACCCAGTCTCCCTAGTCTGGGGGCAACACTACAACAAAACATTCACCAACAGAGTCCCAGTGCCTACTTGCATGCAACGGGAGCGAGGTTTGACACGGTGCCTAGCCGCCCACCTGAGGACACCCAGGCCACACAAAAACAGCAAAAGAACGAAAGAAAGCCAGTCCTGAAACAATCAAAAACCAACAACCCCATTGGTAACTAAACAATCTCAGAACATATACTCAAGCAAAATAACAAATATATTCAAAGTAAACAACCTTAATAAATAAACTAAAGAAAAGAAAAGGCAAACCTAACAAAAAAACAAAGTAAAGCAGAACAGCAACAGGTAAACCTAAAACACAAAAAGCACAGGTTAGTTGGGGGACAACTTTAAATCACCAAGAGAGACTAAAAATGGAGACCCCACTCACCACCTTCAGCAGGTAACCACCACCAGGGACCAGCCAAAGGCTGAACTGCGCCAGCTGAGAGCTTTTATACTGCACCTGGGCAGGGGGAGGAGCTAAGGGAGGAGTTTTGCTGGGCTACTGGGGTTGCGTTCACAACACCTCACTGTGGTTCACTACATGCAGCTCAATGATTTTTAAAAAAAGTCTCAACACACATGCATGCAAAGACACAGGCAGTTAGACATGATCATAAATGCACACAAGTGTGGATAGACAGACACGTATTTACAAAATAAATATATAAACAGAGAGAAAGTAACAGTGGGAAATGATGAGATAATAGGCAGGACCAATGCCAGTATTTTCTCCCCAGAGGACTCCTCCTACTTCACCAAAAAGTCTAGAACTTTTTTATCCAATGAGAAAAGCCTCTGGGAGGAACCCGTTTCTGTGATTGGTGTAGAGTTTCACAGACCCCTCCCTTCCTTAGGAGTTGGAGAGTGAGTTCACTGTTAGTTTTTTCTCACTCGCACTTACTGAGCTACAGAGCAGGAGGGGCGCAGGACTAGCTGTCTGCAGCGGCTTTACACATATTTATCTGCTCAGCTGGAGAGTGTGTGTCTCTAATACTGCCGTCAATTCAGCCAAGTGAATTGATCTGACTAACCAACATGTGGGCTGCACGTCCACAACATGAGCAGGTTGGTAATGTCTCCCTCTTATTGTCTGTTTGTCTCTGCTCTGTTCTATTTGCGTCCATGGGCTGGGGGAGATATGTTTCTCTGTGACGCTCCTTGGCTTTGGGTTGTCAGGGGGATCATGTAGAAAAATGTACAGTATGTTTGTGTTTGTCAATTTACTTACTGCTCCTGTATATTTGCATAGGGGGCCGCTGATTGCAGTGTCTCGCTGCATAGCACATATGTATTTATCATGACAAGGTGTAGCTGTGTCTGGTAATCTTTGTGTGCATGTCATGCTAGAAAGATGAACGTTTGATCCTTGGCTAGGTGGGTGTGGAGGGGAGGTCCTTCAGTTGACAGTGTTTCCTTTTTATTTATGAAATACTGCAACAAGTAGTGTGTTACCTGGTGTATAAGCTGCACAGGTATGTGTGTGTGTGTGTGTGTATATAAGAGAGTGTGCTTGTTTTACTATATTCGTGGGGTCCAAAAACCGGAGAATACAGTATACTTGTGGGGTCTGCACAGCCTTGTGGGGCCCAAAATGCTGGATCCCAGAAGGTTAAAGGGCTGTTTGAGGGTTAAGACTTGGTTTTAGGATTAGGGTTAGAATTAGGTTATGGTTAGGGTGAGGGTAAGGGTTAAGGTTAGGCATTTAGTTGTGATGGTTAAGGTTAGGGTAAGGGGCTAGGGAATGCATTATGTCAATGACGGGTCCCCACAAAGATAGTGAAACAAACGTACGTGTGTGTGTGTGTGTGTGTGTGTGTGTGTGTGTGTGTGTGTGTGTGTGTGTGTGTGTGTGTGTGTGTGTGTGTGTGTGTGTGTGTGTGTGTGTGTGTGTGTGTGTGTGTGTGTGTGTGTGTGTGTGTGTGTGTGTGTGTGTGTGTGTGTGTGTGTGTGTGTGTGTGTGTGTGTGTGCCTATTTCCCCTTTCTCACACCCTTTTGTAGAAGTTAGTTGCTGCAGCAAGAATGTCATGGGAAGCCTGGAGATATTTTGCTTATTTTCTCTCTGCATCTTGCCAATATCACCCCCCCTACTCTCCTGTCTCCTCTCACTTCTTCTGTTGTCTTTGCAACTGATACACGTGGACACTGACCTCTGGCATTCAGAAGTCTTTCTTTTGCACATGCAGTGCATGACTTCAATACTTGACTTTGTTGTGGGGTCAGCACACGCACATACAGTAAACTTTGTTACTGTTATTTCTGCTCAGTTTGTGATACATATCAATCATTAATCTGGACAGTGGGAGAATTTTAGTCCACAACCACCTACTGTTCTTATGTTACAAGAGTTTTAACTTATGCCAATGTTCTTATTCTTCTTAGGAATGATTAGAATGATTTAGAATATTTGTAGCTTGCCAGGCAGATTTAGTGTGCATTTGTTCCAGATGTGCACTACAGTCTCATATGCCTCTGTGAAAAACCCACAAACCCTGTTTTGAGTTTCATCCGTCTTAAAAAGGATAATTTGTGCATGATTTAAACATTTTGTTTAGGGTTGTACAACAGATATAGTTTCTGCAGCTTCTTCCATTGTCAATCTGCATCATAAGGCTGTTCATAGCTAATACTGGAGGGGTATGTGATTTAACATACGTTCTCGATGCTTTGTCAATGATACCTCTATAGATAACAGGTTTGAGTGTTGTGGAAGTTATGCTGACAGCATTGCTTTACTGCTGAGGACAGACTGTAGAAGAGGTCCATGAGATGCAGAAATAGAAGTTATTTATTCTCATGGTGAAAAATGTCACTTTGTCATTTGGCGCTCAGATCATCATTAGCACCTTGTAGCGCCTGTGCTGTGTTTCCAAACTGTCTCTATTTTTGAATCTGAGTATCTTATTATTATATGCGTCTGAGTCATGTCCTGTGTTATGAATTCTCAGGTAATCAGGTCCAGGAGAAAGTATTTTCTAGTAAACTTTAAAGGGTTAGATCACCCCATTCCAAAAATTATATTTTACCCCTTATCATTACTGGTATCTTGCCATTGGAGGTAAATGGAATTGAATTTGTCTTGCTCACATTATTAAAAATATATTTATTCAACAGTGACATCTTTTTTTTTCCAGAAACAAATGTTCTCATTACTCTGGATAATCCACAGAACCCACTGTCATCAGTTTTATAATAGGGACTATTTTTTGTTAAATAGTTCCAGTGAAACCTCTTTGCAGCGTGGTCTGTGGATTAACTGGTACATTGTTTCTGGAAAGAAATGTAGCTGCTTAAATTTTAAAACGTGTGTATATATATTTTTGACATCACGAAGGAAATTCCATTCAGCTTTATTGTATTGGGGTGGCGGCAGAAATCCAAGGGACTGATATCTCAGCACCTGGGAAAATAAAACCAAAGCTATTTGCATGGCAAGATACTGCTGGAGATGGTAATTTGGTTGAACCAACCCTTTCAGTCAAGAGCCCAAACTGCCTCTATACTTTCTATCCTGCCACTGTAATCATGGTGCGTCAGAGGCACTTTGGTGGTCCGCTCACAAGTTATAATTTGGTAATTTCCAGGCTTTGACTTGGCTGCCCTGGTTGGGCTGAGTCAAGCTTGGCTTACACACACACTGAGAGAGAGAGAGAGAGAGAGAGAGAGGTTCCATCACTCCTTCAGTACAATGATGCCTTGTGTTACCGGCAGCAGAACGCCACACTGGTGATGATGACGATTGCACCCTCTCTTTTTCTGGCATCTACTGTATTCTTGCTTTATCTGCCTCTCTGAGCATCCCTATCCCCCTATCCATGGTGTGAAGGATTAGATAATAGGCAGCTTTAGTGTGGGCAGAGAAAGAGAGGTTTCACAGACCTCTTTGGTAGCTTCTCCCTCCCTTCCTCCCTCCATCTTCTCTCTCTCTATCTATCTCTCTCTCTCTCTCTCTCTCTCTCTCTCTCTCTCTCTCTCTCTCTCGCTGTACCATCTGCGCTATGAGGAGCTTGGCACCACACGATCAGTGAACGCCAAGCTAGATTTATGTTATCTTTATTGTACGCATGTATCAGTATGTATGTGTGTGATTGGTAGTCTAATAACCAAATATGGTGTTTACATGAATGTATGGTATCTTTGCAATGATTTAAATCATTCACTGTGTTTGCCAAAGTACATTGTAAATGACACGCTTGTTATCACACATCCAGGAATAGATGATCCATCTCACAAGTTATCTATTTTTCTAACACTCGATGGGTAATTACTGACAGCACCTCTGCTGATATTGACATACTGTAGATGCTCAGCCCGCCTCCAGTGTTCTCTTCAATAACTTGACGCTTTTCAAAACACAAATTGCAAGCAAAGCTAATGTAGAGGGACAAAAGTAGGAGTATCAGCTGGCACTTAAAATAGGCAGGCGTGCAGAGTTCCGTTCATGACACTTTTTGGATGAAAGAAGCAGCTATGACAAATGTTATCAATACACAGATGTACTCGTTAAGTAATGGGGATCACTGATAAAGATGTCTGGCTCAGAGGTGATGAAGAGCAGTTATGACAGTATAACTTAAAATAAGCGTTGACGGTGGGGTAATTCTTGCTGATTAATTGTTGTGTCACACCTATGAAAAAGATATAATGACAAATTAAATTATTTTTATTTTTATTTCATTTGGCTCAGAATCTTTGCTCCCTGAGTGATTATTGAATGCCTGTGTGAAATGGTTAACTGTTGGTGTTTTTTCAAAAACGACTTTATGGGAGCTGCGCTGGAAATATTCCAATGCAAGGGGAATAAGAAAGTAAGTCCCCAATTTATAATTTACAATTACTTATACGATCAAAAAATCTGGATCCTGACCTTAACAGGGAGAGAAAAGGGAGATGACATACAAAGAGGGAGAGTGGAATGTGTGAATTCCCCTAAAATGAGAAAGTAATCTGCTGTCCACCTGAGACCCCTCAACCACCAGGATGCCCTAGAGCAGCAGAGGAAAATCATTTTCTTAGCATATTGGAAATATAAACATTCCCCACCCAGCTCTGCGTGAGGACAATATCGCTGTTTTCCTGTTCAAAGCATTTAGGATTTGTTGTCAGTCTCATGCAGTGAGCGCAACTCAACTCCCAGCAGTAGCCACAGCATGGCAAGTTCCCACCTTTCAGATTAGATCAGACTACTGACACATCACTATAATGCTGCCTGCTTTTTGTGTAAGAAAAGACAAGACAACAGTATGTATGATCATTTTACATGTGGACCAACAGGAGTGCCTTCCCACAGTTTGGCAGTGAATCAGACTTTTGGCTGCAAGACACACAACTTCCTGGCTAAACTTAATTTTGGATAACAACAGCTAAGCAACTGATAGGGGATGCATATTTTGTTCTGCCAGTAGAAACGGTCAGGGTGACCTCATTTTCGTTCCCATGTGTCCCTCACGGCTCCCTGCACTGCTTCAGGAACAGAGCTATTAACAAGACTCTGCTACACAATAACATAAAATAGAGCATGTCTTTTCTTCTTTTATTTCAAAGCCTCAGGTAAATATTTCATGTTATGATAAATCTCAGGAAGGCAGATAGAACAAAGTTAAGGACTGTAAATGCAACATGGCAGCCCACATGGGGCACACATTGAACACAAACTGGCCTCGCCCTGCTTCTTCCTCCAGCTATTTCAGAGGAACATAAATGGGTGTGAGAGATGAATGAATCTAATTTATGTTGAATGCATTATTGATTGTGGATTAACCTGGTGTAACCTACAGTAATTATTCACTTTTCTTACCATCCCAGTCGCCATTTATAAGTTGTACTAATTTATAACTTTGATAATGTTGATTAAACATTAACTGATGCTTTATAGATATGTTACAACTTTTGCCAGGATGTCATTAATAGGCAACTATTTTAACCATTGCTAATAAGGGTCACAGGTTTTTTACTAGGCCAACAGCAAAAGTTAGTAAGTCGTCCATGATTCTAAAGCTATTAATGATAATATAATAATATTAACATAATATGAAGCGACAGCCAGCAGCCAATTAGCTTAGCTTAGCACAAAGACTGGAAACCGGAGGAAAAAGCTGGCCTGGCCTTGTCTGGTTTGTTTAATCTGTACATAGCCACGGTGTACAGACAACAACTTTACAGAGAACTACTGGACTATTTCTTGGCTGGGAGCAGTGACTTCCTGAAGTCTCAGCTGGTTGCCTGGAAAAGACTATGGCCAGAAAATAGTCCTGTAGATTATGTGACATTTCAGCCTGTAAAACAGCAAATTGTCACGTTTACACTTCAGAAGGTACGACATGTTAATTAGTGAGCTTTAGAGGTGCTGGAAGGTGGATTTCTTTTACTGTTGGACAGTATTTCCAGAGCTTTTGTCAGTCTTTTGCTAAGCTAAACTAATCGGCTGCTGACATCGGATGAACTAAAGAGCTCAAGGCAGTCAGAGAATTTTCGAAACCTGGCAACCCAAAACAAACTTCCCATTATTGGCTTAAAACTGATCTGAAAGCATTAGTAAATGATTCATCGATTGTAATAATAAATCTATTAATTTAATCGTATAAACCTTATTAGAAAGTGGTACCAAAGTTGCTCTGGATGGAAAGGATTTGGTCTATTAGAATTTATGAAGGTTGGTCCCTGCATGAAAAATGTAGCATTATGTTTTTTTTAGGCATTTATTTATATAGGACAGATGAAGACATGAAAGGGAATGACATGCAGCAAAGGGCCGCAGGTCGGAGTTGAACCTACGACCACTGCGTCGAGGAGTAAACCTCTATATATGGGCACCTGCTCTACCAGGTGAGCTACCCAGGCGCCCGGTGGTGCAGGGTGAGAGAATATATTTCCCATGTGTCACATGTTGAAAATGGAGTAGTTTCCACTTTGCTTTTCTCTCTGTCTCTCTCTGCCACACTCTACTGAACCTCCACAGTTCTTCTCCCACTCAACATGCTTTTTCGTTTCTTCGTGTATGCGTCCGATTCCAACTAATTGACATTTAAGAGGGATGCTAGCACATGAATGGAGAGGCGGACGCTCTCAGCTACTTCTGTTGATATTTATATATGAGCAGCTTGCTGGCTGTTCAAACTATCACCATAACAACAGGCCAGGAAGCAGGAAGTGTTCCATTATGGAGTAGAGAGATAACTTCTGCAAACTCCAAGTTCCATTGCATTGTCGCCATCTCTCTGCTTTCCCATCAGGCTGCATACTGTAGACACCTCTTGTAATGTACATGTATGTGCATGCATATGTTTGACATCTGAGTCTATGCAGACATTCAAACCACATGCAGCATACCAAGTCCCTTTGCAGTTAACCTCTGTGTGGGTCAAGCCTGTGGATATTCTTAGAGCAGGGAGATAACTGCACTGTCCTAAATACTTCTTCTAGAATCTAAGATTGCATGCACTCCACCCCAAAAAACAACCAATCTCCCTTGCATCCTGTATGTCTACCGAGGCCAAAATTATAGTTATTTTTTAATGAAAACAAACTTTTTGTTCAGGACATTTTGTTATACATTGTGTTGCTTTACAGTGGGACAAAAAAGTATTTAGTCAGCCACCAATTGTGCAAGTTCTCCCACTTAAAAAGATGAGAGAGGCCTGTAATTTTCATCATAGGTACACTTCAACTATGAGAGACAAAATGAGACAAAAAATCCAGAAAATCACATTGTAGGATTTTTAATGAATTTATTGGTAAATTATGGTGGAAAATAAGTATTTGGTCAATAACAAAAGTTCATCTCAATACTTTGTTATATACCCTTTGTTGGCAATGACAGAGGTCAAACGTTTTCTGTAAGTCTTCACACGGTTTTCACACACTGTTGCTGGTATTTTGGCCCATTCCTCCATGCAGATCTCCTCTAGAGCAGTGATGTTTTGGGGCTGTCGCTGGGCAACACAGACTTTCAACTCCCTCCAAAGATTTTCTATGGGGCTGAGATCTGGAGACTGGCTAGGCCACTCCAGGACCTTGAAATGCTTCTTATGAAGCCACTCCTTTGTTGCCCGGGCGGTGTGTTTGGGATCATTGTCATGCTGAAAGACCCAGCCACGTTTCATCTTCAATGTCCTTGCTGATGGAAGGAGGTTTTCACTCAAAATCTCACGATACATGGCCCCATTCATTCTTTCCTTTACACGGATCAGTTGTCCTGGTCTCTTTGCAGAAAAACAGCCTCAAAGCATGATGTTTCCACCCCCATGCTTCACAGTAGGTATGGTGTTCTTTGGATGCAACTCAGCATTATTTCTCCTCCAAACACGACGAGTTTAGTTTTTACCAAAAAGTTATATTTTGGTTTCATCTGACCATATGACATTCTCCCAATCCTCTTCTGGATCATCCAAATGCTTTCTAGCAAACCTCAGACGGGCCTGGACATGTACTGGCTTAAGCAGGGGGACACGTCTGGCACTGCAGGATTTGAGTCCCTGGTAGTGTGCTACTGATGGTAGCCTTTGTTACTTTGGTCCCAGCTCTCTGCAGGTCATTCACTAGGTCCCCCCATGTGGTTCTGGGATTTTTGCTCACCGTTCTTGTGATCATTTTGACCCCACGGGGTGAGATCTTGCATGGAGCCCCGGATCAAGGAAGATTATCAGTGGTCTTGTATGTCTTCCATTTCCTTATAATTGCTCCCACAGTTGATTTCTTCACACCAAGCTGCTTACCTATTGCAGATTCAGTCTTCCAAGCCTGGTGCAGGTCTACAATTTTGTTTCTGGTGTCCTTTTTTGGTCTTGGCCATAGTGGAGTTTGGAGTGTGACTGTTTGAGGTTGTGGACAGGTGTCTTTTATACTGATAACAAGTTCAAACAGGTGCCATTAATACAGGTAACGAGTGGAGGACAGAGGAGCCTCTTAAAGAAGAAGTTACAGGTCTATGAGAGCCAGAAATCTTGCTCGTTTGTAGGTGACCAAATACTTATTTTACCGAGGAATTTACCAATAAATTCATTAAAAATCCTTTTTTTTTCTCATTTTGTCTCTTATAGTTGAAGTGTACCTATGATGAAAATTACAAGCCTCTCTCATCTTTTTAAGTGGGAGAACTTGCACATTGGTGGCTGACTAAATACTTTTTTGCCACACTGTATTTGTTGTAGGAATCGATTTTCATATGGTGGAAATATGAATACATAAGACTACACAACTGCATGATCTTGTCTTTTTTCCTTGAAACATAAATGTAATTCAAAAATGTATTACTGGAAAATAGAGCTTGACAGCATTATGCAACTCCCATGCATTAACATTTTGATATTCATTTAGTTGTTGGACTGTCATGAAAGATCAGTGTCTGACACCACAGCGGCCCCGGACGCACACAACGGTATCACGATGGCCGACCTTGTGGAGAGCCTGGATACCAGAGAGCTGGACATGGGGGAGGGAGAGGAGAACGATTACGATGGAAGCTACTTAGGTGTGTGTGTTTGCATATTTTCTGGCTGCCTCCAGCAGTGTGATTTCACCAGCATTTCACCCAAGAATAAGATGATACCTAAAAGGAAATATAACAATAACAAAGGTCCGTTAGTCCAGTGATGAACAGTTTAGACGGTAAGATGCAAAATCATCACATGATTAAACTAACGTGTCAGTCTATGAACCAGGTTCATCATTCATAAGCAAGATTTATATGACCATATAAGCCCCAAGCAACAAGTATGTGACTGTCCTCGTAGGGTTGCACTCAGGTTTTCTTGGGAAATGTAGGAAAATTGAGCAATAGTAGAACAGCCAGGCTAAGGGAAAGTGGGCTCACATCTTGTGTCAGAGTGGAAAATGATTTAGGATATACTCCAGTTGGTGAGCCTTCAATCTGGTATCTAACAGTGCAAGAGTATGAGGGTGTTTTTTTTCCTTCACATAATTTAGAGCTTTACTGGAACATAAGCAGGGACATTTGACCTAACACTGCAGAGTAAAAATCTGGAACAAAGGCAGAATTTTCAGTGATACAGCCTACTCACTCCTAAGCAGGTTGAACAACTCCTACATGCACAAACAAGAAAAACAACACGCTAACCCAGCCGCCTCTCTCTTTCTCCTAGGGGACTGTCGTATCCCATTTTCAGCGGTGTATGCCACCGTGGGCTTTAAGGAGGCCAACGCTAAGGTCTACCTTCCCACTGTGCCCATTACTGCCCGTATACTGGAGGTGGAGAGATTCACCACCGCGCAAGACCGCTTCAATCTGTCGCACCAAAGGAGTGTCAACAAGGTACTGCACACAATGTTTAGGGACATAATATAGGGTAAATATAGGAATCGGAAAGCTTATTGTGAGTTGCTCTAAATAAAAGCATCAGCTAAATCTCTTTAATGTTGTTATAATCACTATAACTTGTGTTCACTGCATTTCTTTATGTATTTGGATTGAGATATTTCCTTCTAAAATAACCATTTCTAAAGCAACTAAAATTACTCTAACCCTGCTGTTTGCCCTGAAATATATTGATATATGATCATCTCTCTCCGAATGTGTGTGTGTGTGTGTGTGTGTGTGTGTTTGTGTGAAGTCTCTGCCGGCAGTGTTTAAGATTGAGCTGAAGCACGGTGAGTTTACCTGGGTGGTCAAGAGGAAGGAGAAACATTTCATGGAGCTGCACAGAGAGCTGAGGACGTACAAGACCTTCATGAGGATACCGCTACCGTCACGCAGGTTGGTGCCCACCCCACCCCCCCACCCCTCCCCCCTTCCCCTCCCCTCCACACACACACACACACACACACACACACACACACACACACACACACACACACACACACACACACACATGTGCACATGTGCAAACACTAACAGACACGAGTTTAGATGTAGACGCAAATGCACAATTGTTTTTGTCACATTGCATTGACCTTATAGAGAGCAGCTTGATTAATAAAAGTATACACGCACACTGTACTCTGGACATTTTAACTCCCTTAGTTTTTTTTTCTCTTTTTCCATTATTTTTCTGTCTCTTTCCCTTCCTCCCTCCATCTCTCTCTCTCTGGTGATGTACACACTTGAAAACAAAGGGATGTTGCCCTTGGAGTTTAATAGGATTTACTTTTGCCCTACTTCCTCTTTCTCTCTCCCTTTCTGTTATCTTGACTTAATGTTATAGCAACGGGTGCATGGTGGATTTTCACAATTGCTTTGGTGGTTGTTCATTTGCCCTGAAAATAATAAGTCTCCCTGTTTTCAGTTAAATAAATTTCCATTCTTCCGTTCTCTGTTCCTGGTTGATGTAACACAGCAGTGAGTCAAACTGCAACCTGTCAATTTATTCAAGCTTTTTTCATTTGCCTGTCTAAACACCTGCTGACAGGAAAGTACACAGGGAATTTTAACATAATTTATTGAGTTTTAATTTTCAGCCGCAGCATCTGCAACTGGTTTTTTTAGCTTCAGGCAATTGTGGAACCTAAACAACCATTACTTAAATGTTGTTTGGTCTCAAACTTTGTCCTCAAACTTTAAGCACAAAGTTTGGTCACACTGTGTTATTTGACAAGTGCTCTCTGGGAGCTTGGAGTTTTGAATTGAACATCTTCATTTCCTGGCTCTCTGTCTCAGCCACACAGTGAGGAGAAGGACAGTGAGGAAGAGTGAGGTGAGGGAGATGCCCTCCCTGCCGAGGGGAGGAGGAGACGAGCTGGTGCGAGATGAGCAGGTCTCCAGCAGGAGGGTACGTTGCAACACTGTCTGCAGCCTTTTTGCCTGTTTTTTTCTTTTCTGGTTGGAAGTTTTAAGATTCACTCTTAAGTCATATCTTAACTTTATGACAATGAGCTCTCCTTGCACTCACTTGTTGCCACGACACTTAACTACTTGCCAGCACATGTATCCTCTAAAACCGTTTGTGTGTGTGTGTGTGTGTGTGTGCTTGTTTTACTATATTCGTGGGGTCCAAAAACCGGGGAATACAGTATACTTGTGGGGTCTGCACAGCCTTGTGGGGCCCAAAATGCTGGACCCTACAAGGTTAAAGGGCTGTTTGAGGGTTAAGACTTGGTTTTAGGATTAGGGTTAGAATTAGGTTGTGGTTAGGGTGAAGGTAAGGGTTAAGGTTAGGCATTTAGTTGTGATGGTTAAGGTTAGGGTAAGGGGCTAGGGAATGCATTATGTCAATAACGGGTCCCCACAAAGATAGTGAAACAAACGTGAGTGTGTGTGTGTGTGCATGTGAGTTTTTAATGTGCATGGATTTTGTCATAATAAATAAATACTCACAGTGGCCAAAATATAGTGTATGTGTTTCTACAGAGACAATTAGAAGACTATATGAACAATCTGCTGAAGATGTCCATGTACCGCAAATATCACCATACTGTGAGTAATCCTACTAAGCACTGCACGCTGTGACATAAACTCATACTGTAATGACTGCCTGACGATCTAAAAGTTCAACTTAACACTAATTGTGTGTGTGTGTATTAGAAACGTCTCACAGTAAAAAGGATATAGAATTAACATCGTTTTTCAGCATTTCGCTGACCTCTACCCTTGAGTGTTGACATAGATTATGAATGTGGTTACCCATAGCACCTTGTCTGCTTTGTGTTGACGCACTCAACACGTTTAAGTATATTATTGCTGTTCATGTAGCGAGCAAAAGGCCTCAAGTCTGTAAAATGCCTGAAGAAAAATACTGTGAAAAAAGAAACATAAGACAACGTTTCTTTTTTTTTTCTAAATCACAAATAAAAAACTGTATTCATTTACTGTCATTTTATTATAATAATGCAGTACAGTGCCTTGTTTTGTTCAATATTTCTCTTTTTTTTAAACACTTTATCCAAAATAAAAGTGATGCAAAATAGGGAGTATCGTAATATCAGCAACATCTCATATTTGGGCCATTAATACACAATGTGTAATCTTTACCATACTAAACTTTACCTTTACCAATACTTACTTTACCTTGATGGTGGAATGAGCCTTTAAACAGACCAATGCAAGGTTTAGACATACAGTAGCATTGGTCTGTTATGTGCCGACATATTATTACTTTGCATCATTCTGACGCATTAAAAGATAATATCAGAGATGACAACACATGTTGAAGTAATCTAGGATGAGTCACATTGCATCCAGGGAGATGGTGTGTGTGTGTGGATGTACTGTAATAGCTTCTTGTTATCTCTTCCTGTCTATTCTCAGATGGAGTTCATTGACATCAGCCAGCTGTCTTTCATTCATGACTTGGGGCCCAAAGGACTGTGAGCATTTTCTCTTCTTTCAGTCCCTTTGAGCACTTAACAGTTCACAGCAGAGTGAAGCATTCGAGTTGAAATCGAGAGGCTCAGGATACGAATCCTGTGTCACTTTCTTTAAGTGTGCTCATTTACAAACTTCTAAGCCTCCTATTTTGTTATTTATTCTCTCCTTACATCATAGTGCATACATGTTACTTAAGAAAATACTATTTTTCTGTCTTTTCCAGGGAAGGGATGATCTATAAGCGCTCAGGCGGACATCGTATCCCTGGGATGAACTGCTGTGGTCAAAGCCAGGCCTGCTACCGCTGGTCTAAGCGGTGTGTGATTACCCCTGTCCCCCACTGTTGTAGTTGCCATGTTCACATAATGTGTATCGCTGCTCTTCAGTGGTTTTCTTCTTGTAATCAAGCAAATATATATATGTATACACTACCGGTCAAAAGTTTGGGGTCACTTAGAAATTTCCATTCTACTCCATTATAGACAGAATACCAGCTGCAATCAGTTGCATTGTTTTTTTAACCAGGGTGGCAGTTTTCAGAGCAAAAGGGTTCTCCAATGTTTTCTCAGTTAGTCTTTTAAAATTATATCAGATTAGTAAACACAATGTGCCTTTGGAACATTGGATGAATGGTTGCTGATAATGGGCAATGTAGATATTGCATTAAAGATCAGCCACTTCTTTCTACAACAGTCGAGAACCCTTTTGCAATTATGTAAACACATAATGTAATCTGAAAACTGCTGCCCTGGTTAAAAGAAACAATGCAACTGATCTCAGCTGGTATTTTGTCTGGAATGGAAATTTCTAAGTGAGATATTTATATATATATATATATATATATATATATATATATATATATATATATATATAGTATTTCACATTAACTTGATGGTAGTTAAACAAAATGTTATTTTTTTATTTGTTTCCTCTTTAGCTACTCTCTTTTTAATTCCATTTTGAGCTTACTACTACAGTTTACGAGTGGAACTCCTTAATGTCTGATTAAACACAAGATGGATTAGCATTTTTTACTTTAATTTCTCTTTCTAACTGGCAAACTTGTCTGAATCGTAGGATGTAGGTGTGATGGATGATATTTACAAAGGTAATTAAACATTCCAGGCCCGGGCAGAAAGCTGTCAAAGTGTGGATGTAAAAACACCGTGACCATTCATTGCATATTTAAAAACACAATAATGATAATATCTTAATAAGTGTTAGTTTTGCCTATCGTGTGATCATTATTTTCATATTTTGCTGAAAAAGTCTTTGTACCATCTTCAGCCCAGCTTCATTGGCACATGCTTCCTTCATCTGTTTGTCTGTTTGTTTCTCTTCTTCACAGCCAAATTATTATGTGAGCCGTTTTTATTGTTGTTTTTTGAAGACAACACAAAAAATCCCACACACGTTTGAAACACTCTGTCCATCCACCTACATCCACATGATGATTTTCTTCCTACACCCTTATCCTTAAAACAAGAAGTACAAGAAATGGTCCACACAACAATGAATCAAGATCTGCAGGACTTTATGTACGACACCTAATGATGATCGCGCGTGTGTGTGTGTGTGTGTGTGTGTGTGTGTGTGTGTGTGTGTGTGTGTGTGTGTGTGTGTGTGTGTGTGTGTGTGTGTGTGTGTGTGTGTGTGTGTGTGTGTGTGTGTGTGTGTGTGTGTGTGTGTGTGTGTGTGTGTGTGTGTGTGTGTGTGTGTGTGTGTGTGTGTGTGTGTGTGTGTGTGTGTGTGTGTGTGTGTGTGTGTGTGTGTGTGTGTGTGTGTGTGTGCGTGTGGTGTAGCTGGCTGGTGGTGAAGGACTCCTGCCTGCTGTACATAAAGCCAGACTCAGGGGCCATCTCCTTTGTTCTGCTGGTGGATAAAGATTTCAGCATCAAGATGGACTCCAAAGACACAGAGACCAAACACGGAGTCCGGGTTGACAGCCTCTCCAGGTTATATTTCTCTCTGTGTGCATGGGAATTTTGTTGCAGATGCCCAAGGAGTTGTATATTTTGAGTAACGCCTCACAGTGGATAATGATGATAATGTTAATTCAACATCAGTTAAAAAGAAAATCCTCCCTTAGGTTCTCACACTGTTAAAAACATTTTTTAAAGAGACTTCCTACATTCTCCGGGCAACAGGTGTACATTTCTGATTTAAAGTGTAGGTGGAGTGCACTATAGCAATTGTAACATGGAGAAAAACAAAGTCTCCCTCTTTGCTGAAAACGCTTTACATTTGTTTTCTACCAGATGTTTTACCATTAATAGATAATTCTAGATGGCTAAAAACATTGTTGCTCCCCAACTTGCTTTACAAATCTCAAGCAGTGTTCTAAAATACTATTAAAAAGGCTAAAGCAAATCCCAGCTGCATTGCTTAAAGCTGTTGCTAACAGTCTGCTGTTACAGGGTGGATTGTTTCCTTTAGCTCCTTTTCATTCCAACACTCTTAATCCAGGGCTTATTTTATTTTAGGAATGATTACCAAGCTGTGTTATCTCGTAAAAAAGGAAAACACAATGCCTGCTTTTATAAACTGACCAGTCTGTTAAGCTAAGGGCAAAATTAAACAAAACATTTGAATTGCCTAATTTTTTATTTTTTTTGCACTAACGTGGTTTAGGGTGCCAGAGCAAATACAATGACTGCATGTAGTATCTGTACTGTATGTGTGAGCACAGGCATGCATTTAATTGTGTGTGTGTGTGTGTGTGTGTGTGTGTGTGTGTGTGTGTGTGTGTGTGTGTGTGTGTGTGTGTGTGTGTGTGTGTGTGTGTGTGTGTGTGTGTGTGTGTGTGTGTGTGTGTGTGTGTGTGTGTGTGTGTGTGTGTGTGTGGCAGGACCCTGGTGTTTAAGTGCAGCAGCTACAGACACGCGCGCTGGTGGGGTCAGAGCATCGAGAGCTTCGTGAGGAATCACGGGAAGGCTTTCCTCCGAGATCACCGCTGTGGATCATTTGCACAGGAGCAGGAAAACATCCCTGCCAAATGGTAACCACACTGGGAGAGAACACAACTTATGTTGTCGAGTCAGCGGAAAAACTTGATGCAAATAGAAACAGAATAAACCACAGAAAGACAGAGTTTAAACATTTCCACGTGTTTCTTTCTGACAGACCTATGTAATGTCCTGCAATTAAAATGTAACTTTTTTTTATTGTCAATAAATTGTTTCAGCTCTGCATGTATATACCATTTGAATTAGATAGAGATAATTTTGTAGATTTAATCATGTTCTCTACAAAAACCTGCTCATTGGAGAGTAAAAAAAAACAACTCATAATTCACACATTTTCAACACATCTTGTTTTTTTCTCTGCTTTCCTCTGTCTTTTTTGGCTGCTTTGCCATTTTTCAGGTCTTTTTGCATTCTCTCCCCCTCAGCGTGTGATAATAATGGCATTACGTTGTCTGCGTACTCAGCACAGAGCCTGAGTGAAAAACACTGTGCGATCCTGTAAGCTAATGGAAAAAGAGTGTTTTAAAGAACAGTTATGTCATGATGACAACTATGGGTGTAGGCTGAAGCTTGCAAGGTTAAGAAAGTTGGGGAAGTTTGTGCCTGTGTGTGTGTATGTGTCTACACAAGCACGTCTGTTTTTGCAAATGACTGTAATTAACTGTAATTTGTCTTTGCAGGTACGTAAATGGAAAGACTTACATGGAGGATGTGGCTGATGCTCTAGAGGAGGCCAAAGAGGAAATCTTTATCACTGACTGGTGGTGAGTTTCAGCGTGTCTTTTGTGTGAAAATGCACAATGTCAACAAGTTTTAGTTGTCTGCACTGAAGTGTGAAAACCCAGATATATATAGAAAACTCTAACTACACGTCACAGCGACGCGCGTCGCTCGTCCCTCGTCCCTGGCTTGGTAGCACTGCATTTCCTGGTTCTCCTTCTCCATAAACAACATGAAATCAAGGAGAGGGTTAAGTGGGTCACTTTCTCATAGACTTCTACAGAAACCGACCTCCTTTATCAACCGCACGTGTCGCCCCCTGCTGGAATTCAGATAGAATGCAGGTTTAAGGCACTTCCGCATTTGCAGCACTTCGCCGAACCGGATGCGTTGTCCATTAATATACAGTCTATGGTGCCTTGTGGACTTTCCTTGTAAACAAACAAAAGTTATGTTTACAGTCCATACGAGTCACCAAAACACAATATGTGCACCCTATGGTTTCGTACATGTCGAGTGCAATTCCATCCTCATAAAACATTTCCAGACCTTGTTTACATCCGTGCTGTATTGTGGGTCGATCCTGCATGCTATTTCCCCAATTTTCCAATCTCTTTTTCTGCTGTTGATATTTGGATAAAGGTAAAAATGTCTCAAAAAAAAAAAAATATCATCTTTAAGAGTGGGGTAAGGTTGTTGCCATGGCTACAAGCTACATCATATTGCAGAATCATGTGAACATGCGTATATCAATTATTTATGCCATCAGCATCCACCTATCACACATATCTTTTTATGCTCCTTTTAATAGTCTGTAATCTGTTCTCGAATGGTTTGACATTGAACTGTTTTACCACAAAAGTTCCACAGGTAGAGTAATTATGCAGCAGTATTTAATTATAGGATGTAGATGAGGCAGTAAAAATAGTATCACGCACCAGCTGAAAACAATATAGAATAGTTGTAATGGCTTATTTCTGTAGTTTGGTAAGCACACAGAGCATCATCAGACTCTTTCCAAAGAATGAACTGACAACTTGACACCCAGTTAGTGTTGTACATGCTGTAACACATTTCATTATGTATTACCCACAACTCTTGACTTTCTGACAAGCAATGCAATGGTACTGGCTCTGATCACAGCCTCATCCACACACCCAGAATAGAAATAGCACTACCAGTAAGATATAGTATCTGTTTACACTTCTGCTACACCCGCTTTGTCTCTCATTGTCCTTTTTCAAACCGGCATGTAATTAAAGTATTACATGTTTAGGGTCGGAAATGTGTTGAAATAAAAAAACACTACAATTTTTGTTCAAAACAAAGATAAACCTAATTTGTCACATGTCACATTGTCAGATGATAGTCACACCTGAGGGTACAGTAACCTCACATATGGTGTTTCAAAGATGCAAACCAAATCTAATAGTGATACCTGGCTCAACTGCTTTGCATATACTTTTTTCTTTCCTTCTTCCTTTAATAGTGTATTTTATGGAGTTTTGGAGTGACAGAGATATAATACTCCTGACACTGTAATTTCAAACATAATCGTTTATGGTCCCTCGGAGCCAAATGCACGACGTGGCTGAAATCCCTGTGTTCCAAAGCAGTAATCACTGGGCTTATGGTCTTAACCAATGAGGTGTCAGCCTGTGTAATGAGAGCCAATGGCATTGTAGACGTGTAAGCTCAGGATGCCAACGTGAATGACTCATGAGACTGTATCATTATGTCATGTCTGTAATATAAGTTTATTAAAAAGTGTTGCGAGCTCTAAAGGGAGAATACAAACATCTAATTTCAATGGTGAGGCATTCAGAAATATGTCATTTTATCTCTTAAACTGTTTTCTGTCTCGGTCTCTCTTTTCCCCCAGGCTGAGTCCAGAGATCTTCTTGAAGAGACCTGTAGTGGAGGGAAACAGGTGGAGGCTAGACTGTACCCTCAAGCGCAAAGCTGTAAGTAGGAATTAGATTGCAAACATTTTGAGACCCACAGGTCAAGTATTGAGCACTATAGACTTTGTACTAACAATAGAAATCAGGATTATATTGTTACATTAGATAACAATACTTTTTCAGAAATGATTCAAATTGTATTGAAACATAAGAAATGTGAACAGTAAAATGTCTCGTATTATAAAACGTGAGATTTCCATGTCTTTTTTTTTAAATTACAAAGCAGTTCCAGGTGCTATATAAGTATTGTGAAAGTATCAAAATGCTCAATCCACAGAGAAATGCAGACAGCCGTTTTCAGAAACTGTGCCTTTAAATGAGCCGCCAGGACTTCCATACGGTTGTGATGGCACAACTATTTTTTTTTAATTATATATATATATATATATATATATATATATATATATATATATATATATATATATATATATATATATATATATATATATTATATCTATCTATCTATCTTTATATCTATCTATCTATCTTTATATCTATCTATCTATCTATCTATCTATCTATCTATCTATCTCTCTCTCTCTATCTATCTATGTATGTAGAAAGTGCCGCTACAGTGCAGTTACAGTCATTCTTCGGCTGTAGTGACAGTGCAGAGAAGATAAGAGCACAGATGAGAAAAACACGGAAACGCTGGCCAATCAGAACAGACTGGGCTTTTTCGGGAGTGGGGCTTAAAGAGACAGACACTAAAACGGAGCAATTCAGACAGAGGATGTATACAAGTACATTCAGTACGAGAAAAGAAAATTGTTTAATGAACATGAAAGCATGTAAACATGTTCTAGTAGAACCCCAAAATACAAATATGAACCTGAAAATTAGCATAATTAAATGGCAAGAAATGTGTTCTTAGGATGAGAGGGGAGGAACACACACAAGCCAAAGTGTGAGGAAAGACACAAGAAATGTGTTCTTAACATTGTTTTACCTTTCTGTCTCTCGACAGCAACAGGGAGTGCGCGTCTTTGTGATGTTATATAAGGAGGTGGAGCTCGCCCTGGGCATCAACTCGGGCTACAGCAAGAGGACCCTCTTGCACCTGCACCCCAACATCAAGGTAACTGAAAGATTATGGGTAGTGAAAGAGGATGCAGTGTTGCACTAGTTGCACAGACAAAACCAGACTCTATATTGTAAACACACAATTACATATCATACCTTTTATGTACTATTTATGTGTGCTGTATTTCATATGTTTGTGTCTCAGGTGATGCGTCATCCAGACCATGTTTCCTCCTCAGTCTATCTCTGGGCGCATCACGAGAAGCTTGTTGTCGTTGACCAATCAGTGGCCTTCGTGGGCGGGATCGACCTGGCATACGGTCGCTGGGACGACCGAGAGCACCGGCTGACGGATGTCGGCAGTGTGACACGCTCTGTGGCCCTGGAGCAGGTCAGACACACAACTACACACAAACAAACACAACTCATTAAAACGCCCTGTCTACAGTTTGGAGTTATAGGCAATAAATGTGGGTAGAAACTCCTGAGTAATGGTTCAAATACGAGAAGGAGGAGAGGAAATGGAGAAATATATTTTACTCTAACTCACACAGTGGCACGGGGGCCAGTGAAGAGTAGCATTGCACGTACCCACAGTGACAGCCTGTGGTGAATGTGTATGTGCATGAATACAGACTATAAAGAGCAAACACTTTCACAGTGCCAGCTATTGAATATGCCTCTTCTATTTAATGACATGCATATACAGTACAAGACAAGCACGCACACATTCTCATAACAAAACTACACCATATGCTACATTTTTGACCTTACATTCAAGAGGACTAAACTAATTATTTAAATTATTTCATTTTGTAAGACATTCAAAAATAATGACTATGCTCTTATAAAAGACAAACTGTGAATATTCATAGTTCCCAGATGATAGATCACAGTATTTTAGCAGCCTCTTTAACCTTTCCTCTACAGTAGCACCAAACTTTTTACACAAGTTTGTGTTTGATGAATTGTTGATCAGTTTCTTATGAATAAAGAAAACTGATACTGACATGGATAGAATTACTAACATAGATACACACGTTACTTAATTGTGTGTTAACCTGTCCGTATTAGGCCTGTAATAATTATTAAATAATTGTCTAATCGTAAGTCTAATTTACATAATGGCAATTAAGAGGCAATTATATTAATTGCAACAATTTCTGGGACAATTAATTGTACAGTAACATTTGGAATTGTTACAGCTCTAGTCCATATTCATCTTTTAAACCTTCTCAAGAAACACCAGTCAGTATAACACAATACAATTCAACAACAACCCCGAACTACAGCCTCCAAAGTTGCCGTGAAGTTGAATCAGCACCGCTCTAAAACAGTTTCAACAAAATCCCCTTCATGGAGGAAGGATTTCTTGTATGGTGTTGTATTAGACAGCATTAGTTTTAGCTAGTTGCAGCTAATAAACTAGCAACTGAGTGTACATCTGCGGTTGTTTTCATGCTGCCAGGCTGGCTCCGCTAACACTCCGTCCAGTAAGGGTGTGTCCTCCGTTGATGGCGTCTCTAAGAGCAATGGACGAGGGACGCCGCCCAGTGAGCCCGTGGACTTGCCCAAGCTGAAGGGGATTGGGCGCAGTAGGAAGGCTCGCTTCAGTCTGTACAGACACCTGCACAAACACACTCTGCAGCACGCAGACAGTGTCAGCAGCGTCGACAGCGCAGGTGTGTTTGTATGAGAAGAAAGGGAAAAGAGAATAAGCGAGAATGTTGGAATATGAATTGGCTGAATGAGAGGCAGTTGTAAAGAACTTTGCTATAACAGTGCTGTACAGTATACTGTAAATGCAATCCATTTAACAGAATTTTGTATTATGTGTGTGTGCGTGTGTAGGAAGTGGTTCAGTGCAAAGCCTAAAGACAGGTGTTGGAGAGTTGCAGGGAAACACGCGCTTCTGGCATGGAAAAGACTACTGCAACTTTGTCTACAAGGACTGGATCCAGTTGGAGAAACCTTTTGATGGTCTGTTTCACACACACACACACACACACACACACACACACACATACACACAATTAGTTTGGTCTTAGTCTGAAAGGTTTTCCCCATTGCTAGGTCTAAAACTCTTTATTTATACAAAGCCCTACTTAGTCTCAGGATTTTTCCTGTTATTACAGTTTGATGGAAACAGATAGTCATATGGAAAACTAATATGAAGTGGGACAGAGAACCACAAAGCACTTGTTTGTTTTACTTTTTTCTCTTCCTCTCTCTGCACCAAACTCTATGACCCCGCTGTGCTTCTTTCTCCCATGTTCTCCCATTATTTCTGTCCCTGGCTTCTTTATTCTACCATACTGTGTCTTTTCATATCCTCTCTCCATCTCACACTTTTTTTTCCTGTCTCCATTGGGTTGCTTCTGCTCTGTGCAGACTTCATCGACAGGTACACCACTCCCAGAATGCCTTGGCATGACATTGCCTCAGTGGTTCATGGCAGAGCTGCGCGGGATGTGGCCAGGCACTTTATTCAGCGCTGGAACTTCACTAAGGTACTGTTTCAAGGCTAAGCTAACCTGGGCTCGTATAACACAGACACACAGCTGCTAATGGCTAACCTAGCTCATAACATTAATGGTATTGGTTTCCTGTGCCTGCGTGATGCATTTAACGTGAGAATGAGACCTGTGCTTGCCTGGATGAGTGTATACGTTCCTGCCTAAGAGGGGTGTGCTGTGTTAGCTAAACAGACACACCCAGTCGCTGTTTCGTTAGTGTCTGAAGATGGCTGCTCGCTTCAGTGAACACGCCGTCGGGAGCAACCTTCACTCCGGGTCCACTGCTCCGCGTCCTCGCCGGGCCAGCTCCGCTTTTCCTTGTTGTTGTAGTTCACGTTTTCGGTGTATTTACAAAAGTTGCGTTGTGGGAAAACAAGAATAGTCTTCCAGCGTCTTTGTCTTCAATAGTGTGGTAGCATCTGTTGTGCAGTCGTCCAATTGAGGCTCCCGCGCCTAACTTCCTGTGAATCAATTCCTTAATCCATCTCCATGCCCGCCGTTTTCCCTGGGCTAAATCAGCATCACACAAACGTGCCCACCTCATGTGACGTGTCTGTCTAACCCCGTCAGTCAGCTAACCATGCCAACTTCTCTAAAGACACTACACTGATATCATAACAGTACTGTAACACACACACGCACGCACCCACACACACACACACACACACACACACACGCACATTAACAAACACACAGGGATGTAGAGAAGGATTAAAACTTAAAGCTAAACTCGTAAAATGAACTAGTAAAAGGTAAAAGTTTCTTTGTTGCCAGAATGTAAACACCTTTTTAGACAGATAGCCTATTCATTTAAATGCTTTATTTGTTTATTTTATATTTAATTGTAATCAATAAATTAAATAGTAATCCTAGCAAGTAGTTGCTAACTAATGTAATTGAACTGGGGAAAATCATGAATTGTTGACTAAAAAAAATGGAGAGAACAATACACACTAACCTGGCGAAATCCTAGGAAATGTCAGTGGAATGGAAAAGTGGGAAAAAAAAATACCTTAATCGTCACACTTTTTCACTTTCCATGGCATCAAGTTTTTCCTCCCATTCTCCTATTTTTTACTCTTTTCCATTTCTCCTCTAACCCTATATTAACCCTCTCTCTGCCAAATGTCTCCAACTGTCTCCACTACAGATCATGAAGCCAAAGTATCGCTCTCTGTCTTATCCGTTCCTGCTGCCCAAGTCTCACTCCACTGCCAATGAACTCCGATACCAAGTCCCTGACTGTGTCAATGCCAAAGTGCAGGTAAGAGAACTGAAAAAGGAGCATTTTTACCTTTAACTGCACTCATTAAACAACACATCTTGTGGAAATGTTTTTTTTTTTATCTTTATAATTATACGAAATGAGAAATTGGGGCATACAGCCAACCATTCACCAAGCCTTAAAAGAACCACTGGTAGAAAATTACAGAGAACAGTATAAACTCCCACTTTCCCACACTACTTTCCACATCCCAGTCTGCAAACACTGCTGGAAAAAGATAATAGAGAATGAGCGTAAAACAAAAACAACCTCTCCATGGGCCAGAAAGTTATAGAACTACAAATGTTTGCACAAACCATGGACACTCAAAGGTTTTAAGCCAAAAGGAACCAACCTTTGAGTGAAATGTTGACTAAAATTAGAAGTGCACAAATATCCTACCACAACTCCATCAGGCTTTTAAGAGAAAGTCTTCTTTTGTTTTCTCTGTAACGTTAAAATGATTGTGTTTCATTCAAAACTGTGTCTGTTTTTTAGCTGACACCTCTGTGAACAGCATGTACAACATGTTATCTACTTTATCTACCACTAATAATACACACCCATGTTTAAAATATGTCTTACAGTGTTGGCTGTTTTTTATTAAAACATTTGCAGTGAAGTGAATGCCCTTACAGGAATTATTTACCACTAATTATTCATTAATGTAAGTAGTATCGAACCGAAGTATTCGTTAGTTAGTTTATAGGTGAGAAAAATCGTAAAAGAAATATGTTCTTTTTTTATACTGGTGTTTTTTATTACCTTGTGATGATCACTGACTATCAGTAGTTATGTTTTTATCATATAGGTACATTTAACCATGCAATTTGATTGTTTAAAGACACACTCACACCTGTTGTCAACTCATTTCCTCTATATAGCTCTTATTTATCTATACTATAATGTGTAGGTGTTGCGGTCCGCAGCAGATTGGTCAGCAGGCATAAAGTACCACGAGGAGTCCATCCACACTGCCTACATCCAGGTCATCGCTAAGAGCAAACACTACATCTACATAGAGGTAAAGCAGCAGTGAGACCAGGGTATCAGAAGAATCACAGTCAGAATCAGAAAAGGTTTTTATTGCCACAATAAGTACACTTCATGTGGAATTTGCCTTGGTGAAAGGTGCATACATAAACAAACAAACAAACATATTAAACATTAATATGCTGCGTGTCATCCCCCATCTTTCTCCCCCTTTCCTGTCTATCCACTGTCACTATATAATAAAGGGAAAAAGCCCCCCCCCCCCTGAATGGGTTGAGGGCGAAATTTGCAAAGAATATAATGGGATGTAAAGTCCAGGATGAAGGTTAGTGCAAGTGTAGTGGCTAGGGATTGGGGGGGTTAATAAGTCAGTGGGGGTTCAGGGCCTTGTTGGTAAGGAATAAAGGAAAGACAAATACTGTGAGATGAAATTGTCATGAGAGTTAGGCTTAATTATGGAGAGGCTTGTTTTTAATGTCAGTAATGACATAGCTCCACTGAGATTCAGTGATGTCATCAGTGTACTCAGTGACTCTCTCATTGTGGAATGAAATCTACTCTGTAACTTTAAAGTGTTCTCTTCTCTCCTATCAGAACCAGTTCTTCATCAGTTGTGCCGACAACAAGACGGTGTACAACAGGATCGGAGACGCCATCATTGAAAGGATCATCAGAGCGCACAAGTACTTCCCTTTTATTTAAATGATTTGTTTTTTTAAGTAGTACTTGTGGTTATAGGAAGGGTACAAGATTAGTCTCCTCTCTTCTTCTACTTCTGCTTCTCACATCTTAGCGCTGCTTGCCTGTGTCTTTATGTAACTGATGTGTGTTTGCTCACAGGGAGGGTAAGAAGTACCGTGTATATGTGGTCACCCCCCTGCTTCCTGGCTTTGAGGGGGACATCACCACAGGAGGAGGGAACGCCATTCAGGCTGTCATGCACTTCAACTACAGGTGGACCACATGACACTTGAATAAGAATGACTTTTAGATTGAAAGAGGAAATGGGAAGGGAAATGAGAAAGCAGATGTGGGAGTGTCATTAGAATTCTATTGTGTTATCTTTCAAGTTGATTTGAGTCTAAGATGTACAATATTTACATGCTTTATTGATGAGTTTTAAACTCCTGCCTCCTCAGAACCATGATCAGAGGAGAATACTCAATCATCTCCCAGCTGAAAAAGGAGAGTAAGTACAAGAATAAACTATAACATTATATGTTGTGAGTTAGAAAAGTGCTAGTCGGGGCAGCCTCCAGCTCACCCAGTAGAGCGTGCGCCCCATGTAGGCTGAGTCCTTTGCAGCTGCCCAGGTTCGAATCCGACCTGCAGCCCCTTGCTGCATGTCATCCCCTCTCTTTCTCTCCCCCCTTTCCTGTCTATCCACTGTCACTATCGAATAAAGGGAAAAGCCCCAAATAAAATAATAATAATACTTTTTTTTTAAAGGAGAAAAGAAAAGTGCTAGTCTCGTATTGCCAGACCTATCTCCACAGCACTGTGGAGTAAGTTCCACATAAATCTTGTGTTTGCATTTTCGATGCGTTTTGAGGTGAATTTTCAGGGTAAGACAGAGGGGGGAGAGGGACGGAGGGAGGGGAGGCACTTCAAGTGACACATGCGCTTGTGCTGGTTGAGATTGCTGTTAGCCTCGTTTCACTCAGGGGAAAAATGTCAAAAAGACAACAAAGTTTGCTTAACTTGTTCAAATGTGCTGGCCAATCGGATCCCAAACAAGCAAAAATCGTTTCCGCCGATCAAGAATGTGGAGACATTACATTTCGTACCCATGCAGTGCATGTTCTGAAATTAAAATAAATATTGCCCTGATGTACACACAGCATTGTTTAGGTTTTTTTTAGTCAGAGAAGCTACGTAGGCAGTGTAATTAATATTTTTTTTTTTGTTCCAATACCTCCAACCCCCATTTTGAGTCGCCAGATCCACCTCCCCTCTGCGCTCCGGGACCTCCTACTTTACAAATTAAGCACTGGTTACCTGTATACACAATAGAGTAACGTGAGCTATTTAAATTAGCTGGATACATGGTTAAAAGTAATTTGCTCTTACCAGTGTATCGCTCTGTGTATTTTTACCATAGCAATCCCCACCAATCGCTCCCAAAACGTCCTAGTTAGAGAGTAAATGACATAAACATATTCTTTTTAAATCTTTACATTCATTCCCGAATTCCCCCCTAATTTCTCCTCTCCTCTCCTCTCCTCTCCTCTCCTCTCCTCTCCTCTCCTCTCCTCTCCTCTCCTCTCCTCTCCTCTCCTCTCCTCTCCCAGTGGATGACCATTGGATGAACTACATCTCCTTTGCTGGCCTGCGAACTCACGCTGAGCTGGAGGGACGCCTGGTCACAGAGCTCATCTACGTGCACAGCAAGATGCTCATCGCTGACGACAACACAGTCATCATCGGTCAGTGTCTCATCGGCTCTCTCTGTCTCACACTGTTTTCTTTTCTTTCATATGTGTTTTTAACCAACTACTATTTGAGGCAACTAGCCTTGCTGCCTTGACACCAATTGAGGTGTGATAAATCTAAAAATATGGCTTAATTTCTGTATATTTCACCATGTGTGCAGCTAACAAATGGGCATACAAATACTGTTTAAATATGTGGTGGCTGCTGCAACATAGCTCTCCTGCGCCCTCTGCTGGCTAATAAGGTGCAGCTCACTCTCTCAAAGTACTTCAACAATCAACAAATGAAAAGGCTGCAAATCCTTCCAAAATGCTCTCATTTCATGTTTTTTTTTCTTCTTTTTTAGACATTAGTGTAAGTTTAGTTGTATTTATACAGACCATATTAATAAGTCAAAAAGGCATAAGGTTTGTCGGTTTATAGAACCATAACATTATTGTTATTTATAGCATGGTTGAGATGAATGCAGAGATCCAGCTTCCATCTTTTGTTCTGCGTATTTGTTTCAGGTTCTGCTAACATCAACGACAGAAGCATGCTGGGTAAACGTGACAGCGAAGTGGCTGTGATTGTTGAGGACTCCGAAAAGGTGGCTTCGATGATGGATGGACAGGAGTATGAAGCTGGACCCTATGCACTTCAGCTTCGCCTTGAATGCTTCAGGTGTGTGTGTGTGTGTGTGTGTGTGTGTGTGTGTGTGTGTGTGTGTGTGTGTGTGTGTGTGTGTGTGTGTGTGTGTGTGTGTGTGTGTGTGTGTGTGTGTGTGTGTGTGTGTGTGTGTGTGTGGTAGTTGTGTTTTTTAAGGAGCACATTGTAATCTAGTGGACACATGCAAAGGTATGGTTTGATTCTAATTGCTTTTATATATTTATCTGGCCATCCATATTCCCACAGCATCCATTGAAAATGCCACTGTAGTCTTTTGGAGAAGTGGCTTCATCTGACTGAAACATAAATAACAACATAAATAAAGTGATAAAGTTTAATTTCAAGTTTCATAATAAATGTACTTTATTTCTCATTTATCACTGTCTTTAATTGCTTGTGTATAGTTCATTTACTTTTACTCTTTCACTAGTTGTATATACCTCTTATTTATTTTATTTTGTACTTCTCCGTCTGTACTCATTTCTGTCTTGTGCTGCGGCAACACCTGAATTTCCCCCTCTGGGGATCAATAAAGGTGTATCTTATCTTATTTCATCTTATCTTCTGTTTCTGAACAGGACTATACTTGGAGGTCACACTGACACCAGTATTGACCTGTCTGATCCCATCAGTGAGCGCTTCTATAAGGAGGTGTGGATGACCACAGCTGGCCGCAACGCCACTATTTATGAGAAGGTATGGACCGACATAATTGGTTTAGGGGGTCATGACTCATGAGGCTGAGGAATTAGCACATGTGCCAGAGGTTTTTAGGTAGGTACGTACTGTAACTTAAATATAATTTGCAGATGTCAACTAAAATACTGTATAAATGTGGTTTTATTGTGTCTGCTGAAACCTTACGAGTTACTCTAGTTGTTAGTAGAGGCTATGTGAAAATACATGGTCCTGTGTATATTTGACCTCTTCACTAAAAATATAAATTTGTTTCTGACTGGCACCCAGGCAAGGTCAAACCATTACAATATATAGAACAAGTCAGCGGGTAAATTTCAGAAAGCAAAGTTTAGGATTCACCAAAGAATCAGACATGAGGTTCAGTGGTGATCTTGCCATCCATTTGGTTATATCATACATATACTCAGCTAACACCAGGCAAACAAGAGCATCTGCCAGAGGCAACTGTGTAGTACAGCATAGGTCCACTGAATTTGGCCGGTCAGCCTTTACCGTTAGACCACTACAAACTTTTGGAACACAATATCAAATCATGACTGAAACATAACCAACCATGTGACCATTAACCAATCATGTTTTGCAGGATGTAATGTTTTAACTGGAAAGAGCTTTTATTTTGGTATGATGTAGCCTTTAGTGTTTATTCTCTGTTCCCCTGTCTGAAACATAACATTTAATGCCATACCTCCTTTGTGGATTTGCCTGCCCAGAGGCTGCTGATGAAATGTAGCTATTGGGCTAACTCTGGGTCAGTCAATGACTGTCCATTGTCCCTGTTAAATTAACAAATACAGAAATAAATACATTAATTCACAATCATTTCCTTTTGTGCTATCATACTCATGCCACAACAGAAGATCAATTTGGATCAATGAAAAAATAGAAAGTCGACTTTCCATCCATCCATTCATCTTTGTCCACTTACCTGGGGTCGGGTCCAGGGTTTAAAATTAGCACCATCTACCAGCCAAATGCTGGTTAAATATGAAAGTGGCTGGTAGAGTTGCTTCAATCATCAGCCAAAAAAACAATGGTAATCTATTGAGTGGCTGGTAAAAATGTGAACATCCACTAGCCATTTGGCTGGCTGAAATTTTTTTAAATTTTGAACCCTGATTGGGTCGCGGGGGCAGCAGCCCCAGCAGGGGACTCCAAACTTCCCTTTCCCGAGCCACATTAACCAGCTCCGACTGGGGGATCCCGAGGCGTTCCCAGGCCAGGTTGGAGATATAGTCCCTCCACCTAGTCCTGGGACTTCCCCGAGGCCTCCTCCCAGCTGGACGTGCCTGGAACACCTCCCTAGGGAGGCGCCCAGGGGGAATCCTTACCAGATGCCCGAACCACCTCAACTGGCTCCTTTCGACGCAAAGGAACAGTGGCTCTACTCCGAGCTCCTCACGGAGCTCCTCAAAGTTGACTTCAGTTATTAATGATTTATCCTCTGTACAGTGGCCATTTTGGGACATCAAATATCATGGCAGTCTATCCAAATAGCTGTTGAGATATTTCACCATCAACCACGACGGCCCGGCCAACTGACTAACATTGCAATCCCAAGAACCATCTACAAGAGTGGCTAAAAGCTAGTGCTTCAGTTAAAGACAGCCTCATGTTAAACAGTACATACTGTATTTGTGTGTTTTTCTGCAGGTATTTCGTTGCCTTCCTTCGTCCCTGGTGAGGAACATGTCCGAGCTGGAGCAGTACCAGTCCAAACCGGGTTTGGCCCAGACCGACCTGGGCCGCGCTCAGGAGGAGCTGCGCAAAATCCGAGGCTTCCTGGTCCAGTTTCCTCTGGACTTCCTGTCTGAGGAGAACCTCATGCCCTCTGTTGGAACGAAGGAGTCCATGGTCCCGACTGAGATCTGGACATAAAAGGATTTGCCACTACTGCCAGCCACTGGAACATTGGATTTCAATTATTTATTGAGCATCTTCAAGGGAAGTATCTGGATTGTGGTTGTCATCAAATGTGAAATATTGGATTATTGGAGAGGTCGCCTTTTAATCCAGAGATGAGAGTCTCCTCTGGATTGATATGACTGTTGGGCATTGACAAATCTCTCAAATCTGTTTCTACTGAAAAACACTAAACCGTAGTTACAGATTATTTGGGTAGGCATTAACACTTTTGGGATGTATGAAGAACAAAAAGATATCTCACTTGAGGACAACATTTATGACTGCATTCAGGCTGTGGAGATGAAAAACAGGCAGATGAACTTTGGGAATCAACTCCACTCTGCACTATTAGACCTTTTGGACTGTTGTAAAAGCTCACAAGACAGCGAGGATTTCTGAGAAACCAGGGTGAGGCAGTAGTAACGTTTTTGACAGTGACACTAATACATAGTTGCTTCATTGTTTAAAATGGTCAGAACCAAAACAGAGATAGTGATGCATGTGATTTACTGTTTGTGGTGTATGCCCAGAAGGTGGATTAGTGCTGTTTACGCTGTTTATGAGCTCACAGAGGACTCGGTGAGCTGCTTCAAATGAGTTTAAAAGATAATTATATCAGATGTCGAGACGTTGATTCATATAACGTTGAGAAAGTGACTCATACATTACTTTAATTACTGTAGATCTCTTCTTTGGAAAAACTGCCTCCTAGTTATGATCGTCAGTTGACATGTCTTTGGCAAGCAGTTTTACAATGTGCCACGCAATTCACACCATTTTCTCAGGTGCCAAATTATACTCAGCAATGAACACATTTTGTGTTTTATACAAGCCATGTATTCATTGTATGCACCAGGTAACTCCTCTCTCTCTCTCTCTCTCTCTCTCTCTCTCCTCTCTCTCTCTCTCTCTCTCTCTCTCTCTCTCTCTCTCTCTCTCTCTCTCTCTCTCTCTCTCTCACTTATTTACAGATCTGGTCTCTCATTGCATTGCTTGCATTTCCTCAAATTAAGTGGCTCCTAAAGTGGGATTAGAGGTCCAGAAACCCTGAAAAGCTTTGTCTTATTATTGGCAGAGGAAGACAATTTTAAATGATTGTTTCCACTCACAATGAATTCTCCTCAGCCTGTGAAACCATTTGTCTAATGTATTGTGTGGCTCTGAAGAAAGCTTTCCAAAGTTGAGTAGAAGTAGGAAATAAATACTCAAAATCAATCTCTGCCTTTGTGAGCAACACTAAATTGCTGGAGTACCGGTAACACAAAATCTAATGTATTTGTCCTGGATGGACAGAGGAACAGATACACCTGAAGTCCAATCCAATAGCCCTACAATACCTTTCGTAACAATTATATTTCGACTGTGTTTTGTAGTAGTTGTACTGGACAAATCCAACACGTGTGATAGCTCTTTACTGTGCAGCACATGTACAGAGACAATTTTACAACAGTGGTGCATGGTTTTACTAACTGTGCTCAAATCATGTTAACACAATTGCTATGATGCATGCACCAATCACATCTCTGAAAAGAAGCCTTCATATTTCCTGCCAAAGGTGTTTTGTAACAGATAATTATTAGACATGGGGTCTAAACTTTACTGCTGAAATCAAAGTGTTGAGCTGATCCAGGTAAAAAGCTTATTCAGCTCTGTTACATCATACTGTGTTCAGAGGGGTGAGTAGAAAACGATTATGGATGAGATGATCAAAAGCTGAAAAGGTTGTGGTAAATAAAATCAAAGGCTGGATGAGACAATCGGTCCACAAATTCAAATGAGTAATTTCCTCTTTGCTCAGCAGATGGTGCTAGCGTCTTAAAAACAGTTTGTGTACAGAAGTCCAATACGGGCCCTTCAGTTGTGCCATCTACTTTTCTCAGTCTTATGGCGACGGCTTTCTATTAAGTGAAAAAATACAGTACAGTGTTTGAAACAATGTAAACAATGAAAATAAAAAAAAAACAATATTTTTCATATAGCATGCAACTGAACACTTTGAAGATTACAGTTTGAAATAGCTTGTTACGTTTCCAGTTTACTGGCAGTTTCAGTGGTTTTCTTGATGAAGCTTTTTACTCCGAGTGAAAATGAATTCTCCTCTATTGTACTATAATGTAACACAGCCTGTTTCTGTCAAAGGGTATGTGAGCTACAGTATGGAGCAATTGTAATTTGTATATGTGGATGTATGGAATATTTTTATATTTGTCACAGTGTCTTGTATGATTACCAGCCTGCTCTAAATGTGAAGTTAAAGAATCCCATCTGTGTTCAGTTATTGTGACGTACGGATAACACGCCACAGCAAATAATTGGTTAATGACCTTCATTAAGGTGATAAAAGGCTGGCATTGAAACTACAAGGAAGAGGAGTCCTGCAAATCAAAAACATAAATGGTTTCATTTCCCAGATATCCTTTGTACTCTCATAAATAGGCCACTCATCCTTTAATGATGACATGCTTAACACACCCGACGTGTGAATCACTGGCATTTATTTAACAGAAGCAGACAATAACTGCATTGTATGGGATCCGATAATGAAAAAAGTTTTTTTAATGGGACCAGGAATTTGAATGTTAACTGAGGTGATAATGAATGAAAACATGACAGCCTTTGTTTTAACAAAAACAAACCGTTTTGCTTTTCAGTTTGTACTGATTTTGACATCACTTTATTGTTTACATGTAATTCCCGTCAACTTTCTGTAACCCTTGGCCTCAATTCAGCTGATTTTGCTTCCACTGTTTATGTACAATACCTTTTTGGTAAAGTTGAAAGAATTCCTAGTTTCTGTCTGTTCGTGTAACACAGTGTAACTCAACAATTTCAGTGGCTAACAAATAAAATTATTATTCTTTATTTATTTTTCTTTATTGAATACTTTCGTTCTAGTTGATGGAAGAATATTTTGATAATTTTTTGCATGTTTTTTAATCCTCCGTGTCCTCCTTGGCTACTAGCAACTGTGTGGGGGGTGCGCGGTCACGGAAGGCTTGTATCATGTCGACGCACGGACAGTTTTATCATTATTTAGAATTCTTCATGGGGAGACAGAAACTGCGCACTATAGCTTTAAATGGACATACACACTTTACTGGGGTTAGTGTATGTGATAGTATAAGAGACCACCAGACTCTGGTTTAATGAACCAAGTATTAGAGAATAAAAGTAATGTATTGTTATTGTGTTTTGCTGCTTTAATTGCAGAGCATGCATGGGAAAATTCAAACCAGCATGAAGCTGCTGATTTCAATGAAATCTACTTTCTGTGCCAATTATTATGTAAAATAAATAGAAAAGTCTCCTGCATATTGTTTTCCTAAGGCTGAAGTAGTGATGTAAAACTGGGCAGTCCTCCTTGAAATGCTTTGTCGAAATTCAGACAACCGAGGCTTATTCAATCTTTGGAAGTCAAAGGAGGAATTCAGCGGAAAGCTGCTCAGACCTGAGGGCAGAGATGCTCACGTGCTTAGTTGCAACTTAAAATGTAGCTCCTAAAGTGGGATTATAAAATCATTGTTTCCTATCAACTGTCATTACCTTGATGATGTCGTCAGGGTTAGCCTAGTTTGAACTTGTAACTTTTGAGTATTTAACAGGAGTCCTGGGTTACGAACTGACGGTGTTAAAAAGAGTTGGTGTAAAGAAAGACTCTATTGAGTTGCATTATGGGAAACGTGGGTGGAATCTAGTGTTTTTGGATCTTCCCCCAATATACTAAAGACTAAAACAAAAGGAATAGCAACTAGTAACTACAGCTGTCAAATATATATATATATATATATATATATATATATATATATATATATATATATATATATATATATATATATATTATTATATATATATAATGAATTGAGTGAGGTAAAAAGGAATATTTCTCTCTGAAATGTAGTGGAGTGGAAGTCTAAATAGCATAAAAAGAATATGCCTCTGTTGTAGCACCCCTAATCTAATTTAGATTTAGGTAGGTCAGTACAAGGTACATTATTGGGAAACACTGGAGGAACATAACAAGGCTTACAGTAAATGAAAGTTTGGAAGTCAAAGGAAGAATACTGTTGGAACCATACATGTCCACACCTAACAGCAGAGCTGTTTAGTAACAAGAAAATGACTCATTACTTTGGAGGCACCTTATTAGGTAATTAATATCACTTCTTTGGATAAACGGCCACCTAGTGATGATTGTCAGTTGACCTGTCTTTGGCAAGCAGTTTTATTGTTTTTTTGTGTTACGCCATTTGCATCTTTTTCTCAGGTGTCAAATTATACCTACTCAGCAATGAACACATTTGGTTGAATACTTTCAATACCTGCAGATGATGTAAAGCAGTGGTTCTCAAACTTGTTTCAGTAATGTACCCCCTTTGAATTGTTTTTTTTTAAGCCAAGAACCCCCTGACCAGTGCAAAACATATTTGTTAGAAAAAAAAGTATGTAAGGTGTGCAATAAAGCACTGTCAATGATAGATTTACTAAACAACGTTGTAACTGAGCAACATTTAAATGCTATACTTCAAATGTTTAGAATCATTACTAAATGTATTTATTATTATAATTATATTATGAGTTATGCATGACATATTTTTTAATTAGCATTTTGAAAACATCTCACGTACCCCCTAGGGATGTAACGGTATGAAAATTTAACGTCACGGTTATAGTGACCAAAATGATCACGGTTTTCGGTATTATTGCGGTATTTTTAAAAGTGTGGTCAATATGTTCAGAAAGCACTGATAGGCCTACACAAGCTGAAATAGTTTCAAAAAGTGCAACAGTGTTTATTATATTACAAAAATACAGACATTTCCAGTAGTGCATGTTTAAATTACAATACATACAAATCCAAACATTCAAGCTAAGACGTAAAGAAAATTATGTAAACAAATCAAAGAAACACCACTAATTATATACTTGTTTTCTTCATAATCAAAATTTAAATGTAAAACTGTACACATGAACACTTTAAAGTAAAATGTAATTATCACGGTTTTCGGTATTAAAACGGTAATTGTTATCGTCAACATTTTTATCACGGTTACACCGGTAATTGTTACATCCCTAGTACCCCCTGCAATACTCTAAAGTACCCCTAGGAGAAACACTGATGTAAAGGATTGTGAAAGGATTTTTAACATATATAGCCTATTCCTTTTTGAAAAAAAGGGGGGAAAAAAAGGGGAAAAAAATAAGTTTGGGACTCCCTTCTGCATCAGCAAACTCCGCCCATAACAGGCGTGGTTTGCTGAGGCATTATAGGCAGTGCGCTCCCCCTCCTCCTGTATATTCACTGGCTGTCACAGCAGCGTTTGTAGGAAGAGCACAAGCAGGAATCCACTTTCTACGGCGCTTCACCTTTCTCTGTTCCGTCTCCATCCCGCAGACATGGATCCATATATCTATGACATGGATCTGGAGGTACTGATGCACACGGCGCTTCCACTCCTAACGTCTGCGCTCTAGCTGTGCGCTCCCGGCCCGTGTCACGTCCCGCTAAGGACCACAAGGAGACTTTTATTATTTTGAGACAACACTGTGTAGCAGAGAGGGGACAGTAGAGACTGAGCAGCAGAGAGAAGGGACCACACAGTCGTGACAGCTAAGGCCGTTTCAGGATATCGGGCAACTGACTGAGAGCGGCTTTTGGTGCCCTCCATCATGGCGAGTGACTCTCCAGCTCGGAGTCTGGACGAAATAGACCTGTCCGCTTTGAGGGTAAGAGGATGTGACATTTTGCATATTTAAAATATAGCTTCTTGTAGAAACTAGAAACTGTGTGTGTGTGTGTGTGTGTGTGTGTGTGTGTGTGTGTGTGTGTGTGTGTGTGTGTGTGTGTGTGTGTGTGTGTGTGTGTGTGTGTGTGTGTGTGTGTGTGTGTGTGTCTGTGTGTGTGTCTGTGTGTGTGTCTGTGTGTGTGTCTGTGTGTGTGTGTGTGTCTGTGTCGTGCGCGCCGTGCGCGCGTTTCTCCTTTTCTTTGCACCTGACAGCCTTCCCTGAATAGCAAACCGGCTGGAGAGCCGAGGAGGCTGCAAGAGGCGGATGTGTTGGAGCCAGGCCGCCACAATGTGTCAAATTATAGCAACAATTATATATAGACGTTAACTAACTTGACAGCTGCCTCGCGCATCTGAAGCTTTATCCTTCAAGTCAGGGACAGGAAGGTGGATGGTGTGTGTGATGCTGAGTTGAGGTTGAAGCTGGGATTCTGCTGACCTGGATAGAGAGGTTTTGTGTATCTCTTTTTCTCTGGGCCAGGCTATTCTAGGCCCATCAGCCTTGATTCAGACAGCAGTAGAATTTAACCTAGGCTATTTCTCCCACACACTGCTCATTCTCTTGGCTTGTGTGTTAGAGAGCAAGACAATAACTGTTCCTTGTTTTCAGGCCCAAATAGTGATTTATCCAGAACCCCCTGTTCTCCTTGTGTGTTGTCTTTACCCTGTTTGTGTGTGAGAGAGTGCCAACCTACCTGTAGTCACTGTAGCCTGCTCTCCATCAAAGCTGAAGCTGTGCATGCTGCAATAGCCAGTTCTTTTGTTCATTCGGTGTGTGTTGCAAACCACAACACACACTCACAGACAGACATGCACGCAAACAGCCTCCTGTGCGTGTGCGTGCGCGTGTGCGTGCGCGTGTGCGTGTGCGTGTGCGTGTGTGTGTCAGCTGCACACAAGTAAGTGATGCTGTACATGAGAAAAGGGCTCCAGTTCTGAAGACCTGTTTGCTGCTCTGAGAAACGAAACCACAACTCACACACACGCACACGTCTGTATTTACATGTTTCCATGTCTGCTTAATTGTGCCTGAATGTCCCTTTTTATACCCTTCATTCTGTCTGTCTCTTTCTCTCTGTTCATGTCAGTTTGCTTGTCTCTGTGTCTGCTTAAGTCCCAAATGCTCATCTATCTACCCAAATACTGTTCCACCCTTTTCTATCAATTTTATCGCCCGTTTTTCCAGCATCTTGTTCGTCTGACCGACTGGATGCATCTCCCCATCTGTCTGCCAGACGCCCTGTCTCTTAGCATAACCTCTCTCTGCCCACCTCCCTGCCCTGCCTGCATGAAGAGTAATGTTCACGGGGGAGGTGAATGAAATGTCGATTAAAAAAATGCTTCTTTTGAGGTTTACACTTGCAGCATGTAGCATGTTTTCACCAGTGTGGGGAGAGCAGAATTGGGGGTAGAATGGAAAGGAGAACTTGAAGGAAGAAGAAGAAGAAGCAGAGTAGGAGAGAGAGAATGAGGCAGGCAGTGACGAAAATGAATAAGGTAGAGGAAGGAAGTGTTTGTACATTGAGAGTGAGCCTGTGCATGTTCTGTTCTTTCAGAGGCATGATGTCAACGCATGTCTCTCACTGTGACTCAGGCAGCTGCAAGGACACACACACACACACACACATATATATATATATATATATATATATATATATATATATATATATATATATATATATATATACTCACATTTGTTTTTGCATGGTCATGTATTTTGAAGTGTGGTAGTTGTGAATAGTCTCATCAATCGTGATCATATGACAGCTATTTTATGTATATGATTTTGCATTTTTGCATGTATACACTCATCTTATTACCAGAAGGAGAAATATCCCAGTGTCATTGGCTAAGGAACCTTATGGGATTATTAGAATATGATTTGTTAGAAGAAAAACACTTTAATAAAGTCTTTAAACACTTTCTGACCTGCCGATGGGTCACTTGGCTCCAACTTTTGCTGTGCAGCCAAGCTTTATGTAAAACCAATCCCAAAGATATTTCCATTTGATCAAATTGTGCAGCCATAAAAAAACATGTAGTCTCTGGTTTAAATATTCCCCTCAGTGTAAAGATCACATAGTTGTATCCCACATTTTACAAAACAACATCATGGAATCTTAAGGTGCATATGGGCTACCACTGATGTTTTGATGAAACCAAGATTAATCCCTGTCTGGACCTATTTACAGAACACACTCTTTGTCTCTCTATCTTCACACACACACACACACACACACACACACACACACACACACACACACACACACACACACACACACACACACACACACACACACACACACACACACACACACACTGTCTCACGTGAGTGTACAGTCAACCACTGGACTGGCTAGACAGGAAGTAGGTCAGCTGTTTCTGACGAGGTTGGGAGGAGAGGGGGGTGGGTGATTTTAATACTGGCATTGGTGGTGTTGATGGGGGGGGGGGGAATTGTGTTTTTGTGTGTGTCTGCATAGGGGGGAGGGGGGGTGGAGTTCAGGGGACCGAGCCTGCTCTTGCACTCGGCTGCTCTTAGGCACACTGACCATAGCACACTGACACACACGTACATACACTGATACAAAGAGACAGACAGAATTGAGTGGGAAGTAGAGGGGGAGAGAGAAGTGGCTTTTTATGTTTGCTGTCTCTGCACTTTTCGATCTTTTCTCTTTGTCTTTCTCTCTCGTCTTTCTTGTGCCTCATCAGCTCCCTGCGACATTTGCTGGTGTCGCACATCAACCCCGGCACCTTTTTTTCTTTTATAGATGCCGCATGTTTCACTCGAGTGGGAAAGGCCAGAGTTACAGGCACACACAGAGATGTCCCTGCTGTTGTGTTGTAACTCACAATGACAACCAAAAGTCAAAACGTTGTGGTTTTCATACAGATGGTGCTTTTTATATAAAGTGATGAGCACACAACCGCACGCACACAGGTCAGAGGCGTCAGAAGCATGGGTTCATCCAGTCAGCTGATGAGAGCAACATATGGTAAGCCAGCAGGAAGTATAGCCAGAGCATCACACACACACACACACACACACACACACACACACACACACACACACACACACACACACACACACACACACACACACACACACACACACACACACACACACACACACACACAAGCGATACACAAATGTGCTGTACAGGGACTCAGGTGTGAGATCTGAGATGAAAGCATGCAGGTGAGGATGAAGCGACAGTGACACGGTCAGAGAAAGAAAGAGGAAAAAGACGCAGAGGGAGAGAGACGAGGCGATGGATTCAGAGAGTGAAATGGGACGTGTGAAGATTAATTGAGCTTAGAGAGACTTAGAGAGACAATGAGAGAGCAGAGAGAGGAGAAGAAAGCGACAGAGTCTGTGCTCAGGCTAAAAGGTGGAGATGTGACCAGTGACTAAAGTAGTCCGAAGCAAAGACCCCTCTCTAGATTTCCTCCCACCCTCCCTCTCCATCGCCGTTGCCCAATAAGGCCACATTCCTCGGCCCCTCACCATGGACGCCATAGTAACGGGGCCACAGCAGTGCCCAGGGCTTACACAGAGCTTATTCATGAATAGTCTATATACTGTATGGCAGTCTGTCGCTGAGAAATGCCCCTCTCCCTCCCACCCTCTTTTCCACTCTGCCAGCCTGCTTCTAGTTGACCTATCCTCCCACCCCCCACCCCTTGCTACACTTATACAAGCACTAATATGTAGGTTGGCTCTAGATGCACACAAATCTGCAAAAAATCTGCCAAATTAAATCAGTAATCGATGACATTTATATGTACAGTAAGTGTCCTTTTGATACTTGCACCAGCTGATTTAGGCAATTAGGAAATATTTTCAGTAATTAGCAGCCACCCTGTTTGATTTCTGAATAAATAGCTGTGATCTCCTAGATTATAGATCTAAATAAAGACATTTACGGATATATTCAAACATGAGTATGCACAAGGCCACACTCCCTAACTCACTCTGTCTTCCCTTTTCTTTTCTCTTGCACTATAACGCACACACTTTGAAGTGCTTGAAGAATTAAATGTGCACGTAAACAACTCCGTAGTAGGAGCTGAATCCCTCCGTTGGGTCTGACTTACATGGTGCAGGGCTGGAAGTCAGATAGAAAGATGGATTGAAATGACAGCGGGAGAGAGCAGGCAGGCAGAAATTGCGAAGAAAAGATGAATGATGAGGGGGATGGAGGGATGGATGGAGGCATGACAAGAAAAGGTGTGAGATGACAGGTTGGCAGAGATGGATGGAAGGCGAGAGGCGAGGAGCGGATGGGTTCATTTGCATCGCAAAACCTACTATGCGGCGCGTATCCCACATTACACGCCAAGTGCAGTTTTAATAGTAATTATTTTAACTTTTGTTGCACGTATTACTCCGCTTGGTAGCAAACCCCATGTATCTGGCATCCAAGTGTGCTAAAGTATAACAGTGACAGTGAATATAAATGTTTAACTCAGGTCTGGTTGATACAGTCATAACTTAACTCCTCTGTAAGGAAAAATGCAGTACTTAGTCTTGCTTTTTAGCTGCAGGAACGCACAATGAACAGAATCAACAGATGAAGATAATGAGAATAATTATCAGCTGTAACCGACTGTACACAAGGAGATAGATAGTTGGTAGTATGCAGTGTCAAGTAGGTCTGAAATGTTCTTTTCATGACTTTACAAGAACACAATGCTTTGTTTTGTGTCTGTAATGAGTGCAGTTTCTCTTGACATTGCACTTTATCTCTTTAATTTGTTCCCCTGTGTGAATACAGCTTCACAGATTGGATTTACGGATTTATTTCTGTGTAAGTGTAATTGCACTGTTGGGGTTTTTTACCTTGTTAAACATGTTCACACAAAAACTTCCTCCTAATCCACTTATCACATGTTGGTTATTGTTAAAGGCATACTATGTAACTTTTCCCTCTTCAGTCCCCCTACAGGTTGTCTCATTGGAACTACAGCTTGCGCGGCTGTAGTTCCAATGAGACAACCTCTAGGGTGATATGTGGATTAGGAGGAAATACAACAATAAAACAGAAGTATTTGAACATGTTTAACAAGGTAAAAACCCTCTGTTATTGTTTTATTTCCTCCTAATGCCATGCAATTGTTAAAGGGCTGTGTTTTCGTGCCTCTGTGTGATGAATCTACATTGAAATGTTTGGTCTTAAACCAATAAGAGAAACCATATCAGATAGACATCTCATGCCGAGGCTTCTGTGGTATGTAAAGTACTGTAACATCTTCGGCGGGCTGTAAATCTGTGATTAAGACTTGACTCCAGTTAATGTACTGTACATGTCTGGGTGAGACATACTCGGAATTTGGCTACCACAGCATTTCCTTTTAAAAGCAAGCAGTGGTGAACCATGTTGTTTAGTGTAAGTGGTTTTATAAGAGGCAGACTTGGCCCCAGCATGACTCTTATCATCCTCTTAGGGTCTCTAATTCAATCCACCTCACTTCTTTGTAATTCACTTTCTATAGATATTAACTGCACTCACCTGGCAGCTGCTGACAGTGAATAGAGACATATACTTCAGATACACAGTAACCCTACATAATCTGGAGAAGGACCAGCCTGGATGAGTTTTAATAGAATAATAATTAGTTTTCCAAATTTGGTGTTTGTTCTAATGCCTGCAGTCTCACATAGTTGGCCATTTTACTGCGTCAAGACATTAGTTAGCAAACACTGGCCTATTTACATTTCCACCACAGTTTTAATAGTAATTATCTTAACTTTTGTATCACAAATTACTAAACGTAGTAGCAAATCCCAAGTCATTGGTATCCAAGTGTGCTGAAGTATAAAAGTTACAGTATAAATAGAAGTGTTAAACTAAGGTCTGGTTGATATAGTCATAACTTAACTCCCCTGTGAGGAAAATTCAGTTCTCAGTCTTTATTTTTAGCTGCAGGAACGCACAATGAACAGAATCAATAGATGAAAAAAAAAGAGATAGTTGGTATTATGCAGTATAAGTGTTAAGTAGGTCTAAAATGTTCTTTTATGACTTTACAAGAATAATGAGTGCAGTTTGTTTTGACGTTGCACTTTCTCTGTTTAATTTGTTCCCCTGTGTGAATACAACTTCACAGATTGGATTTACGGCATCTGCACTGATTTATTTCTGTTTTAGTGTTCTTGCACTGTGGGGGTTTTTACCTGGTGAAACATATTTTACTTCCTTCTAATCCACATATCACATTGTTATTGTTAAAGGGTGTACTGTACTTGTCTTAAACCGATATAAGAAACTATATCAGATAGACATCACATGCCAAGGCCTCTTTGGCAAATTCCTTTTTATATTCCTGTTGTTGTTATTATTAATAATAATAACAAAACAACCCAGGTGTGGTTTTGTTTAGCTGTTAAGTGTCCTTCAGTCACTTGATTCTAAAGAGTTATCTGGAAAAGTTGGTTGTCAGCCAGAGACAACAAAACAAAGACGGAACGGGCATGGACATGGCAAAAGGCAAAATGATCAGGACCAAAACAGAATTTTTATCTGTGGATGTACAGGGATGTCACTAGAGAAGCTCTCTTCTTGTAGTATGTTGTACCAGGTGAGTGTAAAGAATGAAATGGAGATAAGCCGTCTATGACCAATGAATGTCATGCTTTCAATGTTGCACTGAATGCAAGCAAGATAACGTTGCTCTTATTCGGACTTCTAGATAAGTGGTAAATGAGGTCAGGAAAACCTTTCTTAACAACACTTATGATAAACGTATTGTCGCTGTTGTGTGAAATCCTCATCAATCTTTTCTTTAAGAAATGTTGTCATAGAAATTGAAGGTAGTCTCGCTCCTTTGTGGGTTTGGAAAAGTGTAAGATGTCTGGTCGGTTATGAAATATGAAGAAAAGCTGCCCTGTCATCATCAGGGTTAAAGTAAACCTCTTCTTAAAACTTGACCGTTTTGGAGAACTGATGTGTGTTTTTACATCACATCTCAAATCCCAAATTTGTACTAGCTATGTATAATGTGCATTTGTTATTCAGCAGCTCCACTGAGAGACACACACACACACACACACACACACACACACACACACACACACACACACACACACACACACACACACACACACACACACACACACACACACACACACACACACACACACACACACACACACACACACGTATTCATGTCTATGACCGTGAGTCATCAGCCACCAGTGAGGTCATGTGGCAGTCATGTGACTCTGGCAAACGATCAACAAGGAACACAAAATGAGAAAAGGGGAAGGGGCCAAAATATCTCTGTCATCGGGAACTCTTAACCACAGGCATAAAGACGTGCACATTCCGACACACCGACAAAGCCTGCAGCTCATTCTGCAAGTGTCCCATAAAATATGAATGATATCGTGCTATATTTTTATCAGCGAGCCTAAGGACATGTATGAACTGGAGCAGCAGAAACGCTCTGTTTCTCTAGCCACAGCACTTATTCTGTATGTTGTGCATGGAGGTGAGGCGCCACATGCATGTATGCCTACATATTGTGTTCTCCATTGCTTGTGGTGCTTAATGCACATGCATTTACAGCAGTGTGTGTGTTCATGGATTATTTTTTATTATCTGAATGTTGTATAAAAATAGAGAGAATGCATCCTTAGATGTGTCTTGGGAGTTGCTGTCAGAACTTTGTATGCAGCTCTAAGAGTTGATTCATACACTGACACACACACACACACACACACACACACACACACACACACACACACACACACACACACACACACACACACACACACACACACACACACACACACACACACACACACACACACACAAAAAGTGAGGGGAGGAAAAATATACCTGCATAAGATGAAGGCCTGATAGCAAGGCAGACAGTTGCAGAGATTGCAGAATGCTGCTGCTTGACTGTTGAAAGAGGCTTGCAGTCTCTCTCTGACTCTCTTTTTTGCACATACAGTACACACGCATTTGGTTAGCCGCACACTCCTCATTTTGAGCCCACTCATACTCGTTGGAACATTTGAACACTAGCCCTTGTGTAGGAGTGCGCTTTTGGCACTGTGTGAGTGTGGTTATGAGAGTGTGAGAGAGCGAGACAGCGGGAGGATGTACTTGAGACGGAGAGAGAATTACTTTGTGTGTGTGTGTTATTGTATGTGAGGGGAAAGTGCATGTGCGAGTGTCTGCTGCACACAACAGTGAAAAAAGGGTGACGACAGGAAAAGGAAGTTAAGAGCAAGAAAAGGCAGTGTCTTCAGAAAGCGCTGACAGGTTGACAGGTCTGCTGAGACCTGCAGAAACAAACATACAGTATAGAGAGAGAGCGAGGGGGGTCAAAGAGGGGGAGATAAACTGGGGGAAGAGAGGGAAGGAAAACCGAGAAAGTTAACCTTTACAAAGACTATACACATGCAGACACCTTGAGCATGTACAAAGTAGTGTAGAGCCCCAAAATACACTTGCAAAGTTTTCTTTCTTCATTTGGCAATTATATGGGGTCCTTTCCTGCTCTATGTACTGTGGCAGCACACGTAACTGTGTGTTATGCCAGCAAAGTTGGCTGAAAGTTCAACCGAAAATTCATATGGCATGAAAGAGAAGTACAGAAAGGGAGAAAGAGAAGGCAGCAAAGAGTCTGACAAAAGGAGAACAGTGACAAAACAGAATGAAGCAGAAGAGAAAAGTGAGGTTAGAGATGAGAAAGACGGGGATGGAAGTAGTGTGCATGTGTGGCTTTTTAGAATGGAAATAAAAGAGATGCTTTATTGAGAGGGGAATTGTCTGTGAAAAGTGGGTATCGTGTAATATCGTTTGTGCAAAAGCTTTGCATGAGTCCCAGTGCGGATCTACACAATACCGCAGGTCATTTCTGTGAATCAGCTTACAAAATGAGCCTCTAGCCTTTAGATATTTGTATGTATCTTTTCTTGGCTCGTCCCTAGATGATATTGAATAGCCATTTTCAAAAAAGAAAAGGAAGAAAGGGGAGGATATAAAATGACAGACATTACGCTGGATATTGGTATATTTTTAGCTGACCCAGTAGAATTGGCTGTGAGTGCAAGGTCACCCACATTACAAGCAGTTTATAGTGAGAATCAGTAGAGTTAGAGCCTCACACTTGTTATTAGATCATTTACAGTGTAGGGTTGCCGATAATAGACATTTTGAATATGGAATTCTTGAGTAAATGAGGGCCCAACATTAGCTCTGGCATCTCCACAGGCACCTCTGGCAGAAAGAATGAGGTACAAAGTGGAAAACAGTTAAGACTGAAACAATATGAATGATGGTATGTAACACTTTTTAATAGCAAGAAGGATGCACAGGGAGAAAAGAGACATAAGAGAAGCTGGTAAAAGGGCCTCAGTGTTTCGGGGACTCTGCTGGAATGAGAGGAGCATTGAAAAGAAGGACACGGTCAGGAATGAAGGAGCGAGAGAGAAAGCATGTGTAGATAAAAGAGTGAGAGAGACATAGATGGACTTCGGCTGGTTGGTTAGAGAACAGAAGCTGGTGGAGCAGAGAGAGAGTGTGAGAGAGAGAGTGTGTGTGTGTGTGAGAGAGAGAGTAGGAAGGAGAGGGTGAATACCAGCTATTGTTGGAATGCCGTAGCAACACGCGGCAGAGAGGAAGGGGGAGGTGTGTGTGTGTGTGTGTGTGTGTGTGTGTGTGTGTGTGTGTGTGTGTGTGTGTGTGTGTGTGTGTGTGTGTGTGTGTGTGTGTGTGTGTGTGTGTGTGTGTGTGTGTGTGTGTGTGTGTGTGTGTGTGTGTGTGTGTGTGTGTGTGTGTGTGTGTGTGTGTGTGTGTGTGTGTGTGTGTGTGTGTGTGTGTGTGTGTGTGTGTGTGTGTGTGTGTGTGTGTGTGTGTGTGTGTGTGTGTGTGTGTGTGTGTGTGTGTGTGTGTGTGTGTGTGTGTGTGTGTGTGTGTGTGTGTGTGTGTGTGTGTGTGTGTGTGTGTGTGTGTGTGTGTGTGTGTGTGTGTGTGTGTGGGTTTTATACTTTGTTCAAGTTGCTCCTTGACAGACATACGTCAGGTTCTGCGTTGGCAACCTAGCGACTGTGGGCTTAAATTATTAGCTAGTCTGGACACAAGCCTAAAACAATCCGGCACTGAATTTCAGACCAATGTATCCACACCCAGGGGGCTCTCAGTTGGTTGAGGAAGACATCAGCACTGCTTGGCTTAGAGGTCCAACTCACACCATTGTCAAAAATACAGTTGTAAAATACAATGTTGTAATATGGATAACAGGAATAGCTGGTGTATGAGCACACACTGGCGTAGCTACGACTTGTCATGCTTTGTCGTCCTTATGATTATGGTATAAATCGGATTCACACACAATGTATCCTGCATTGAAAAATTCTAACAATTAATTCTAACGCTTCAGTCCTATTCATCCTAATGATCCCATTGTGTTTGCTTTGTCGTTCTAGGATCCTGCCGGCATCTTTGAGCTGGTTGAGCTGGTGGGAAATGGTACCTATGGGCAGGTGTACAAGGTAAGATACACACAGACTTCGATACACATTAGTATGTCTTTGTGATAGCACGATCCTCCTTCTTATTAGCCTCTGTTCATTCTTTGCAAGTCGCCTATATGGAATAAAGACTGAAGGAAACAGAAAAGATGAGAGATAAAAGCTGCGCACATGCTTGAGAGAAATGGAGCAAAAGGAAAAGCGACGTAAATGCAGAGAGGAGAAGCAGAAACTGGGGCACATTAAAGTGCTTTTAGGAGAATTTTCCTTTCTCCTTTTTTATTCACTTTCTCTCTCCCTCCCTGCTGTATTTGCATTACTCTCTATACCTGTGCAAGGGCTTTTATAAATCTTCCCTTCTGGATGAGGTATTATAGGGTGAAGTGTCTCCGGGACACAGGAAGTGCTTGTGCTCAGTTGATCTGACGTTGTGACATCACTGTGGTTTGAGGTTTTAGCTGTCCGCTCGACTCAGCTGTTTCCCGCTGTCGTTTAAACACTATCTCTCGGTCCATGGCACTGTCTGAACTTCCTCTTCCCTCCATGATGGCCCGTCGTTCTCTGGTCCTCGCTTCCTTTTCCTGAGCCTGCTGCTTTATCCTTCCACTCTGCAGGATGTAGACACTTTGTTTAGTCACCTCTAGCTGAAATAAACATGTGTTTGTTCAAATACGTGAAGGTATGGACTAGGGATGTCACGATACCAAAAATCTAACTTTTGTTGGTACCGATATCAACAAAAGTACACAATATTCGATACGTGTGTGTGTGTGTGTGTGTGTGTGTGTGTGTGTGTGTGTGTGTGTGTGTGTGTGTGTGTGTGTGTGTGTGTGTGTGTGTGTGTGTGTGTGTGTGTGTGTGTGTGTGTGTGTGTGTGTGTGTGTGTGTGTGTGTAAAATAAAAAAAAAGGAAATAATAATACTTAAACATTAATTCCTTTATTTAAACATTTGGGGGGCAGGAGCAGCATCATATCACCCTTCTTTCAGTGTTTTCTTTTAGTTTCAACTTTCTGTTATGGTGTGGAGTGGAGGGGGCAAGGAGAGCGTGATTTACGAAAAAACGTCAGTCTTCTGGACCCCACAGCCCGTTTCTTTGAAGCCTGGCATCACCACACAGCCAGCATACGGTACCGTCTTTCATGAGTTCACCCAGAACTCCCAGACAGCAAGCATGTTTACAGTAGTTAACATCTGTTTCTCCCTGCCGTTGTTTTTCACAAAGAACCGCGGGCTGGTGAAAGTTAACTGATGTTATAGAGGTCCGTTAAAACAAACGCTATCGGAGCACACGTTACGTTGTGATAGACAACGGCAGAGAGAAATAGACTCACTTGTAGGGCTGCTCGATTATGGAAAAAAAAATATAATCACGATTATTTCGGTCAATATTGAAATCACGATAATTTAACACGATTACTTGTTGACTTCTGGAAAGATGTCGCAATTATTGAACTTAAACAGTGGAAAAGTTAAATAAATCAACAGTAAAAAAACGAAGAAATTTGCCTTAATACTGTTCCTATTTAAACTTTATTTTTTCATTCCGAACACAAGAGAAAATAAGAGTTTACATGCTAAGCGTAATGAGCTAAATAATAGTTTTTCGCGATTTTTCTGTTTTTGTGATCATTGGGAGCCGAAATCATAATCACGATTAAATTCCGATTAATTGCACAGCCCTACTCACTTGCGGTTTGGGAGTTCCAGGCGAAGTCGTGAAAGCCGCCGCCGTAGATCTACGGTAAAGCCAGAAGCTGAATGCGGAAAAGCTGTACAGGGAGATGAGGGGCTATTTGCTGTTTTTCCGTGCTTTTTCGGTGTTCTTCTTCAGCATTTAACGGCAGTCTAGAACATACTGTGGAAAAATGAGTACTGGCACATTTTCAGGATTTTGGTACTGAAGTTCCGGTTCTCGTGACAGAGAGTCAAGGTTAGGTGGTGATGTTCAGGCGGAGGTGGGACGTGTGTACGTGTGTGTGTGCGTGTGTGCGTGTGCGTGTGTGTGTGTGTAACAGGAGAGTTATGTGTATCCATGTATTGCTGACTCTGCTGTTTTGGTGAAAGTCACGGCTCATTTACTGGCTGACATTCAGCCTGTCTTTTACTATACATTACCAAGCCACAGAGTGCCTATGGCAACAGCACCGGCCTGTTGGGTCTGTAGCCCATACAGCTGATACACACTGCTTTGTGATTGGGTGTTGCACGGTGTATAACACTCAATGGAGTCTATATATAAATTAATCCTGTTACTGCTGTTGGTTGACGGTTCCAAAAATGACAGTTTCACTGTTTTTGTGTAGACCTATACAGTTTTGATGTGTGCAATAGATGTTTAGTGATCTTTTAAGCCAAAAGTTGATTCCATTTTGCAAATTGCCTGTTTGTACTTTAATATTTATTCTAAAAGTTTTCTTTAGGTGCCATAACTATTGGCCTAAAAAGCTCATTAAAGATCTATTCCACACATTCCGGACTTCATAGTTGGAAACTAGACAATAAAACAGTAGAGCTGAAAAGATTGACAGAAAATTCAAGGTTAGCTCAGGAAACCAAGCATTCTTTTTTTTTTTTAGGTTGTTCAGACAAAACAAACACATCACCAAGATATCACCTTGAGCTTTTTGAAACTATTTTCTGACATTTTGAAGTTAATATAAAAAAAAATCATTTATTTGAAAAAGTAGTCATCATATTAATCAATAAAAAAAAGAATAGTTGCAGCTCTAATATGAATATAAATCTAATACTATAAAAGGCAGAACACATTCTAAAATGCTTTTGTAGTGCTTAATTTCAAATATTGCCCCTTCAGTGCGGTAGAAGTACTGTAGATACAGATGCAAACTGGAAATGACTGGATTCATCCATACAGATAAGAGGCAGAGTCACTTGAGTAAAAAATGCCATCTATTTTATATTCCTCATGCGGTAGAGGCAAGCCGTCTGAAGAGGATCAACTTATTGTGAGCCGGTGGATCTCTGAGTCACTGAGATGATAAATTGACCTTAAGGCTGGTGGGTATTAGTGAACTGGAATTGCTCCGGCTCTTGCTGAACCATTTTTAGATACTTGTTATATCAGAAAAATAACACATAGGAATACCATACTGTATGTAGCTTTGGACTGTCGTATTCCCATCTGGATCAATGCATGCTTGCCTGTGTGCTGTGGAATGAACACAGGTGGGCTTTGAATTTTTGCTCAGATGTAAAGATTTATTGTCAGACAGGCTGTAAACATGATTTCACTCCTTGTTTTTATTCCAAAAATTAATTAAATTTGCTCAGTTGCCAGGAGCCAGTTTTGCTCTGATGTGTCTGTGATCATAGACTGCATGAAAAGTAGTTCTCCTTCTTCTTCTTAGGACGTTGTGACTTGATATTTTCTTCTACACCAGTGTTTACTTTCTGAAGACATTTATCCAGATACATTTTCAGTTTTGTTTCACTGGAACTGAATCATTCATTTCTGTGGCTAGACAAATGTAGGCTACCTTTGAGCTTATCATTACAACTTTAATAACCCTGTTAGATGAAGTAAAAAATGAATCAGGTAAAAGCTCAAAACAGCTACATTTCCTGAGCAGCTTGACATCTTTTAGATTTTTTTTCAAACAGAAATATGATATGAAAACATCACAGAACAAGGAACCAGTAATGATGCAAACAAATCTCAAATCAGACATTTTGGCATTGTTCCTGCAGCTAAAAACATACCTCCAAAACCAGTCCTCTGCATTCTGTTGCAGTAGTTTTTACTTGTTGTACTATGTGTAATGAAGCTAGAGATATGTAGTTTTATGTGTACCCATGCATGCATCCTTTTGTGTGTGTGTGGTTGTAATGGCCAGCCCAGTGTTTTATATTGGTGTTAGAGGGCCAGTAATGTGCCACGTTGCTGCAGTTCTGTGTGTCTGGGAGTAAGAGATAACAGGCTATCAACAATTCCATTACCCCATCTAGTTAAATGATACAGATCTGCTCCACAGTGCTCTTTCCTCTCTCATTCCCCTTTATTTATATATATATATATATATATATATATATATATATATATATATATATATATATATATATATATATATATATATATATATATATATATATATACACCTACACATACACATACACATACACACACACACACACCCCAACCAAACATCTCATCTCAATTAAATTTTTTTTTTTTTTTTGAAAAGTTGTTGCAGGTTGTTGTTTTTTGTTTCGCTGTCAGCAAAACTAGTTTGGCCAAGAACAGTGATAGACGAGTAGCCGCAGCGGAAAAAGATCATTTTAGCTTGACTTCTTCCTCTGTCTCCCTTTCGCATTTTACATCTCCATAGCGGTTCCGTTTCCTTGATTTTCCTCCTGTGTCTAATCATCCCCATCACTTCTTTTTCCTTTGTTTCTGCGCATTTCTCTTATCAATTTGTAATTACGTTTTTCTTCTCGTTTCCTGGTTTCTCGGTTTTTGTGTTGAAACTTCCCTTGTGAGCTGTACTTAAGGGAGCAGCCTGTGTGTGTGTGTGTGTGTATATATATATATATATATATGTATATATATATATATATATATATATATATATATAGCTTCTACTGGCTGCTCTAAAAGGGCCATAAATAGAGAACACGGGTAATGCTGAATAATTAAACACATTCTCTCTCCACTTCTCTCCCTCTCCATCATCCTCTCTCTCTGTTTTAGCTCCCTTTTGCTCTCTCCAAATGTTGTCACTCTCTCTCTCTCTCTCTCGTCAACATCTCTCTCTCCATCTCCCTCTGTCCGCTCCCTCATCGGTATTTCCTTCCTTTATTTTGCCACGTCTCTCTCCTCCACTCTCATCTCTCCAGTCCTCCCTCCTTCCCCTACTCACGCTCTTTTTTTTATTTTATCATGCTTCTGTTTCAGTACTGTCTTCCCCTTCTCTCTTTCTTTCTGATGCTTGTGAATATTTGATGGGTCTTATGGCAATTGCAGTTCTCGGAATTGAGAAAGAGCCTTGCCTCAGACACATGGTGCTCATGGCAGGGGCTGGAACGGGGACCTTCCCCAGCCAGCCATTGGCCAAAACACTCCCTTGACTGACTGACAGGACGACTTATTGACTGACAGGCTTATTGATTAGCTAATCGATTGATCGCAGCTCCTCGACATTCCCGCTGTAGAAGTCATTTTTCTCCGTGATAGATGCAAGGACATGTTGAGGGGGCAACTAATCATATCTCAGTCATAACAACACTAACCCGGCACTGACACACATTCACACACACGCACGAGCACGTGAACGATGACACATTCAGCCTTCAGTGTCTCATCGACTGTCATCGACGGCTTTCGCAGCAACAAAAACATTTCCTGTGTTTTTGCGTGTGTCTAATTGTGTGTGTGTGTGGTGTTTTCACATTCACATACTTTCTCGCCATGACTCTGCTGTCGCCATGCAGCGAGGGAGCGGGAGTGAGAAGAGAAAAATTAGGCAACCAATCTTTTTCGTTCTGATGACGGAACGCATCCACTCTGCTCCTCTTCAGGCAAAGTGCTTCACATACTCTTTAAATATTCAACACACACACACACACACACACACACACACACACACACACACACACACACACACACACACACACACACACATGCGTCTCACTATCTTTGTGGGGACCCGTCATTGACATAATGCATTCCCTAGCCCCTTACCCTAACCTTAACCATCACAACTAAATGCCTAACCTTAACCCTTACCCTCACCCTAACCATAACCTAATTCTAACCCTAATCCTAAAACGTCTTATCCTAAAGTCTTAACCCTCAAACAGACCTTTACCCTTGTGGGGCCCAGCATTTTGGCCCCACAAACCTGTATGGACCCCACAAGTATACTTTATTCCCAGTTTTTGGACCCCTCGACTGTAGTTAAACAAGCCACACACACACACACACACACACACACACACACACACACACACACACACACACACACACACACACACACACACACACACCCTGGGCTTTTATATGCTCACCCACTGTGACAGCCACTCCATACTAAGAGCAGCTCTGTGCTTTCCATTTACTGCATTGGCTTGTCTGTGTAATGTGTGTGAATAAGGGTTGTGTGTGTGTGTGTGTGTGTGTGTGTGTGTGTGTGTGTGTGTGTGTGTGTGTGTGTGTGTGTGTGTGTGTGTGTGTGTGTGTGTGTGTGTGTGTGTGTGTGTGTGTGTGTGTGTGTGTGTGTGTGTGTGTGTGTGTGTGTGTGTGTGTGTGTGTGTGTGTGTGTGTGTGTGTGTGTGTGTGTGTGTGTGTGTGTGTGTGTGTGTGTGTGTGTGTGTGTGTGTCCTGTAAAAATGTCTTAACAATGGTTTATTTAAAACTGATGAACAGATGAGACCACAAAACATTCCCTGATGTCATGATGATCTTGTTACTTTAGCAATCTGGGGTCTCAGGATGTAAACAAATGGATGGGATGAAGATTAGGATTAGGGCTCAAAGAAATGCTTCATCTTTATTAACCAATCACACCCACACCTGTATCTTTCTCTCTCCCTCTATGTCTCTTTATCGCTTTTACCTGCAGTGTCCCTGCCTGTTTTGCAACCCGGCCCAGCTCTCCTCTTCCTCCTCATCCCTCCTCTGCCCTCTTAAGAACCGAATAAAACTTCAAAGTTGTTTTGTTATCTTTCTTATCTGCTGGAAGTCACACTGCAAAGGACTGTGGGAGATTTTTCTCTCTGCATGCCTGCCACAGTTACACATGTGCCTACACACACACACACACACACACACACACACACACACACACCTCAGAGAAGCAGCATGAAGTGTGAAAGCCTGGCATAAGAGACTCCGCAAAGCATGGAAGATAGAATGACGTCATATATTCCTCTTTGTTTGATGTTCCTAACTCCTCCAGCTAGTGTTTCTCAGCAGGAGAGGAGATCAAACAAGCAAGCATATACAGTGTGCATCTCTTTGAAAGTAGTCCTTGATATCTAACTAAAATGGTAACTTGACAAATCAGTGTATCGCATAACATTTTGTGTACTATTGTTTCTTCCTCTGTACATAACATGTATTTTATTACAGTTTAACTAGCTGCCCAGTAGGAACACTGCTAAACTTTACACAGCTCCACTGGCGCAGTTGGCAATAAAACATGTTGTTAGAATACACTTGGTTGCTATTTTATTATGTACAACTATCTAGCTTAAACTAATGCAGTCTGATACAGTCCTGCAATGGTATAATGTGTTGTTACTAACTATGTTGTTGAAGTGTTGATTCAACTGTATGGTCATTTTGGAGGATGTAGTTTTGTAGTGCTTTAAACAGAGGGATGTTTCTGTTATTTAGACTACCCTCATTTAATATAAATGGGGGAGGGCAAAATAATAGACACCTGTCAGTATAAAGAAATATAGATAAACAGCATCGCAAACTGTTGAATCAACGGTTGAATCAACACCTCTCTAAAACCGTTATCAAGTAAATATAAAGTTTGGATTCAGGCTCACAAGTACTGAAGTCACAACCATCATGTTGTCAAGTTTTAGAATGTATTTTTCTTCAAAAAACAATTCGAGATATGTCATAGGACATATTGGACTCCTCAGAGGAGATACGTCTCTAAAGTCATTCCCACTCCCTTTTGTACTTTCTGCCAACCTGAACAAACTGGAACTTCCCTGCATATGGTCAGGTGCATGAGTTCTGGAATAAAACAACATCAATAATATCTGATGTGATAGGATGTCGAGTTCCTACTGACCCGATTATTTTGTAACTTAATGACGACTCTAAATTACACCTGACTGACGACGGTACGGAACACACCAAACGGACTCGAGTCACCGACCTCACCAGACTGTCTGACAGCTGATAATCAGGTTGGTGTGTCAGGGCCTTTAGTCTCACCGGCAGCAATACCTCTGTGGTACGTTCTGCACAACAGGAGTACATTACTCATTCCCAGCCTCTCCTAGAAAACAAAGAGGCTAGTGGTGCTTGCTGTATCAGTATATTGTAGTTAGCGTGATAATGTAAATGAAGAATGTAGTACTATATGGTAGCATTAGTGCTAATGGGGGTGCTGTCAGAAGGTCTCAGCTGGGAGTGTCTGCAGGGTATGGTTTGTGTTTATCAGTGTGTACAATAAGGGGATATACAGTAGGTGTGAGTTTGCCACTTGCCATATACAGTACATGTCCCTGGTGCAGGGGCATTGTTGCAGTTGTTTACAATTTGACACCATGTCATTGCCTCTTTCTATTGCTGTATTTTTGTTTGTCTAACACACACACACACACACACACACACACACACACACACACACACACACACACACAAACAGACTCCAATCTCATGAGTCCTTATGAATAAACTGTGAACCATGACCGAGGTGGATGTTGCTTGTTACCGTGGGAACAGCAGATGTGCTCGTTCCACCCACATGCAGCTACACTCACTCACTCACTCACTCACTCACTCACTCACTCACTCACTCACTCACACACACACTCTTACACACACTCACACCTGCACCTGGCAGTGTGTTCATCAGCCTACATCCTCTCTCTCTGTCTTCCCCAAGGCCACACGCCCCACTTAACCACAATGCACTCCCGCCACCCAGTCCAGGGTCAATTAGCCATGCCTGATGTCAACAGCAATCTCGTTCTCTCTTCATTTGTCTTCTTCATTCTCATTCTCTCTCTCCACTGTATGTTTTCCAGTCAGATCCCCTACTCTTGTGTGCACTGTAAAGAGTTATTTAGTCAAGGTTTCTTTTCCCACAGTGTGAATTACTGCTCATCAATAGTAACGTCAATAACCTATACCAGCTTTGACTCTCTCTATTATTCTCTATTCCCTCTGTCCTCTCCTTTTTTCAAAGCATTTAGCTCCACACTTTTGTTTTCCATCCCATCTGAGCTTGGCTTCTTTTATTCATGTTTTCTGTTCATCTTCGCTCAGCTGTTTCTTTCTTTCTCTTCCTTTCCCCCTCTCACCTCCAGTCCGTGCAATAAATCAGCTCGGCTGTTCGTTTGACCTCCAGAGCTGCCGGAGCGTGATGCTGATGTGCTGAACCTGCCGCTTTGCCTCTTCACTGCAACCCTCCTCCTCCTCTGTAGTGTTCCCTCACTGGTGCGCCCTCGCCAACTCTCTTGCTCTTTTTTTTTGTGTGTGTGTGTGTGTTTTAACATCAGCGCGGGACTGCTTCTTCATCAACATTCATTCCATAAATAAGCTTTGGACACACACACATGTCTATCTGGCGAGTGGTTATCCTGTTAGAGTTGATTTATTTCCATCACATCAGAGGATGTATAATGATGAGGGCAAGCTTTTACGGTTTCCTGATGTTAGACATATGCAAATGCACAAACACATGCAAACACAGGCCCACAGATCATCTTTATATATTTTAATATAAGATTAAGTACATAATATTTCTTGTCACATGACGATGGACTTACCCAGCTTTGTGTATGCGGCCTGTCTCTTTGTTTTCAAGCACCATCACATCACCATAGGGAGTGACAGATGTGCTTTTGTTGCTTGTGATCAAATGTGTGTGTGTGCTGCACACCTTCATCACCCAGAAACCGGTTGTACAGGTCGATTGTACGAGCAGCTCATAACGACTCATAATTACATTTCCTGTAATTATCGTGAGAGCAAACAAAGAAGCGAGGTGACAAAGTATAAGTGTGCCACATTTAGAGGTAAGGAGGCAAGTTAAGGTGATAGATGGGTCAAACATCACATGACTTTCACTCAGGTGACCGGTGTCGTGATCGTTTTTTATAAATAAACCAAGTTTTAGTTAAAGTGACGTCACATCCTCATTTTAGCAGTTTTACATGACTCATTTTAAGCCAATCCCTAATGTTTTACTAACCCTAACTAAGTATTTGTTATTGCCTAAACTTAACTGGTCACATGATTAAAATTTCCACTGTGGTCACGTGTTACAGCCACTGTGCAGCAGTAAATAGAACGCTCAAACCGTATTTGTCGTTTTGGGAGTCAATCTTTTCTGTCATTTAGGTATGAGGATGTGTTGGTGTATGTTTGCAGACTTATGTTTCTCTTATTTAAACTGTTTGTGTGCCTGCATTTGTATTAGCACTGCGCCAAATCCTTTCCGTTTTGTGTGTCAACTGGCTTGTTAATTAGCTTGTTGTACTGTGAGCGAGCAGGTTAATGACTGGCTATATTTCAGAATATTTATAGATTATTGTTTCAATAGGCTTTAGCAGATAACAGCGTGTCATTCACAGTGCAATCAACAATTTCTGGCTGCCTGTCACAAAATTCAGCATTTCCTTCCTGCAACCCCCCCCACCCCTACCCCACCCTCACTTGTCAATAAAACCCCTTTGGACTATTCTACAGATCATTGCTCTCATCTCTCTTCCTCTCATCTTTCTTTTTTCTTTCTTTCATCCTCTCCGCCTCCTTTTCTTTACTACCTCCTTCTCCCACAAATGCTCTGCTTGTATACGTTTCCCTCATCCTCACTGGCTCTCGTTATATCTTTGTGCCTTTTTAAAGCTCTTCTGTCTCAATCCGTCTCTCTCCTCTCTTGCTTTCTCATGTGTGAGAGCAGCCTCGGGGTGCTTCTATATTTCCTGGGCAGTGCAGTAGTAGATTGGAATGGAGGCCTTTGTCACTTTTATTTACTCATGGTTCACTGCCTCACTGGTTTCACAACAGCGTGTGCGCTTGCGTGTGCACTCTCACTTGCCTGTGTGTGTTGGTGTGTTTGCGTGAGCACGAGTGAAAGAGGAATGATTGCAGGTGTTTCAACTGCAATGAGGTGTGTCTGGAAGTATTACCCTCCTATTTCTTTGGGCTCCTTCAGGCAGAACTCTGTTTGTATCGTTCGTTACCCGAAAAGGAGCTTCAATTCTGCATCGCAACTCCGGCACCTGCTGAGCATGCTGGGATTGTAAGCCTACCGACTAGAACCAGTGGGTGTTCATATTAGTGTACAGACTGAAACACCGGTTGTCTGAAATTCTTCAACCCTAACACTGTGTGTGTGTGTGTGTGTGTGTGTGTGTGTGTGTGTGTGTGTGTGTGTGTGTGTGTGTGTGTGTGTGTGTGTGTGTGTGTGTGTGTGTGTGTGTGTGTGTGTGTGTGTGTGTGTGTGTGTGTGTGTGTGTGTGTGTGTGTGTGTGTGTGTGTGTGTGTGTGTGTGTGTGTGTGTGTGTGTTTTCTCTGACCTGTCTGTCAGAGAGAGACAGATTGATAGCCCAGGGGCACATCATATCCCATAGCACACTTTTGCCCTATGATACTGTTACTATGCCGACAAGCCCCATGCCAGGAAAGCAAGATTAGATGCCATTCAGTCACTTCTTGCCTAATGTTTGTGCATGGATTAACATAACTGCACAGATTAGGATTATGGTGTGACCCATTTCCTTTTTACAAAAAGTTGGCAACACTGTGTGTGTGTGTTAGCATGTACAGTATTTTTGCTGTTATCTTCCTGTGCATGCCAGGGGCATATAAAGATGGCTGGTTGCACAACACTACTACAACATTAATAGTATTTGAAAATTGATTTTAAAAAACTGATGCAGACAAATTTGTTTTTTACATACTTTGGTGGCCACTATCTGGCAAAATATTAAAGGGTAAAGGTTAATATAGGTTAAAACTATGGCTAAAACATGCAGAACCACTGGTGTAGGTGTTTAAACCATGCGTCATGTAAAGGATAGGCTTAAATCTATTTTTAAATCAGAAAGCTCATTCACTTGGCCATTTAAAGTAAAAATGTGGATGGTATCCTCTGACCTTGCAGCTTGGCCACACAGCGAGCACACACTGAGGACAGATGCACTGTGAAATCAGCTCCCTCACTGAACTACTCTTCTGCTCATCCCCTTCCTCCTTTCCTCACCCAATCTCTTCTTCTAACAATTCTCCCATATCAGGATAATAGTGTCTTATTCCCTGTCTTCTCCCTCTCTTTGTATATGTGTGTAACCGTGTACTTTTGTGTGTATGTTTAAGTGTCGTGCCTACTGTACTCTGGCCAGCCAAAACTGTTGCTAGGCTACAACAGGAAGTGTCCTGCATAGTAAATGTGTCCGAGGGGGGGGGTGTCTGTGTAATAGACTTGGCAAGGGCACGAACGTGCACGCAAACAAACAAAATACACACACGCTGTAGAAGAATTTCTTTCTCGCTTATGCACAAAATACGCACACACAGAAGCTTTGGGTGTCATGATATCCACCGGCAGGTAGTATTAAGTCAGTGGCGAGCAAGTTGGTCTCGCCTTACTGAGGCTGCAAGCTCAGATTGATGAAGAGATGCTTCACTCTGCAGCCTGTGGCGTGCAACAGCAGAACAATCTTAAAAGACAATCATTGCACTCACAACCCCATCTTCTTCATCCTAAAACACACACATACACACACAGGCCTCTGCGGTACCAAGTGCTTTGCTGACATTTTTTTACTTTTACTTGGCAGGTGCAATTAATCATAATTATGTGTTGATGATAATTACTGGAATAGGCATACTTTGTGTCAGTTTGACGCCTCCATCATGGTACACAAGGAAGGTGACAGATGAGGTGAGAGATGGAAAAAGCACCGTAATATTGGACCTAGAATCTGTTTGTTTTTTTATCTCTAGATTTCATTACAGTATTAGCTTATATTGACAACATGATGAGTGGTTATCTGAATTACAGCAGGATAACTCTTCAGCAGGTGACCGCTCCAAGATTGTGGAATTTTAACATGTAGAAAAAGTTCTTGATTATATGTGATAAGTGTGTATTTACTTGTAGTTTGAGTGCTGTACAAGAACGTAGGAATATCATTAATTCATTATTGTAATTGTATCTACATGTGAGTAGTTGATTGACAGAAAATTCATCCCCAGCAATTTTGATAAGTAATGCGTTGATTAGTTAACCACCTTTTGGTTTCGGAAGGTAGTTTGACCAAACAAGCAACTTCTGTATTGACAGGTGTAATATTTGAAAATCGATAATTATTTATTATCATTTTTTAAAATGATATTTATATCTGCATTTATGTCAAAACCTAGAGACTTTCAAACATCAAAATGTCATTTATTAAATGTATTCGTGTCAAAATGACATATAAACATCTTTTCCTATTCTATTTTGCCTGGAAACGCTTCCAACACTCTTGCATGTTGCGTGAAAATAGGCGTCGGTCCTATTTCTAGCATGCACGCGCTTTCGGCGCGGCTCGAGACATGCGTGTCACACAGGCAGTGTGCAAGCTCTAACCTGTTAACATGGGAGCCAAAATAAAAACGGACACGCAACGCAGCTGACACGCTCACGCCACGCAGGCAGTGTGCAGACGGCCTTAAACTAAATGAGTGTAAATGATCCTAGTTTCTGAAATCACATCATATTTTGTTAGGTGGAACCATCAGAAAAAGACCTACACTCCATTTTCCAGTTTAGGAAACACTGACCTGCAGGGAGGATGCCAAGTAATGACTCCTCCATGATGCGGCTGCCTGAAGGCTGATTGGAGATCAGTTCGGTATCAGTTGGCTGTCTCTATCACAGCGCGGCCATCCAAGATGAACAAACCTAGTCAATTTCGTCTGTTATCGCTCAAACACACCTGGCCTGGCAGGTGTGTGTGTGTGTGTGTGTGTGTGTGTGGTTTTGCTATAATATGGTCAAAATAATTTTACAGGATTAAAGAGGGAAATAATTGTGGATTGGACACATGAAGATAATTTCCTAGACCTCATTTGAAAAGTCTCTGTGATGATTGAAGTTAATGCACAGCATGCATTTGATAGGAAGTATTGGGTGAAAGCATTTGTATTCAGTATGTGTGTATGTTTTGCTTTGCGGACACACTCGGTGTCAGTGCTTTGTGGTTTGCAGAAGGCGCTAGATGCATTAGCAGAAGCAAAATGAAAGGTTTGAAGGGAGTCCTCGATTTGTGTCATATGTGCTTGTCGAGCTCAAACGCTGAACGCTGTTTCGTTTGCATTAGCGTTCAGCTCAGTCATGTTCATGTAGGACCCGCTCTTCACAGGCTGCTGGTCTGAGCTGTGAGGCACGAGAGAGGAGAAGACAGAAAATACAAGTGACAAGGAAAAGTAGGCGAGCCTTCTATAGGGAGGAGGGCAGAAATAATGAGAGGCATGAAGAGGAAATTGTGAGAAGTTAAGAGGGTTAGATAATGAGAGAGAGAGAATCAGTGGGATAAGAGAGTGAGGCAGAGTGTGTGTGAGAGAGAGAGTGTGAGAGAGAATGCAGATCTAGGTCAGAGAGGCAAAGCAGTCAACAAACGAGCGTAGGAAGGGGTGAACAGGCCTGTGAGGCTCAAAGCTCCTCAATCTGAATGGGACGGATCAGGGAGAGAGTGGGCCATCTTTTGGAGAGAAAGAAAGAGAGAAGGAAGATGACAAAAAAAAAATTTTTTAATAATGTGTGACATCTTCTCTTTTTCCATTTTTCGTCATTCACAGGGCTGCAGCAAACATTTATGATGAGAAGTTGAGATCACTCTTATGTCTGTGCATTAAGTGTGGACCCAGAGTCATGAGGCAGTTAGCTTAGCATAGCATAAAAACTTGAAGCAAGGGGAAATTGCTAGCTAGCTAATAGGGCTGGGCAATATATTGATATTATATAGACTAGATATCGTCTTAGATTTTGGATATCGTAAAATTGTAATCTGGTAAGTGTTGTCTTTTCCTGGTTTTAAAAGCTGCATTACAGTAAAGTGATGTACTTTTCTGAACTTACCAGACTGTTGTAACTGTTCTATTATTTGCCTTTACCCACTTAATCATTAAACTGACATGTCTGATGATAATTTATCAAACATCTTAAATAAATTTTGTTAAAGCACCTATTGTCAACCCTAGAATATAATCACAATATTGACATTGAGGTATTTGGTCATGAATATTGCGATATTTGATTTTCTGCATATCGCCCAGCCCTACTAGCTAAGCCAGGTCTGTATGTCCTTTTTTAATCTGTACACAAACAACATGTAAAAAAAAAAATCTGTATTTACATGCTACTATTTCTTGACCAATAACAGCCAACAGTGAGTCCTGTTGTCACTATGAGATTCTTAAGGAACCACAGGAGTGCTGGACGGAGGTGTTTGTGTCAATTATTGAGCTTTACCGGTGCATACAGGCATATTTCTGAACATTAAAATCCAGGCTAGCTCTTTCCCCCTGATTCAAGTCTTTACACTAAGCTAGGCTAATCGGCTCCTGGCTCCATCTCCATACTTAAAGGACAATTCCGGTGCAAAATGAACCTAGGTGTTAGGTATAAAAAGAAGTCGCTATTTTATACCACTAACAAGGCTCAAAATAGCACCACACTTCCACGGTAGCATAATGAGGGTCCCTACATGTAAACCGAAGCATTGAGAACTTTGTAAGTGTACAGACAGTTTATTAAAAAGATTTATAAAGACAGTAACGTTCGCGTATACAGGCAGGCGCCATCTTGGGAAAACAGTCATTGTCTTTTATAAACTATCTTTTTAATAAACTGTCTGTACACTTACAAAGTTCTCAATGCTTCGGTTTACATGTAGGGATCCTCATTATGCTACCGTGGAAGCGTGGTTCTATTTTGAGCCTTGTTCGTGGTATAAAATAGCGATTTCTTTTTACTTTACCAGTGCCCCGACTACTAGCGTTACAAGCTAATTAGCGGTTAGCGCTAAAAGTGGTCACATTCGATTAGCATGAAAACATATCCCAGGGAACGGTCGACTCTGGTACCCATGTGTTATTAACCCCTAGGTTCATTTTGCGTCGGAATTGTCCTTGTACACACAGACATGAGAGTGGCATTGTTCTTCTCATCAAACTCTAAGCAAGAAAGCAAGTAAGTATATTTCCCAAAATGTCAAACTATTACATTAAATTGATTGCTTTCTGTAAAATGTTGGACAGCAGTGTAATATGCCCCTCACAAGTTCCCAGAGCTATAGATAATGTCTTCAAATTGCTTGTTTTGTGCAACCAACTGTCCAAAACCCAAATTAATTCAATTTGTAATGATATAAAACAAGCAAATCCTCACATTAGAGATGCTGAAATCAGCAAATATTTGGCATTTTAGCTTGACAAATGACTGTTAATTAAATAGTTTCAGCACTAATCATTTTATCATTTGTCCTCCTGACTTGTTTTGATATCATTGTTACACACATTATCCTGTTAACTGCTTTGGAAATACTATTTTAACTTCACATTCACAACCAAAGACCCACCCCCACCCCCTTAGTTGAATTTGCAAATAAATGAACAGAGTAAGGACGAAGACAGAGCGAGAGATGAAGATGAACAGACAGTGCTAATTCCTTTCTGTTGCTCCTTTCACACTTGGTCATTTAACAAGGCTGGATGACATTACTACTCTAAGAAGGAAGGAGGTGTGTGTGTGTGTGTGTGTGTGTGTGTGTGTGTGTGTGTGTGTGTGTGTGTGTGTGTGTGTGTGTGTGTGTGTGTGTGTGTGTGTGTGTGTGTGTGTGTGTGTGTGTGTGTGTGTGTGTGTGTGTGTGTGTGTGTGTGTGTGTGTGTGTTGATGTCAAGTTGCTCAGAGTAATTAATCTTTATCCAGCTAGGATGATGTCCATGTCCAATATATATTGGGAATATTCTCTCTCCCTCCCTCTTAATGGCTCTGTGTGCACATGTGTGGGTGTTTGCACGAGTTCTTCTGTCTGTGCGAGTAGTGGAGAAAAAGAGAGATCTTTTTGTATTTTGTGTGTGTGTCTGTCTGTAAGTGTGTGTGTGATTTTCTGATTTTTAAGTGGCTGTAATTCCTTTGTTTGTCTCCAACAAAGCCAGTCCTTGTGCTTGTGGAATTGGGGCAGTCTGATCCTAATGAGAAATCCCTGTTCAATCTTTCCAGCTCTTTTGCTCTCACAGAAGTGTGTGTGTGTGTGTGTGTGTGTGTGTGTGTGTGTGTGTGTGTGTGTGTGTGTGTGTGTGTGTGTGTGTGTGTGTGTGTGTGTGTGTGTGTGTGTGTGTGTGTGTGTGTGTGTGTGTGTGTGTGTGTGTGTCACATTGTTCAACCATCCAATGGTGCTTAATTTGCATTGTGCAGTACTGGATTGTGACACAATGAATTATCATATTAAATCCCTAACTTTCATTTGGCAATACATCACAAAGTTTTTTTATTAATTCAAGATGAGCTTTTAAATGAGAAATTTAACTCATGGCTTTAAATTCCCCTCATTCAGGGACCTCAGCAGATGTTAACATATTGCCAGTCATCTTGTGGGAACCCACAAAATAGAGTGTAGAGTTTTCTCTTTACTTGCTGCTCTGCCAACATGATTTTTTCCTCAAATTAAAACAAAGTATGGTGACTTTTGAAGCATAGTATGCAAGTGAAGCAGTTTGCTAAACGATAAGTAAATGTACCTGTAATATTGTTTTTTTTCTTGTCTTTAATTTGAAATTCGACCCCAGTCTAAACAACAGGGAACCTAATGAGCACCCTGTTTTTATCGCTAGTAGAGATATGATCATATCATTATGTTGACCACTGACCAGTTTTGCTACTTTGTGAGAGTGTAAAGGAACAAGTAATGTATTGAGCTGCCTACATTATTTTGCTGTTAATAACTGTATATATTGAATAACCTCTGACTCACAAGCTATTCATCAAGTAAATTGAGTTTTGGTTAGCCTGTGGGTACAATTGATCCATCAAAACAACATAAAATCAGAACGTGAAGCGGTGAGAATGACTAATGACCAGTGGCAGGGTGCAGAGACTGTCCTGTGACTGTAAAATGAATGCTGCAAATGAACTGCAAAGCAATAAAACCACCAACCTTTCTGCGACAATACTTCTGTTCTTATTGTCACATTCCTAGCTTTTGTTTTGGCTGCAGAATGGCCTTTGATTAAAGCCCTCAGGAGGTGTTTTAGAGCCAGACCCTTAATGCCATCTGCTTTATACTGTAACAATTCCACCAAGAAAACAGTCCTGCCCTCAAGAAAACAGTCCTGCCCTTGGTGTGTGTGTGTGTGTGTGTGTGTGTGTGTGTGTGTGTGTGTGTGTGTGTGTGTGTGTGTGTGTGTGTGTGTGTGTGTGTGTGTGTGTGTGTGTGTGTGTGTGTGTGTGTGTGTGTGTGTGTGTGTGTGTGTGTGTGTGTGTGTGTGTGTGTGTGTGTGTGTGTGTGTGTGTGTGTGTGTGTGTGTGTGTATTTGACTATGTGTGTGTGTATTTGACTATGTGTGTGCGTATTTGACTATGTGTGTGCGTATTTGACTATGTGTGTGCGTATTTGACTATGTGTGTGCGTATTTGACTATGTGTGTGCGTATTTGACTATGTGTGTGCGTATTTGACTATGTGTGTGCGTATTTGACTATGTGTGTGTGTATTTGACTATGTGTGTGCGTATTTGTTTGTTTGCGCCGCTGCTGCTGCTAAGCCGTTCTGCTCAGACGGTAACATGCTAATCAGTTGATTCCAGACAGGTGGAAGTAATAGCCGTCAGTGGTTTTAGCATCTCTATCCTGGTTAGCTTCATTAGCTAATCACAGGCACAGATGCTCTGTTGCAAACCAACCAATTGGGTCTTCCATTCGCCCCTCAGCTTCCAATCTCCCAGTTTCTCGCCTCCTGCTGTAGCTCCCCCGGGCATCTTCCTAGCCTCGATACAAGTTGGTGGATTGGTATGTGTCTTTGTCTGGTCGTTTCTTCATCTTCTCTATCTGAGACACTGTCAACTGTGTTTTTGACTACAATGTCGGATTCTCACTGTTACACTGGCTTGGACTGAGGCTGCAGCTACATGTCAAATCACAATCACATATTGGGCTATCATGTCGAACATGCAGTCTAATTTCGAGTGAAGTGAGAAATACTTGATTTGAAATTAAGGGGTTTTGGCAGTATCAGAAAATGTTAGTAACTTAGTTGTTGTCGGTTGTTAGTTCTTGTATTTAAAGACCTGACAATCAGTTTGGGAATAATAGCAGTTTACAATCCAGTATTTTGTTGGTGGGGTGACACTTTTGTTTTTATTGTGTCTTTAAATAGGCAAGAATGACATTTATTTTATAAATATATTTATACATGCATACATGCATACATGCATGCATGCATGCATGTATGCATGTACTGCATTGTCTTGATAAAACTGTTTAATTGACATTTTACCTTTCTTCTTACTTGCCTTCTTCTTTGCTCCATCTTTTTTTTTTTTTTTTTTTTTTGTCTCTGACTGTCCCTCTCCTCTCCCTCTTTCACCAGGGTCGCCATGTTAAGACAGGGCAGCTGGCAGCCATTAAGGTCATGGATGTCACCGGGGTAAGAGACACACACCTACACGCATTCACTCGCTACATTTGCACACACGCACCGCAAATCATCTCAAGTGATTATACCGCCATCAACCATGTCATCTAATCATGAACGATGAGTCAGTGCTGCCGTGTGTGCGCACGTGATGTGGCGGAGAGGAAATGAGGACAGGCCTATTGCCATGGTAATATTAGCTGGATGCATTAGGACAGGAGTGTGGTCTCAGGCGTGTCTGTTAAGCATGAGGGAATCTCAGTTCTATTTAGAGATCATCTCACCCTACGTGTCCCTGCCAGCAAAACAATGAAGGACTGCAGGAATGAAGCAACAAAAGAACTGATGAATGAATGGGAGCATGAATGATTGAATAAGGAAATACTGTAAACATTATGCAGATGTTTGATGGGATGAATGAATGAATGAGCAAATAACCAAAGAAACAGAAGTACTGTGTGAACAATGAATAAACAAATAAATTCAATGGTGTATGAATGACTGTGTGTGTGTGTGTGTGTGAATAAATCTGCTTAAATACAATAAAAAGAAATTACTGTATTAATTGGTGATTGAAAATTAAATGACGGGCAAACACAAAATTGCTAACTTAATGAGCCGCTACTGTACAGAATCAGCTTATTAAAACAAGTGTTTTTGTTTTCACGGCTAACGAACACTATATTGAAGTAATTAAGGCATAATTTTCTGTGCATAACGAATGAGGAATTACATTTTTAAGTAACCAACTGCCACCGCAACAACTGCTTTTGGCTACGTGGCAGCAACCCCCTAAAATGAAAGTAATTAAAAAGTAATGCTGTTGTGGATAATTTAGCGCCCAGCTGTGAGCTTTGTAACAACAACTTTTTCAGAATGTAAATGGATTCTAAATGCAAATCCTTTAACAACTTAATTTCCTTTGCTCTATCACCATCTTGTTAATCGTGGGAGGGGTCACAAATCGAGGTCCTGGTTTAATGCCTGTTGATATTTCTCTTCTGTGTGCCAGGATGAGGAAGAGGAGATTAAAGCGGAAATTAACATGCTGAAGAAGTACAGTCACCATCGGAACATCGCCACCTACTATGGAGCTTTTGTCAAGAAAAACCCCCCTGGCATTGATGACCAGCTATGGGTACGCCATTATTGTGCATTTTTGCAACTCTATGCATTTGTGTGTATGAAACGGAGTGAAGAGAAGACGGCTGTAGTCTCGCAGAGAGCCACAGAGAGAAGGGACTTTCCATTTTTCACTGTTACATTTATGTGAAAGATGTAAGTGTGTAGTTTGTTCATGCAGGCAGTGACTGTGGGTTAGTGTGCATTGGAATATGTATATATTCTTTGTGTGTGTGTGTGTGTGTGTGTGTGTGTGTGTGTGTGTGTGTGTGTGTGTGTGTGTGTGTGTGTGTGTGTGTGTGTGTGTGTGTGTGTGTGTGTGTGTGTGTGTGTGTGTGTGTGTGTGTGTGTGTGTGTGTGTGTGTGTGTGTGTGTGTGTGTGTTATATAAAGGATCTGAATAATTGTGTGGCTGGCTGGCTGTTGCAATAAATCATGTGTTAACACGATCTAAGGGAGCTCTCTCTTCTCTGACCCTGTAGCATTCATCACACAACAATGGGAGGACACACACACACACGTACACACATACTAACACACACACACGTGCTTGAGCTGTATATTTGCATGCATTATGTTTACGCATATATCAATGTGTTTCTTCTTTGCGTGTCTGAGTATGCATGCACAGCCTGGAGGAGCTTACTTGCCAACTTCATCTTGGTCTGTAATCCAGAGTGATGATGAGAGGAGCTTGAAGCACACAACATTTTAATGTTATAGTTTATTATTGTACTTACTCTCCTTTTTCAGCTGGGAGATGATTGAGTATTCTCCTCTGATCATGGTTCATGAGGAGGCAGGAGATTAAAACTCATCAAAAAAGTATATAAATATTGTACATCCTAGAATCAAATCAACTTGAAAGATAACACAATAGAATAGGAGAGGAGACATGAAGACATGAGGCAACTAAGGATGTAGAGAGGAGAGGGGTGGATAGAATGCACACTTTGTGTTTGGGTCAAGAGATGGACTTGATTCATTCATGTGATCTGGTGGTGACCCCGTAGAGTCAGTTATTGCAGTCGTCTCTGTGCTCTCTGCTCTCTGTGCAGTGAAAGAGAGAGTCTGTAACATGGCAGTCTGTTCATGTGTATTGCTCTCTGTATTAGTAATGCTATTACGGTAATGTGATTTTGGGTACTGTGTATTTTCTTTATAATATGCATCATGTTGAAGAAAGAACTTTTTATTCTGTGCCAATGCATCAGTACCAGTCTATAAAAGTTAATACATTTTCAGCGCACAAGCCTGACCGGTACTTTATTAATGAGCCCGATAACAACAGCAATACTTGGGAATAATATAAATCCAATAACGATATATCAGATTATTTTTGTGATAAAGATATCACTGATCTCAGTTAAGATATTTTACATTGGAACAATTAGGTTTACTTTTTAATAGCGCTGCAACAATTAGTTGATTAGTAGAGGGACAGAAAATGTATAGGCAACTCATTTGACAAATGCTTAATCGTGTTAGTCATTTTTTTTCATGCAAGAAGGCCACAAAGATTTGACAGTTCCAGCTACTCAAATGGGAGAAGTGGCTGCTTTTCCTTGTGTTGCATTACTGTAAAATTAATATTTTTTTCGGTTTTGTACTGCCTCGATAAACAAGACATTTAATGATTTTCCCTTGCCCTCTTGAAAGATTTTCATTTACAGGCATTTTCCACTGTTTTCTGATGTTTTATAGACCAAACAATTAATCAATTACTTGAATGGCCAGATAAATCAATAATGCAGCTCTGATGTCAAAGAGGACAGTAATGGTCAGTAAAGATGTAAGAATTAGTAGATTTTGAGCATCGACATTTATTGAAATTTAAAAGATAAAACTACAACTATAAACACACAAATAGTGCTGCAAATAAAATATAGATGTATTTATTTTTTTGTGCATATTTGCCAACATTCACGCCAATACCACCTCTGCTCTGATATTGGCATATACTGTAGTATCGGTTGTTGTATTTCAAAATTGAGAAAAAGATTCCCACAATTTACTGTGCATACATACGGTAAATGAACCACTTAGATCATTTACTAGCTTTCTGGTAATCTCAGTAAGTTGCTTAATTGGAATTACTGCCTTGTTTATAACAGATCCTAGACCAGATTGCTTCCTTTTGCAATACAGTCAATCAATAACCAACCTTGTATGTGTTCAGCTGGTCATGGAGTTCTGTGGAGCCGGCTCAGTGACGGACTTGATCAAGAACACCAAAGGCAACTCTCTGAAAGAGGAGTGGACCGCTTACATCTGCCGAGAGATTCTCAGGGTAAGTGGCCATGTTGCCGAGTCATTGTTTCTAGGGGTGCACCGATCCGATATTAAGATTGGCTATCTGTCCCGATATAGACAAAATAGCTGGATCGGGGATCAGAAAAATTAACAGATCCACGGGCTGATCCAGTTAAAAAATAAATAAATAAGAATTTAAGAATTTTTTTTTTTTTTTTTTTTACATGTTTACAATGTTTGGTAACTGTTTGGTTACTATTGTATGTTTGACCAATACACTATTTATATATATATATATATATATATATATATATATATATATATATATATATATATATATATATATATATATATATATTACTATTGCTTGTTTCTACTGCTACATTTTATTTATTAAAATTTATTTTAAGAAGTTTGATTACATTATTACATTATTTTCATTATTTCTATTTGAATGCACAATTGTTTTTTATATAACAAATACATAAGAATTAAATACATTACATCTATGTTATTTTGTCTTAGTTAGGAAAGTAATGTTTAGTTAGGAAAGTCTGGTGCCTTTAGTCTCTTCCATATGGTGGAAGGAAGGTATAAGGTGGAAGGTATACAGTTTATTATCAATTCAACAATAGTATGGGATCGGGTATTGACAGATACTCAAAGCCCAGGCATCGGTATCGGAATCGGGACTGAAAAAGTCGGATCGGTGCATCCCTAATTGTTTCAATCCTATACCCGTCCTCCAGGAAACAATTATTGTACGTGAATATTGATTAAATGGAGAGATCTTTGACGTTTTCCTCCTGAAAGCATGGAACTGGGAGCTGTGTGGAAAAAACCCCCAGCTCTGTGATAATGTATAATTGCTGTTGACAAGAAAGCATTCAGTTCATTTTTTTTTTTTTTTAAATGTTATGGAAATTATGGCAACATTTAGCTGTGCAGGTCAGGAAAAACAGATCGAATCATCGGAAACTACTAGAATTAACTCTGACACAGCATAAATCCAACTGTCCATTTTATTTATTTTTATTTCAGTTCATATGTTTACACCTGCATACTCCAGGCATAGCTGTGCATGCTGCCCGTATTTTGATAGTGTATTTGTCTGTATGTATTGTCTGAAGAGATAGTGCCAACGAAATGCAACTGGGCATTCATCCACAGTAAGATGGGGGCCTGGATTGTAATGAGAGGGCATTTGCTGGACCCACTTGTCCCATACATTGTGTATATCTGCGAGTTTGTCACAAAGTGTATGACACAGTTGGAAACATGGAATGTATTATATCGCCTTTGCTGTTGCTTCAATTTTTGATTTGGACACTCCTGCCAAAATGAGCAACCCAATGTAGGCTTGTTAGTGGGTCCCATCCAAGTCTTTCCAACTGTCCCAATACAGTTCAAGTATGGAGAGGGACCATGATAACTTCCCATTGTGGAGGCTAAGAGAGAACATAATCTGCTGATGGTTGAGAGACAACAGGAGGATCAACCCCTAATAGTCTTATTCTCATACTCCTCAACATTCCTCAGTCTCACACGCATTCTCCTCTGTCACTTTCCCTGTCGAACAGCTGTGACAAAACCTCACTGGCAAAAACAAACTTTGCTTAGAGGTCATTTTCAATAAAGAGAATAAAGCGAGAGCCCACGGAGCACCAAGAGAAATGGTTTAGAAGGCTGCAGTACAAACTGTTATGTTTGTCCCTTCCCTGTGTTGTGTGGAGTATCATTGTCCTCGCAGGAACCATATTTTTCCTCCCTCACGGTGTGGGACATATCAGAGGTTCTCGCACAACTACAGGTATGGTTATGGCGGGCTAGGATCCTAAAATTATTATAGATTTTAAAAATTGATAAGTGAAAAAAAAGTGATAGTGACCTCAATATCAGCCAAATCAACCTAAATAAATGTGTGTAAAATGTTCATATTTCCTATATGTTTTATACCGCTAAAACAGCCTGGGGTCAAATTGAACCCAAGGAACACCCATGTGTACAAAATGCGTACAGGACATTAAAAATATATCATTGTGTTCATTTTATGTTTACCTAGTTGTCCCGATTAAATGAAGAAAAGTCATTCAGTATGGACCAAAAATGATGACAAGCACTTTTTTTAGAGACCTTAAACATTGATTTGACAAGGATAACAGGAGGGTTAAACCAAGGGAATGGAGAATCTCCACTGGAGATCTCAATTAATGGGTACTTATAAACATAGCCATAATAATGTAAAGATACATTTGCACACGTTTTTCTTCCACAAAAACCACAATTCTCTAATGTTGGTGCTCTATTTCCAAAGGTACAATATGCATTAACTCGTAGTTTCAGCTCAGAACACAGTTCACCTTTAGTGCATGAGAATATTGAGGGATCTATGAACTAATGAGCTGATCTTCTAGTTGTTACTTTCTTTAGTGTTTAAAATGTCCCCTGTGTAATGTTAACTACTGTAATAGCTACTGCTGTAGTAGAGTAGAAAATAGGATAGTGTGTTTCCCCTGTTTTCTTAATTAGAATCAGGGCACTTAAAGCATTCTGTAACACTTTACTTGAAGGTATCTACATAAGAGTGACATGACACTGTCATGAACACATGACACGGTCACTCTACCCAACTAACTCTAACCCTAACCATAACCATAACTTGTCATGACAAAAAATGAATGACACTTAGGCTATGTTTAGACGGAAACGATCTGAAGAGAAAACTCAAAAGTGGCATTGCTTTCTCACTTTTTATTCCGCGTTTAGACGAGCGTTATGGGGGGGGAATCTGCGTGCATATGGTGACGCAAAAGTGTGTGAAATGCGATCCACCAAGTCCACGTGCATGCGTAGAACCTTCCTTCTACTTGTCTCCCTCTCCTCCTCCTCTGTCCCTCTCCTCTCGCTAGAACAACAAAAGCTGACAATTTTGTCTGGACAGACAAGGAGGTGGAGTTATTGCTCCAAACAATGCACACACAGACACACACGCAGCACACACACGCAGCACACACACGCACACACACACACACGCACAGTGCGTTTTTACCCTTTAGACGGGAACGTGGCGTTGGAACGTTTTTAAGATTTCCACTCTGGAGGGTGGTTTCACTTTTTTTGCATTTTTAAGTCCCAAAAATGCCTTCGCCAGGCACATCTGATAAAATATTTTGTCGTTTCCACCCGCGAGCGTATTCGTGTAAACAGGGCCTCACTAAAAGAATCGTTATGTCATAAACGTTTATGACTTGTTTATAATGTTCATGGCAGTGTCATGTCATTCTTATGTAGATACCTTCAAGTAAAGTGTAACCAAGCATTCTATCATATCTAACATAGGAAAATAGACTTCTCAGGATCAAGCCGTTTCTCAAAGATAGTAATATTCTTCATTCCTCGGTTTCAAACTTTTACACTTCTTTTGAATAGATTATTTTACGAATAATGAGGCAATGGATTTTGCCACTCTTTAAATCTCATTTAATGTCATACCTGCTCCGTTCTTTGATAGCAATCAGCAGTTGTTTGTGTTCCATGGTAACTGGGTTTTGGAGTGATGAAAAGGAATAAATGTAATCTTCTTGGGAAATTGTCCTCATTCCCCTCCGCCCCATCTTATCTCTATTATCTGTTGTTGTGCGTTTTGTGAGGGCTAAAGCCTAGTCAGTCATACGCAGTGCTGCTCTGAACTGAGGCAGCAAGGATTTCCTTTCATCCACTGTTATTTCTTTCTTTTTTTACCCCTCATCTTATTTTGTGCTCTCTGCTTCCTCTCTTCCTGCTGTGATTTGGTCTTGTTTTTTTGCTGTGTGCCTCTGTCCCATTACATTTTGTCTCTCTGTCTTCATCCCCTTTGTCTTCCTTTTATTTATTTATTTATTTTTTTTAATTAAATTTTTAATTTTTTTAAAATCTTGTCCTTTTCTGTCCTTTTCCTGTCTTCCCTTTGAACAATTTTACTCTCCCATCTGTCATTTATCTTCTTCTCTTCATTTACTGGTTATTTCAATGGCTTCACAGTCAATACAAGAAACTTCTCTGAACTAAGAATTATTAAACTATCAAAGCATAAATATGGACACATTGTTGTGTTTTGCTTTGATTCAATATGACAAAAATCCTTTAATTATGCATTTAATCTCCAAATTCTATTTGATCGATTAGAGACAACGTGCCTAAAATCACAATTGTGTTTAACATGTATTCTTTATTTATATTAAATAGTTGGTTGGTAGATTTTCTACTTTTAAGACAACTGAAAGACTTGCAAAGAATTTTCTGTGCGGAAAATTCTTATTGTGCACAGGGAGGTCAGAGTTCAGGGTCAGCTACACAGTAACAACTGGAGCAGCTAGTCCCACTTAAGGACACTTCTTTTGGGAAATAAGCTCTTTACATAATAATCATAATAATCATAATTTAGCTGCACGATACAGGAACATATGGGATGTGCGATAACATTGTTGAATATCGCGATACCGATATTACTTGCGATAAATAGATATTAAAGTGTACTCAGTTCTGCATTTCTGCTGCTTTCATAATTCTGCTAAAATACCACAATACATTGCTTAATGAATTTAAAACAAAAGAAAGGATATATTTTCCAACATTCTTTTATTGAAGAAATTGAACATTGAATTGAATATAAAAGACACCACTAAAAAAAACAAATTCAGTAGAAAACTACAGGAACTGCACTTTATAATGTAACAAAGTTACACTTTAAAGTGCAGTTTTCTACTGATATTTTCTTTCAACAAATACAAAAAATATCTGAGTGTCTTTCGGTGTTCCTTCACTGTGTGTCTCTGTCGCTGTCTGCAGGGTCTGACTCATCTCCATCAGCACAAGGTGATCCACCGAGACATCAAGGGACAGAACGTCCTGCTGACGGAGAACGCCGAGGTCAAACTAGGTCAGTCTGTCATCTAACCCCACCTGACAAAATGGCTTTAGGATTGTGAGGGCATGAGGATTTAGTATAATGTTTCAGATGGCTCAGGTGTGTGTGTGTGTGTGTGTGTGTGTGTGTGTGTGTGTGTGTGTGTGTGTGTGTGTGTGTGTGTGTGTGTGTGTGTGTGTGTGTGTGTGTGTGTGTGTGTGTGTGTGTGTGTGTGTGTGTGTGTGTGTGTGTGTGTGTGTGTGTGTGTGTGTGTGTGTGTGTGTGTGTGTGTGTGTGTGTTCATTTATGCTGAATACCAGCCTACTCATCTCTCCCTTTAGCTCTGCCACTGTTTATGGTGCAGATTGCTGAAGAAGGGTCTCTCTCTCTCTCTCTCTCTCTCTCTCTCTCTCTCTATATATATATATATATATATATATATATATATATATATATATATATATATATATATATACACACAACTCATCATTTCATATCTCTCTCTCTCTTGCTTTCCTCTGAACACCCAGTGGGGAGGGGATTATAAAGTGTGTTTGTAAATTGGGCAAGCTATTGCAGGTTGGGCAATTCGTTCCTGTTTAGAGTCCATAATGGAATTTAGTAAAGCCCATTGGTGTCAGCCTACACACACACACACACACACACAAGATTAAGTAAACTGCAGACTATGTCCTAAAGTATTGTGTTTGTGCGTATTTGCCCTGCAGTGGACTTTGGTGTTTCAGCCCAGTTGGACAGAACAGTAGGAAGGAGGAACACGTTTATCGGGACGCCATATTGGATGGCACCAGAGGTCATCGCCTGTGATGAGAACCCTGAGGCCACGTACGACTTCAAGGTGCTTCAACAACCATCCCATCAGCTAAAGATTAGTCTGTCTGTTGTGCTTCTTGTGATCACCTTGAGTATTAACGCGCTGTGTCTTTGCTGTTACAGAGTGATCTATGGTCGCTGGGAATCACAGCGATAGAGATGGCTGAAGGAGCACCACGTACGTACCCAGTCAATAACACACACCTCTGCTACACATCATTTCATATTCATAGATCACTATAATCAGGAGTCAATTTTTCAGGCCAAAGCAACTCATCTTTAGCCATAATTTTAATGAAGGCCAAGGAGCAGATATCAAACATTTTTCTAAAATTGCTGCTTCTTCTATTCATTTATTTTTCCATTAACTACCTTTTTCTGAAAGAGTACATGCACATAGTTGGATTATGATTATTACAATTGCAATTCAGTAAAAAAGCAATTTCTGGTGAACGTTTGCCCGAGATACAGTTGGTAATTGACCATAATAATGAAAGACATAATTTAGTTTTGTCAAGGTTGTTCAGTTCTAGTAGCCTAGGAGAGTATATTGCTGCATTTTGGAAAAAGACCTCTTATTGGATGAGAATATTTCAGTGTGTGCTTCAAGTTTAATATATATTCTGATTCGGATATATGGGTGTAGACTCAGTAAACACAAAGTAATCAGATTAATTAGGATGCAAGCAATTGCTGAACTCACACTGGCATACAAAGGAAGAACTAAAAGCCGTCTGAACTGGTCATCATTTTCAGCTGAACACTGGCTATGCTTGACAATATGAAGTTTGAATATTAAAGATCCTAAATAACCAAAGTAAGTGTTCTTCAGGAGACAATACCTAAGTGTGTGTGTACATCTAATTGTTATCAGTATTGACAGCATATATTGAATCCAGCTGGCTTTGACTATATGCCATGAAAGTGTGAAGCACAATTGGCTAGAAACATTCACCCTAACTCACCCATGTTTGGTACCTGCTATCCTTAGCGCTGTGTGACATGCACCCAATGAGAGCCCTCTTCCTGATCCCACGCAACCCCCCACCCAGACTCAAGTCCAAAAAGTGGTAAGTGTGAATCCCACAACATTATCAAAAGGAGGATAATCATTGTGCAGTACTGGATTGTGACACAATGAATTATCATATTAAATCCCTAACTTTCATTTGGTAATAAATCTAAACATTTTAAAATAAATTCAAGATGAGCTTTTAAGTGAGAAATTTAACTCATGGCTTTAAATTCCCCTCATTCAGGGACCTCAGCAGATGTTAACATATTGCCAGTCATCTTGTGAGAACCCACAAAATGTACGAGTGTAGAGTTTTTTTCTTTACTTGCTGCTCTGCCAACAGGATTGTTTCCTCAAATTAAAACAAAGTATGGTGACTTTTGAAGTATAGTATGCAAGTGAAGCAGTTTGCGTGTGTGGTTTCAGGTCAAAGAAGTTCCAGTCGTTCATAGAGAGCTGTCTGGTGAAAAGCCACAGCCAGAGACAGAGCACAGAGCAGCTCCTCAAACACCCGTTCATCAGAGACCTGCCCAACGAGAGGCAGATCCGCATCCAGCTGAAGGACCACATCGACCGCACCAAGAAGAAGAGAGGAGAGAGAGGTGAGGGAGAACATGTGCTGTAGACGTGGATGTATGGATTTAAATGCAGATAGACATATAGCTTTACACACCCGCGGCACGGGAGGTGGAGCGACTGATTCATTAGGTAGTTACGCTTGATAGATGGCAGCTTGCAGGAGTTAGCGGACGTTGAAAGGAGATTTTCCTCATATGTTCACTGCAAAAGTGGTTCTTACTCAGAATGTTTCTTTGGATTACGTGACCCTTAAACTCACTTGCATGATAAATGCATGTTTTCTGCGACTGTTTCACAATAAAAGACACCCCGTGTTTTGCTATTTGAATGCTTTTAATGTGAAGCAGCAGCAGTGGGAAATGTTAGCAATTACTTAATACGGCTCTGATATGGCTGTCGGTGAGTGAACAGTAAACAGTGAGGCTGATATGAAAACGGTAACCCTGGATTACATACATACTGGATTAGATAACATTTGTTGTGTGTGTGTGTGTGTGTGTGTGTGTGTGTGTGTGTGTGTGTGTGTGTGTGTGTGTGTGTGTGTGTGTGTGTGTGTGTGTGTGTGTGTGTGTGTGTGTGTGTGTGTGTGTGTATGTGTGAAGTCAATTTGAATCCCACTTGGGAATGGCAGACTTTCGCCACTAACAATGAAAATTAATATATAGACAGGTAATTACAGAATATAAATACATTGAATAGCCATTACTGAAAGTCATAAATAGTATCAAAATAGGGATTGATTTAATCAAAATTAAGGATCATAACATCAAAGTGCAGTAGGCCCACCCATTACATTCAGTGTTCTCACACATACACACACACACATACACATATACACACAGACACATGCATACACACACACACACACACACACACACACACACACACACACACACACACACACACACACACACACACACACACACACTTCTTGAAAAAAAAGAAGAAGAACCACTGCAAGGGGGAGATGTACTGTAATACAGTTACAGATGCACATACAGACGCAGCTTCTCACACACATGTGCCATGACAGCGAGGCAGGAAACAAAAGTGACCGACTTCCATTCCACTCCCCCACAACCCACACAAACACACACCATCGGTGATAAACTGACACTCGCACGCAGCATTGCGCCAGTAAGAAGCACATTAATCGCTTCAAGAAACAACATACTGCAGGGCGGACGTCGTGATGATGTATAGAAATGTCTTGTCACTGTGGAGACTGAGGCTTTCTCCAGCTGTCACTTTGTCACATTCGGAGGACAGGTCTGTGTGGCTGTCTCTCAGTAAGAGCCGGGCCGCTTCTACAACCGTTTGACTAAAAGAGCTCCGAGCGAATGTTCTCTCTCTCGCTACACACAGTAAAATTACCATTTATACTCTTATTCAAAGCGGCTAAAAGAAAGTGCCTTGAAGGAGGGAGGATCTGGGAATGCCAGAATCGTGAGCAGTTTAACAATGAACAAAGGTAGTTCAAGTGAAAAATGAAAATCGTAAAGTGGAATGGCTTTTCTTTCTGCTGGTTATTACCTTACTCACTTTAGTTGTTTTTCTTTTCTATGCATTTTATTCTTTTAAATGTTTATTTCTCTCTCCATCAGATGAGACAGAGTATGAGTACAGTGGCAGTGAAGAGGAGGATGAAGAAAGAGAAATGGGTGAACCAAGGTCAGTGTCCTCACAAATGTACAAAACAAACACACATTTTATTTTGTTCCCAAAACACATTTGACATCTCTTCACTAGCTCTAAATCATCCTGCTTTCTCACCGGTCCGTTCGCAGCTCTATCATCAACGTCCCCGGAGAGTCGACCCTGAGGCGGGACTTCCTGCGCCTCCAGGTGGCCAACAAGGAGCGCTCGGAAGCACAGCGGCGGCAGCAGCTGGAGCAACTGCAGAATGAGGAGCACAAGCGCTTACTGTTGGCTGAGAGACAGAAACGCATCGAGGAACAGAAGGAGCAGAGGAGACGGCTGGAGGAGGTAAGCTGGAGGAGGTGGAGGAAGATTAACTTTTGGCCCTGATGGATGCATTTATCTACAGCAGCTTATATTAAAAAAACATACATTAATATACAGGTTTTCACATGGATAGCCTCTCTTTGGATCTTCATGCTCTCTTCTTTTAAACACTTTAAATGCCTATTTTGCCTATTTGCAAATGTAACATATATTGTCCAATTCTGGCAGTTCGAACTTACAAAAACTTTTTATTCACCATTTGGTAAGAGGCTGCAGAAGAGAGGGAGAGGGTACAGAGACAGACATGCACACAAAGCCTTTCCCCAGTGTCCCTCTCTTAGTTCCAGAGAGCAGGCTTATAGAAGAAAATGCTTAGCCCATAATCAGTGCGCTCTCTCTGGTTTCCCACCAGGGTCTGCCTCCCAACGCATGGCTAAGCACCATGACTCGACTCAACTAACATGACCTTTCCACTCAGGGCCAAGTGTGTGTCTTTGACTCTGCGTTTGAGCAATACACGTGTGTTTGTGCAAGTGTGAATGCATATGTTTGTATATTTGTATCCTGTGTGAAAGTACTATTACTTTTCCGTCCATGATTTATAGAAGAATCTAAGCCACAATGTAGAAGGAATCAAAAAGAAAAGAAAAAAGAAAGATGATCAAATGAGTACACACCAAAGATTCAGAAAGTGTGTGAGAATCTCAGCAGAGACATGATTTCATTTGTGTGAAAACATTGTGCTGTGATCCTGAATCAGCTTGTGCTTGTGTTCTCCTGACAGCAGCAGCAGCGAGAGCGTGAGCTGCGGAAACAGCACGAGAGGGAACAGAGGAGGCGCTACGAGGAAATGGAGCAGCTTCGCAGAGAGGAGGAGAGGAGGCATGCAGAGAGAGAACAGGTTCATACACTTACTAAGTAATATTATATTAAAACACACACATTGTATGAAAACAGACAGTATGGTGCCACAGAAATAATGCATTACATGATGACAACTGAAGTCCAGAATCCCTCATTTGCCCTTAAACTTTCTGTTTCTTTTTATGGCAACATCTTCCTCTGTCTTCCTGAGTCACTCTGATTTTACTTGTCTCCTTAAATTACCTCAGTGGCGTATTTTCCTATTGTTGTGTGTTTTTTTTTTTTTTTTTTTTTTTAGGATTTCAGTCTCAGACCCACAGAAGTCGGACATTATTAATCTGATGATAAGCTTTGTTTTTCTGTGCTCATCATTGCGCGGTCACTTTCTTCCTCTTAGCTCCTGGATCTTATACATCAGCTTTCTCTGTGATTACGCCCAGCCTTTGTTAACCATATTTCAGTCTAAATCACATCAAATTGTACTGCAGCATCTTAAATATTGCAAAAAAATAAAACCCAAATGGATGGATCAGTTACATCTTTCCGGCTTTCTTTCCCTCGTCCTCTCGTTGAACTTACTGCTGTTCTGATGTGTATTTATTCTGTCCTGGTCCCTCTTTTATCGCTCTGTTGCTCTCCTCCCACGCTTTTCAAATGTTTTGGAAAGATATATTCAAACCTCTTTTTTCTCTCTGTCTCTTTGCCATATTTCCTTTGTAACACATTACAATTGTTTGAGAACACAGCCTCCTTAGCTTCATCTGGCTTCTGACTATTTTTCTCTGTCTTTCTGTTTTTGGATGTTCAGACTTCCTGATTTTTTTACTCTGTCTATTTCTATCTTCCTGTGCCGACACGCTGCTCAGGAGTATATCCGTAGACAGCTGGAAGAGGAACAGAGGCAGTTAGAGATTCTCCAGCAGCAGCTACTGCAGGAACAGGCATTACTGATGGTAACCATAGCCCTCCCACGTGCTACAACTGCTCCCCATCTGTGCTGTGTGGCCCCCTATCCCCACTGCATGCACCCGAGTGGCAGTTTAACATCCAGCAGCCGACTGGGAGGGAATCCACAGTCTGAGTCACTCAACCTGTTAGCTACATTTGAGGAAAAACATAGAGCCAAAACAATAAATTGCTTATTTTTAATGCTTTTGTTGAATTTAGTCAGCTCACTGATTGCATGAACTTGGATGGATCTCAAACGATTCCCCACAGGGTGCAGAAAATATGTTTGTCAGCCCCAATCACTTAGGCCCACACAAAGTGAGAACATTTAAGAGAAAATAGGACATTATTATTTTGCACTGAGGGTTTCTCTCATTGCCCAGTCTTATCTAGGGCAACAGTTTTGTGTTTTATTAGCGCAAGGAATTCCCAGTATGTCTTGTAGTATTTGTCCACGGCTACTTGCATCCTATTTGAAGAGAATTATATTAAAGGAGAGCATGAAAGGAAACCTTTTGAGATCCAACCTATGTCAACTCCAGAGACAACAGCAATGACATCACACACCAAAAACCCAGGGATGTGTCATGGCCTGAAAAAATGGCGTCTTCCCCTTCCCTCCCTACTGCTATCCTTCCTTCCTCCATCCCTCCTTCCATCTCAGTACCTACCTTCCCTTCTCCTTCCTCTAATTTGCCAAAGCCTTATGTCCGGGAGCTTTCTACTCCCCTTTATCCATCATCAGCCTTACAATCGTGATTAAAATTGTGAAAAGTGTGTGTGTTCATGTTCCATATACATGGTTCGATATTTATGTTTCTCAGTTCTGTTTTGCATGATTTTATCAATGTATGGCTCAAATCTGACATTAGAGACAGGCTTGTGTCACACATTGTGCAATAATTACTCACCTGTTTTGGTGTTGATCTCTGTGTTTCGCTACCTCTTCCCCATCCTCTCTGCCCTTCTCTTAATCTTCCTTTCTTTCTCTCCTCCTATATGTTTCTTTTGGTTTTCCTTTCCTGTCTCTCATCACTTACCTTCCTCCTATACCCCTCCTCTCCCTCTCTCCCGCCAGGAGTACAAACGTAAGCAGATAGAGGAGCAGCGGCAGGCAGAGAGGCTCCAGAGGCAGCTCCAGCAGGAGAGAGCCTACCTGGTGTCTCTACAGCAGCAACAACAACAGCAGCAGCAACAACAGCAGGAGGGAAGGCAAGCAGAGAAGAAACCGCTTTACCACTACAAAGATATTATCAATCCTAATGACAAGCCTGCCTGGGCTAAAGAGGTAAGACACAACATGCATGATGTACAAAGACACGCATGCAATCATAACTATGTGATGAGTTATTTTCCAAGATGTGAGGAAAAGTACCAGCTCTGAGGAAGGTAGTGCATTAAATATATGCATGTGGTGATCCTGGAATTTTTTTTTTTTTTTTTAAATCAACCTCTGTTGTACATTAAACAAACCCAGTGGCCTTCTTGTGTTGTTAATATCTTATTCAGCAGGTTACTAGAAGCAGCGGTCCTGTGGGAGACCTTCGCGTTTTGAATCTGAAGATATTTGAGAATGAACGCTGCTGCTTTGATAATCACAGTGTGATGTCTCCTTTGTGTGTTTGTTTTGTTGCTTACCCTCCTCTGACTCTGGCTCCTAGGTTCCGAAGCAGCAGCATGTTCAGGGTAACCCGCCCCGCTCCCAACTACGACATCACCAGTCATTCAACCAACCGGCTTCATCCCCTGGCTCAAGGGGAGCTCAGGCCCCTAGGCGAACCCCGTCCCATGGTGCCCAGCTCCTCCATACCCACCTCCCCCATATCCGTATTTCACTAGACCGCGAAGAACCCATAGATCCGGGGCTCAAGCAGGAGATAAGTCAGCAGGTCAGAGAGTTTAGGGCTCAGAAACTCCGTGAGAGGGGCCGCAGCCCGGGGCCTATCCAGAAATGCAGCCAGGCTCCTGGCCAAGGGCCCAGTAAGGGACCTAGTAAGAGTCATAAAGAGCATTCTAGTCAAGGGCCAGCCAACCAGTCTAATCCAGTATCCAACCATTATCCTCTGGGGCCTAGCAATCAGAAAGAGAAGCCTAAAGACCGGGATCTCTCGGCCCCCAGTCAGGCAGCCATCCAGGGGCTAATGTCTCTGGGACTTCAACCTGATCGTCAGTCCCCAGGTCAGGTCCAGAGACCCAAGTCAGGATCTAACCCCGTTTCCAACCCTGTGCTCAAACGGGTTAGTGGCCGTTGCAGGTCCCACTCACCTTGCTATAGAATAGATGTAGATGTAGAACAGGAGTATCTGGGAGGGTGGGGGAAAGAGATGAGGCAGGCTGTCAGCAACAATGACCTTATGATGCCCTCGGACTGGGAGGGCACATCATTTGACCCCCTCTCTCAATCCTACCCTGACAGCTTACTCCACTCCGCCCTACCTAGACACAGGAGCTCCTACTCACCTGCCTCCAGCTGTTTTCTTAAAGTCCCTGAAAACAATTGCTTGTGTTCCCCTCCTAATAAGGACAGAAGAGGAAGGATTTTGGGGCAGAATGGAAGCCATAGCTCCTCTATGTGTGACCTCTCAGCTTTTGCCCCAGCAAGCATACTTAGACAGAACCTGGCTGGCAGACTAATGAGTAGTTGCTCCTTTGACAGCTTGTCACCCATCTCTCCAGCTCCTAAGTTTGACCTTTCTCCTTGCACCTCTCCACAAATCTCCCCCTCGTCCTCAGGCTCATGGTCCAATGGTACCTTTTCCCCTCCATGTAGCTTTTCCCCTCCATTCTCTTCTGACACCATTGTGTCCAACATGCCCCACAAATTATCTCCACCTTTCAGTGCCGACATCAACCTGCCCAACCAGGCCTCCTTACCTGCGCCTAGCCCCCACTGCTCCCCGTATAGCTCTCCCTTTGGATCCCAGACAGAGATCTGCATCAGATCTGCTGTTTACAGCTAGACCCTTGTCCAAAGCACTTATGTATAGGAACACACACACACACACACACACACACACACACACACACACACACACACACACACACACACACACACACACACACACACACACACACACATACACACATACATACATACATACATACATACATACATACATGCATGCATACTTTTTGTACTTCTAAATTTGTGACTGAATTAATGCATTCCCTAGCCCTAAATCCTACACTTAACCTTAGCAGCTACATGCTGAACCTTGAGCTCTTATCCAATTGTTGTACCTTGTGTTGCCTTTAGTACAGGTTGATAGCACATTAAGAGGTTGGTACACACATTTATTTTGTGTCTGCTTAGTCGAGCATTGCCAGACCTATCTCCACAGTGCTAAGTCAGCGTTGGAGTAAGGTCTGGCTACACTGCGCATACATTCTGGAATATGAGAAAAAACTCTGGCTTGTTGCATTTCTTTAAACCAATCACAGTTGTCTTGGGCGGCGCTAAGCCCAGGATGCGATGAAGGTGCCTCTGCGAAATTGTCTTTGGAACGAACTTGTTTTGGTGGATCATTTGCACATATAAGCGAGCTCTGAAATGGCTAACTCCCCGCAAAAGAAAATGCCAATACAATTATTAAATTAGGTTAACTGTTCTGCTGATTTACTGTTTTACTTATCCCAGACCTGACATATCATGACGTCACCTGACTTTATTCTGGCAATGTACTTCCATTGCGACAGACTAGTGTCCGCTTGATATATGGTAAACTCAAAATTTACTTTAAATTAACAAAAGGCAAAATTACAATCGTTTCCAAATCTGGCTACAAATCAAAACATCTACTGCCTCTTAACCAAAGCCTAATCCTGAAACCAAGTCTAAACCCTCAAACAGCCCATTGTCAAATATGTCCTCACTTTTCTGAAAACATCCACTCTCAATGTCTAAAAGTCAAAATAGTCCTCACAAAGATAGAAGTACAAGAGCATGCATAATGTACATACATACATTAACATACAATAAAGATCTGTAAGTATATCTACATTTATCTCTATTTTAAATCTACTGGGACTGAGATCCAGAGGAGAGGTGCCGATATTCAGACAGTTTCTAATATCACCCTGATCCTTAGGTATCTTAGTTAACCATAGCCCTGCCCCAACCCCTCCACTCTGCAAGCCAGCTTGTCACCCTTATCACCCAGTGCCCCACAAAGCACCATGGCAAGCCCGCTCCTAGCCATATTTGTGTTGATGTCATTGGGGAAAGCCACCCAACTCATCTTCTTTTTAGGTCAGTCAACCAGTCAATCAAATCCCGGCTTGGTGATGGGTGCTGGCCAAGTGGTGGTGGGAACCTTATAACAAACCTGGATCCTCAGAGGATGCCCTCTGTCCTCCATCTGCTCTTCTTCCTAATCTTTTTCTGTGTCCTTTCTTAGTGTAGTGGCAACAATTAACTTCCTCTGATGCTCTGTTTTAACCTCTAAGAATCTCTGCCATGGTAGAAAGAGCTTTTGGGTGGTATAGGCTTGAGTTCAACCCAAACACTTGATACAAATAGAATGAAGATTTAAACAGCACTACCCAAAAGGTTTTTTCTTATTTAAACCAGATTCTTATGATAATCTCTCTATCTTTTGAAATTCAGTTGATGTTTATGCTAACCTCGCGTACTGCCTCCACAGATTAAACTCGACTTGGATCACAGCAGTGCTTCTCCTGAATCACCGAATATTTCTTTCCCATTCTTTGTACTTGGCTCCTGTTTGTCGACAATTCTTTCCTTCATCAGTAGCTATCTTTTATTTCAAGTGAACAACTAACAAAGTATTTGCCACGTTTTCTGCCGCCATGTATATCATAGTTGTCTCACTGTAGTTGACTTCCAAGCAGGCAACTAACAAATATTTGAGGAATGACACAGTATTGCATAGTTGTTGACCCAGGTCATAGTCTTGAATAATCCCACTAGATTATAAACTCATGTGGAATTATAGAAAACCTCCAAAGGGGATAGCTCTCATTTCACACGGATGTTTACCTGGGGGCTATTGACACTATGCCCTGCTGAGCCACGACTCAACCCTTCACCAACCGTTGAGTAGATTGTTTAGACTCCAAAAGTGTGATTTCGAGGCTTCTCTCACTGCACAGCAGATAATCTGATAATCTGATTACACTGGCGGAAAGAGCTTTCTGCCTTCCTCACTCACAGATATTTGGGGATCATTGGCATTGACGCTTACATGCACTCAAACAAGTCAGTGGAAACAGTCACTCAAGCTCTTATGCACATATAAATCAAATATGGTTTTGTGTGTGTCTGTACACACAACCTTCACACATACTCAAATCTATGCTTTTGGTTTGAATGACCTTTCCCCACACCCATCAGACACTCTTACTCCTCAACTGTATGTGGGACATGGAGACACACATCCACAAGAATTAGATGGGGCGGAGTCAAAGATGAGAATCTGACTGGAGATGGTGGAAGATAAACAACCAAAACACTGTGTGGCATTTGCAACCTGCCAGACCAGTTTCTAAATATTCCTTTGAGGGTTTCTGTGGAAGTATGGATTTGCTTCTTCTGTGTAATTTTCCAGAGAAAGACGGTTAGACAAAAAACAAGTTCAATTGAATTTCTCAGAGCAGCAGTTTTATCATTAATCATGAACATAAAAAACAGTTTGCAGGTAAAGGAAACATGTGATGTGGAAAAAACACAGTTGCCCCACAACGTGATGTTAAGATTGTCTGGTGGCTTGTAGGTGTGCATGGGGGAGGGGAGCGAGACCCACAGTGGGCCAAGCGTGGTGATTGGTTGTGCTGCGTGCTTGGCTGTGAGTGATAGTGGTATCTGACCTATCCCAGGTGGAGGAGCGATCTAAGATGAACAGACAGAGCTCCCCAGCACTGCAGCACAAAGTGTCCAACCGCATCTCCGACCCCTCCCTCCCTCCCCGCTCCGAGTCCTTCAGCAGCGTGGGCATGCAGCCCGCCCGCACCCCACCCATCCACCGCTCCATTGAACCACAGGTGTGTGTGTGTGTACTTGTGTGCAAAAGGAGGCATGTGAATGTTTGGTGTGTTTTCTAGTGAACAGTTTATCTAAAATAAACACAATCCACTTTGCTTCTTGTAAACTTCCTTTAAAAGTTCCTGCCTCTATATCAGTCAATCTTTCCCTTTCATTTCTCTATCTACCTCTTTGCTGTCTTTTCCATCTCTATTTTTCTTCATCTCAATCCATTTCTTTCTGTTATTGTATTTCCCTACAACTGATTTTCACCTTTTCATCTCCACACCCACCACCCTCAACCTGTCTTTTTCTCTCTCTCCCTCCCACAGATGGCTCACCTGGTTCCAGTGAAGACCCACTCCGGCTCCATGTCCGGCTCTCAGTCTCTGCAGGACCAGACGGGCTCAGCTCTGAGTGAGGGCGTCAGCGCGGCCTCCCCCAGGCCCGAGATGCCCCGCCAGAACTCAGACCCCACTTCTGACACCCCCGGACCCCCGCTCCGCATCACAGGCAGGGAGGAACGGGATCGGGAACGGGACAGAGACAGGGATCGGGACAGGACCGCCTGGCTGAGAGAGGAGGACATCCCACCCAAGGTAAGAGAATTACAATCACAAAGGAAGACGGGCAATCACTGGTGATGTGTTTTCTTGTACAAGAAACATTTGTTAGAGGAAACAAACCTCATCGTGCAAAGATTTAATCAGCTTTTGCAAAGGTTGAAACGAGCTGCTGGCATTAGGCTGTTGACTTTGATACAAGAAAATACATGACATGATGTTAACTGCAATACAGTTTATTTGAATTTAGTATTTAGAGTGCCACCGCCCAGTTTAATGCAGCTATGGATGGATGGATGGATGGATGGATGGATGCTTTTAACTCCTTGCTAGGGGATAAAAAGTCAAGCTGGTACAGCAGTGGTGACCTTCTTTCTGTGTGTCCAGGTCCCACAGAGGACCATTTCCATCTCCCCAGCCTTGGTCAGGAAGAATTCCCCTAATGGAGGAGCGGTTCTGGGCCCTCGCACAGGTTCTCAACTCATACGGGCCAGGTAAAGCTCGTATTAGCACACTGTCCACCTCTGAATCTAATCAATGCTGTTTTTACACTGCAGGAGTTGCCTACGGTTATCTAAAGTTTATAAAAAAACATGGCACTTCTACAATGCATACATCTGTTTGTATATACTGTAATTATGCTGTATAATATTATTAGTAGTAGTTTAAAAATGTGTGAAACTGTTTTCCCCCTTTTTCAGTAACCCAGATCTGCGGCGCTCAGAGCTCTCTCTGGACGCCATGCTGCAAAGAACTTCCTCCAACTCGTCATCCTCCTCCTCCCCTTCGTCTCAGGGAGGCTCAGCCGAGAGGAGAGGTACGAAAACTCACACAAACTCTGAAAGCCACAAAAACGCACTCATGTACACATGCACACACGCACTGAAACACGCACACATACACGGACACGCTCGCATGCGAAACAATTAAAAAACGGTGCTTGTACTTGCGCTTGTAGACATGCAAACGCGGACATAGAAACACACACTCATGGGGCTTCAGCGAGTTTCCGAGGCTATCAGCGGGACAATGTCAGTCGCAGTTCTGCTCTGATCAACCTGTCTGATGTGCCCTGTTACTCCCAGCCTCTGGAGAGATAGAAGAGAGGAAATGAGAGAGGGAGATAGAGAGAGGCGTACAGGGATGCGTCAAACAACAGGCCAGAGGGATATCTAAGATATGCATGGATCTCCCCTTGACATACACATGGCACATGAGAGTTTGAAGTATGGTAGGATCAGTTTTCCTTCATGTTTGTTGGATGTTATTTTGCAATGGGGCTGACAGTAAATATAGCAGGATTGTGAAGAATGAGACAGATACTATCTGTATCTGTCTCTTATCTGTGTATTTAAAATACGAATCAGTTTAAAAAATATTTGATGAATGCTGGTGTGCTTTCACCCAGACAAGCATCGTTTGTCACAATGTAATGACATCACATTTTAAATAGAATTTTTAAAGTGATATCTGCCATATTTGTATGTAAAAATGTTTGGATGATTCTGATTAAACACATTGGTGTATGTAGGTCAAATGTGTAATTAGGTCCTTGTTCTGATAGGTCAAGCCAAGCAGGAAGGATCCCCTCCAGGAGCCAATCAGGAGGCAACACCCAAACAGGAGGAGGGTCGTGAATCAGCCAGACCTAGCAGACCTGCAGTGAGTCCCACAACACAGACACACAAATTCACTTTCTGTCATAGCAATCTCCTCTCTGGGAATCTTCTACGGGCATCTTCTCCTTTTTTCTGCTATTCATCTGGTTCTTCCTTTCTCTGCCTCCCTCTCTTTGTCCTTTCACACTTCAGAGCTATAAGAAAGCCATAGATGAGGTTAGTGACACTCGAGACCCCTTTTTTTTTTAATCCCGATTTTCCTTTGCCTCGATCTTCGGAGCCCCTCTTTTTTTTCCCATGGCATGGTGAAGTTAGTTTGTTTCACAAGTAGATGACATCCGTCATCTACTTGTGAAATGGCGAGTGAAATGGCGAAAAATACAAGTGAAATGGCGATGGCAGTGCATGTGTGCTTCTACACACATACCTGAGAGAGCGTATGTGGACGCTTGTGTGTGTGTGTAACCTAAACTGCCAAGCACCTGAACAGTCTCTGAATCTCTTTTCCTGTTTCTCTGTCATCACGGTTTCTGATCAGGAGGAGCTGGTAAGCCCACCGTGTATGACGGTCGTCCCACCCCTCGCCCCCCGTCTGCATGATTTGGTCTGATCCATTGGCTGGGTTGAATGGGGAGGGAAGGAACCACGGTGCCAATTGGCATGGGGGTGATTGGTAGAGGGGGTGCTGCAGATTGATGCTGCACTCCAATTGTACATAGTCTGATTGTCTGTTTCTCTCTTCTCTTATGACCCGTCTTCACATATTTCATATATTGCTTGTGAGCAAATAAAAGTGCAGATCTGTGATCAATTCTTGTGTCACAAAAAAAAATAAAAAATTGAGTGTGGCAAAGCAGAATAAGGGATTGCAGATAAGCACTCTTGTTCCTGGTTACCCATGTTTACAGGCCCGGATGTTTGTGTGACAACAAATGAGTTGTCCTCTTGTCAAGATGCTGATGGTTTGTGTTACTCAGGTTCTGAGACTCATGACACTGAACTGATGAACTAACTGACTTTCTATCTCTCTCTCTCTCCTCTCCTCTTCTGTTCCTCTCTATAGGACCTAAGTGCATTGGCCAAGGAACTCAGAGAGTTGAGGGTCGAGGAGGGCAGCAGACCTCCAGTCAAGGTACAGTGACATTTATAGTAGTATGATGATTAGGAGATATATATATATATATATATATATATATATATATATATATATATATATATATATATATATATATATATATATATTTTTTTTTTTTTTTTTTTTTTTTTTTTATTTATTTATTTATTTATTTTTTTTTTTTTATTGTAGTCCTGGCTTACAATAGAGAAGTGCAGAGAATAAAAAAAACAATAAAGCTAAAAGATGATTTCCGTTGAACGGGAAAAGGGTGAGATGACAGGTAAAAAAGCAAAAAACTAAAAACAACGAACAGCAGCAGTATTTATGAATATACGTTTGCCCATGGAACTCCTTAATCTGAAAGACAAAATATTAATTAAGATATCTTTTTGAAAATGACGGTTAAAAATATCTAATACAGAAGTTTGTTCAGTAATTGCGGAGTGGAGTTTTCTTCAACAAATTATGTTTAAATTCAATATTTCTGACAAAGACACATGTATTCCTGAGGTTGAACACACATGATAAATGCATTTTTCTTCCTTATAAAACATTTGCATAGCAGATTTTTTTTAAATATTTTAAACCATGTATTACATCCATGTTTGCTGGTTTAGGTGGCAGTCTTCTTCTTCCTTGCCTTTGTACTTAGTACTTTGTACGTTACTGCCTGTCGATCAGCAAAATGGCGTGAAACCAGCGGCAGGAATGTGCAACACGTTTCCTGCATGCTTGTGTTCATGCAAGTGCACGATACAGTACAACTCAGAGGGTTTCTGACCAATTCTCGCTATTTTGGCTCTACTTCTTGCGTTCTAATAATAGGTGACGGACTACTCGTCCTCTAGTGAAGATTCAGAGAGCAGCGATGAGGACGGGGAGACAGTGGGGCATGATGGGACTGTTGCTGTAAGCGACATCCCCCGCATCATGTAAGTCGTCGCCTCTGTTTTTCCCTCTCTCTGTGTCCTTTTTTTCTTCAAGCCGGACTTGTCAGTATTCATTTGTGCTGAGATATGCGTATCTTTGGAATATGCACCATGCCAGCAGCTTGTCAGTATAGTTTTGGCAGAATTGTTTTGTAAATAAGTGTGTGTGTGTGTGTGTGTGTGTGTGTGTGTGTGTGTGTGTGTGTGTGTGTGTGTGTGTGTGTGTGTGTGTGTGTGTGTGTGTGTGTGTGTGTGTGTGTGTGTGTGTGTGTGTGTGTGTGTGTGTGTGTGTGTGTGTGTGTGTGTGTGTGTGTGTGTGTGTGTGTGTGTGTGTGTGTGTGTGTGTGTGTGTGTGTGTGTGTGTGTGTGTGTGTGTGTGTGTGTGTTGCAGGCCAGCAGTGCAGAGCAGCGGTGAGTCGTATGGAGGGCTGACAGAGGACTCTCTGGGAGATGCCTATAATAGCTCCAAGGACAGCACTCTCGTGATGAGAGAGGTGATGAATGTGCACACGCACACACAATCCACGTGCATTTAGAGAGAAGATAATGAAAACTAATAGGGGAAATACTGTTTTTGTTTATATTTTACCATCAAACTAGACTCATTTTTTTGGGCACCCTGGTAGATCACCTGGTTGAGCGTGCGCCCTATATATGAAGGCTTAGTCCTTACTGCAGCGGCGCGGGTTCGAATCCGACCTGCGGGCCTTTGCTGCATGTCATCCCCCTCTCTATCCCCCCTTTCCTGTCTTCAGCTGTCCTATTGAATAAAGGGCCAAAAAAAAAAAAAATCTAAAAATAATCACCAAAAAACTGGGCTCATTTTGCTTCTTTTATAAGCGCATTATCTTCTTCTGTCCTCACTTTCTTGTCTCTCTCAACATGATATCTCCTCTTTTCTTTGTTTCTCAAGTCTTTTGTGTTTTTGTTTTTGGTTTCTCAGGCAGAGGAGAGGAGGAGAGGTAGCCACACTGAGAGTAATGGTTTCGGGAATCACAGTAACCATGGTAACCTCCCTGACCTGGTGCAGCAGAGCAACTCTCCCTCGGCCACACCCACCTCAGCCCTGCAGGAACTGGGCGACATGGCTGAGGTCACTCACATTCTCACACACACACACACACACACACACACACACACACACACACACACACACACACACACACACACACACACACACACACACAAACACAAACACATTAATGGATATAGTGCAAAAAGTGCATAAATAGTGCCTAAAACATGAAGTTGTATTAATGCATAAGTATTTGAATTATTTTAAAAATCTACAAATTCATTATAAAAATCTGTATAAATGATATATTCCATTTTTGAGGATGCCTTTATCCAGCTCAGATAAAAAATAAATATAAAAATATATTTTTATATTTGTCAAAACCAAACATAGGCAATACTAAAATGTCCTTGGTATAAATTCAAGCAACTCTGGTTAGTTTGTTAATGTCAGGTTTTCTGTTTTCTGTCTTACAGTTTGGTCTGGGCGGATCTAAAGCATCCTTCACCCCATTTGTTGACCCACGTGTCTATCAAACCTCTCCAAGTGAAAACGACGACGACGACGACGACAACTCTGCGGAAGGTAAAAAAAAAAGCTGTGGCCACACGTTTTACTGTACATATTTAACCTTTTTTTTTTTACCTGCTCACCATCCAAAAAACTCCAACCAGTTATATGTTTCTTTGTTTCGTCATCTGTCTTTTCTTATATGGTATCCCAGCCATGTTTGCTAATGAGCTGCTGAGGCAGGAGCAGGCCAGGCTGAACGAAGCCAGAAAGATCTCTGTGGTCAACGTCAACCCGACCAACATCAGACCCCACAGCGACACCCCAGAGATCCGCAAATACAAGAAACGCTTCAACTCTGAGATCCTGTGTGCTGCACTCTGGGGTAGGAGGGAACATATTTTATCTCCCTTTTTATAAAACAAAAACATTTGAATTTTCCTGAATATCTATATCTGTGTCTCTGACTCTTGGGTGCACATATGTGTGTGTGTTCAGGCGTGAACCTGCTGGTGGGGACAGAGAATGGTCTTATGCTGCTTGACCGAAGCGGACAGGGAAAAGTCTATAATCTGATCACCAGGCGGCGCTTCCTACAGATGGATGTGCTTGAGGGGCTCAATGTGCTAGTCACCATATCAGGTAGGACAAACACAGACACACTCACAATATATGCACATTCGCAAGTGCATGGTCATATACACATCATATACGCACCCTTCCCCAGTGTATCTGAACGCAGATTGTAGCTCCTATCATATAATGTGCATATACATCTCCGTTGCTTCCTGTTAAGGAAGGTCCTGAACATGTGTTGCTATCTCATCTCTACATTTGGATAGTTTGGTGTTGTACCCTCAATGCACCTTACGTGGTTTTAGACATTGATAGATTTGGTTTATTCTCTCAAAGATGAATGATGTGCACCATGACATGTCATACATTTGGTAACTAGTTGCAAGGGTAGCATTGAAAGCAAAATAAAGTAATATATGGTGACTCTTTCATTCCTCTCAAAGTATAAATCCAAGTCATCTAGGTCAGGCGGAATTGCCTGGTAACATGTCATTGTGTGTGCTGTGTACAGCCAAATAGGTTTGGGGTTTTTGGGACTTCCTTCCTGTAAATTCAATCTCATTTCTCTTTCTCCCTCTGTCCCTCCTTTCCTCAGGGAAAAAGAATAAGTTGCGTGTCTACTATTTGTCCTGGCTGAGGAACAGAATATTACACAACGACCCAGAAGTAGAGAAGAAACAGGGTTGGATTACAGTTGGGGAACTGGAGGGCTGTGTGCATTATAAAGTTGGTAAGGCTCTGTATATGTGTACATGAGTGAATACATTAATTTTGATTGCACGTGCAAAGGCCGATATTTAGGCTGGATTCTGACTTGGCCTGAGCTGAAATTTTCTAAACAGCTGGGGATGTGTAAAATTGTACATACAGGTAATATGTATGCTATGTAGCTATTGTATTGAAACAAAAATCTATAGGTGAATATATAAGGCTGTAAAACTTCAGAATAAATGGCTTTGGAAACATTTTTTAATTGTTTAACTGCATTTTACCGTTGCTACCAGTTACTCAGATTGTTGCCAATTAGATAGCTTTGTGTTCTTAAGGGAAGTTGCTTTACAGACTAAGATAGACATTTTTCTTTGCATCGAATGCATGATATTTAGACCAGTAAGGAAAGTGGGGGCAGGGTTTATGATAAATGTGTTCCTAATGTTGAGAAACAAAGGATGTTAGATGTATCACCTTCTTAATATATAAAATTGTATGTACATTATGTACATCAGGTCAGAATGCCAAAGTATTAAGGTTCAGCTGTTCATGTTTGTCACTGTGTAAGTGTCTTTGTCCTGTTTCCAGTAAAATATGAGAGGATTAAGTTCCTGGTGATTGCTCTGAAGAACTCTGTGGAAATCTATGCCTGGGCTCCCAAACCCTACCACAAGTTCATGGCCTTTAAGGTACACAAACACAAACATGCACATACTTTACACACATTAAAGCTTTAGTGCACTATTTTATAACAATGAACGTCCGTTAAATTCAAGCCAAATGAGTTGCTACAAAGCTAATTAAGACTATCAGCTCCACACAACTCTCTCTGTATTTCTCAGCATGGCTATGTTTACAAAATGGTGTAGTCCAGTGACTTTTAGCACAATGAAGCTCAAGTGAAGATAATTGCCTCTTCTGAAGAGTCCATCATGTTTTTTTAATCCTCCGTGTCCTCCTTGGCTGCTAGCAACTGCGTTGAGGAGGGGTGGGCGGGGCGGTGCGCGTTGACCGAAGGCTTGCGTCATGTGCCGACTGTTGTCATTATTTAGAATTCCTCGTGGATGCGACAGAAACTACGTACTATAGCTTTAACATACACATAATCTATATATCTCCAACTTTCCACTTCAGATTTCACTCTTTTCAGCCGTATGTTACCTTGGGCTTTCTTTGTGTTGTAATTTTGAACTCCGGTGGTTTCTGAGGACTATGGTTAACTGCTCCTCAGATCTCTGCAGGGTAAATCCAGACAGCTAGCTAGACTATCTGTCCAATCTGAGTTTTCTGTTGCACGACTAAAACAACTTTTGAACGTACACATGTTCCACCAAAACAAGTTCCTTCATGAGGCTCTTTTGCAGTGGCACGGCGGCTCTGTGTGGTGCTTAGCGCCGCCCATCACGGATTGTGATTGGTTTAAAAAAATGCCAATAAACCAGAGCACATTTGTCTCCCATCCTGGTATGCTGTGTGGACTAGCCAGACCCTCCTCTGCAGCGCTGTGGAGGAAGGTCTGGCAAAGTGAGACTAACATACACACCATACACATGTACCTATAGATTCATTGGATCTCATGTTTTCCTACTTTTTCTCCTCCTTCCGCTATCTGTCTTTCTGTCTGTCTCTCTCTTTTTCAGTCATTCACAGAGTTGCAGCATCGTCCCCAGCTGGTTGACCTGACAGTGGAGGAAGGTCAGAGGTTAAAGGTCATCTATGGCTCCAGCGTTGGCTTCCATGTCATCGACGTGGACTCGGGCAACCCTTACGACATCTACATCCCCTCACATGTGAGTGCTGTGTGCTTCTGAGTGTATATCTTAAATAAACATGCTTTCTGAATAACGCTCTGTCACCTCCTAATGAATCTGAATGAAGAGACACACACACACACACACACACACACACACACACACACACACACACACACACACACACACACACACACACACACACACACACACACACACACACACACACACACACACACACACACAAATGATGTGAGGCCCAGAGGGATACCAGTGTCCTTCCTACTGTATTAGCTGCTGATGTCCTCCTGTGCCAAGGTGAGCACTGACACACACACTGTCTCACGAGGATCGGCTTCTAGGAATACAACTACTTTTTCTTGACAAATTACCTCTTTGATTGATTTACTGTTGTGCAAGTAAAAGATTGACATGGATTGCTTAACTAGTTTATCAGATGCTTTTGTTGCTAAATATGATGCATTAAGCTGATCTAACATTTCCTGTTGCAACAAAGAGCGTTATTCTCAAGAAGTCGTTGTATTCTTTCAGCCTACCTGTTTTTTTCATTGGAAGCATGCAGTCAGTTATAAATTCTAGTCACTCAATCACTCATGGAAGCTAGGTACACCATCAGTAGATGTCCATGTGCGTGCTTGAATGCAAATCAGTTTTTGGTACTTGCATGCAGATTAGTTTGTTCCGTGGGGGCTTAACTAATCACATGCTCTTACCCGAATCAAGTTCAAGCACAGTTCAGCCAAACTCTTGATTTAGTGGCAATATTTCAGTAAATATAAACCAGGTAACTACAGATGTAAGGTAATGCAATTGTAGCCTGTGTTGAATTGAGTCCATGCTTTACAGTGAGTGCCCCACAAGACTTACAGAATATTCCACTTGAGGTGCTAGTCTTTTTTTGCGATTTTTGCCTTTAATCAATGCTTCTTTTTTGTCTCCTTCCCTGCCAATTTCTCTTCCAGTGTGCCAAACAGATGAAGGTGACATCCTGCCATCCACCCTTTAGACTAGATCAATAGACCTTTAGTAGAACCCCATAGTGGATGCACAGATGTGCTACGTGTGTCTATGTGCAGTACACTTCATTAGAGTAGAGATTAATGGACAATTTAGGGTAGAAACCGGTTGCATGAATGAATTCATCTTACCCACAGGAGACATCGAAAGGTTATGAAAAGATGTATACTACTATACTACCAGGGAAATGTTAAGCCATGCTTGAGTCACAACACAAAAATGCTGAATTGAATCCTACTTCCACATATATTCATTAGATTCAATAGCATTACTTTCATTTGACTTGCAATTTCATTCAATGCATTGTCGTCAGATGTTTATCACACACCTGACAATATTCCAAAAACTGCACTTGACTTACCAATCAACAACACCACAGTATGATGTACTCAGAGTGGTTTTGTTAGGTTACAGTGCTGCGGTTTACATATCTGATACAATGTGTAAGTTGCTTCCTTAATGTGGTCAGAGTAAGCAGAAGTGTGGCAATACTATGTGCCTTCTATTTTTAAAAAGGTCTTGTGTACATGCAGTTTCCCGTGGGCTAAGATTAGTTTTTTCATCCCGTTATCACTCATTCATTTTACTGATATGATCTGTTGTTGTGCTCCTGAAGTGTTGTTTTGAGTCACACCTCAGGAGAGCCTGCTGGCACAAATAACGGGGGTTATTCTCTGGGATAAGCTTTGGGTAAAGTGCACAGATTCAAGCTACTATATGTCTGTGTGTGGTACTGTTCCCAACTCTCCTGATGTTGTTTCTCTTAATTAAGGTCAAAGGAAAGTGCAATAGTTTGTCCATTCACTTATAATACAGAACAAGGCTTCTCAGACAACAAGCCAAAGTCTGAACCCCTTGATGCACTGACACTCCTGAAATTTGGCAGCCTTGTCAATGTCCACAAACTTGCTCTTTAGAGGATTAAAGTATGCCAGTCAGTCCAACAACAACAACAAAAAGCCAAAGAGACAGCCAAATTCTATTGCATTACATGCCCATGATGAAACCTCTGTACTCTTTGAATCTACTGTAGATTCTGATTACATTTGACATATTTAATAAAAAGCTTCACGCGTGTGTGTCTGCGATAGATCCAGAGCCAGGTGACGCCCCATGCCATCGTGGTGCTCCCTAAGACTGATGGAATGGAGATGCTGCTGTGTTACGAGGACGAGGGCGTCTACGTCAACACATACGGGCGAATCACCAAGGACGTGGTGCTACAGTGGGGAGAGATGCCTACCTCTGTTGGTACGTCCCACCCACACGACTATTTGTGTTTAGTTGATTTAAATGGATTTGTATCAACACTGGAGTCATTAAAACATCACAGAGAAAAACTCAGTTCAGAGATTTAAATTAGAAAATCACTCAACTTAAGGTTTAAATAACTACTCTGACGGTGCTGCATCACATATACTGTAGTATTGAATGAACTATGAGAGCATCATTCAGTTCATTCTTTATACTTTTGTTCTCTTTTTCTGTGGCTGAGTCAGTCTTTGTGACGAAATGTACAGCACATCTGTGTTTCTGAAATTGTGTGTGTGTGTGTGTGTGTGTGTGTGTGTGTGTGTGTGTGTGTGTGTGTGTGTGTGTGTGTGTGTGTGTGTGTGTGTGTGTGTGTGTGTGTGTGTGTGTGTGTGTGTGTGTGTGTGTGTGTGTGTGTGTGTGTGTGTGTGTCTAAAACCGGGAGTCCAGTGTACTTATGGGGTCCGGACAGCTTTGTGGGGCCAAAATGCTGGTCTTTGTTTGTTTTTTTGCCCCCAAGGTCTCCCAATGTCTCCTCCCAGGCAGCGCGGCAATGGTTATATTTAGGGTTAAGGTTAGGGTTAGCTGCCTGGAAGACGCAAAAAACACCATTGAGCCAAAACGCTGGACCCCACAACTTTAAAGGGCTGTTTGAGGGTTAAGACTTGGTTTTAGGATTAGGGTTAGAATTAGGTTATGGTTAGGGTTAAGGTTAGGCATTTAGTTGTGATGGTTAAGGTTAGGGTAAGGTGCTAGGGAATGCATTATGTCAATGACGGGTCCCCACAAAGATTGTGTGTGTGTGTGTGTGTGTGTGTGTGTGTGTGTGTGTGTGTGTGTGTGTGTGTGTGTGTGTGTGTGTGTGTGTGTGTGTGTGTGTGTGTGTGTGTGTGTGTGTGTGTGTGTGTGTGTGTGTGAAAGTGTGTGAGAAAGTGTGTGAGTGTTGCAATGCAGATGAAAAAGTGTAGGGAATTCTCTGGTAACCATGAGCTTATGGGGGTTCATTGGAGGTTTAATTGCCTTCGGAAATCAGTTTATAACATCAGCCTTCGCATAAAGGCCTCTAGAGCTGCTTAGAAGGAGCAAGGATATGGAGGGACGGGGTAGCGAGGGTAAAAGTTTGAGAAATATAAAAAATGGATAGAGCTTATAGATGATCAATAGTCAATGTACAAGGGAAAGTGAGGGTGTAAAGCCTGTTTTATGGTTCTGCGGAGGCTCCATGCAGAGCTTTTGCCGTAGCCTACGTAAGTGGCCTGATGTTTATACTTGTGCGCTGGTGTGTGCATTGAGCCGGTGTGTGTGTGTGTGTGTGTGTGTGTGTGTGTGTGTGTGTGTGTGTGTGTGTGTGTGTGTGTGTGTGTGTGTGTGTGTGTGTGTGTGTGTGTGTGTGTGTGTGTGTGTGTGTGTGTGTGTGTGTGTGTGTGTGTGTGTGTGTGTGTGTGTGTGTGTGTGTGAGCACTGTTTCTATAGTAAAGTACTTTACTACCATCATGTGGTAGCCAGTGGTTTAACACTTTTAAAGCAACTACTTAGACTATTACTAATGAATCTGGATTCTACATTGGTTTATGGTGTGTTCTAATGGTATGTTTATATATCATTGAGTTGTGAACTCAATAATATAAAAATACATTTATTTATTTATTTTATTGTTTTATTTTATTTAATTCTCTCGTGATTTATCTTTTCCAGCCTATATCCACTCTAATCAGATTATGGGCTGGGGTGAGAAAGCCATAGAGATCCGCTCTGTGGAGACAGGTCATCTGGATGGAGTCTTTATGCATAAGAGAGCCCAGAGACTCAAATTCCTTTGTGAGCGGAATGATAAGGTAAAAAAACAAAACACACACACATACTGTACACTCTCAAAGTTCTCAGTTATTCTTATCTGTTGCTTGGAAATGATTGGAGTACAATAACTTCAACATTTAGAACAATACTTGACCTGATCTGGTCTTGTTTTGTACTGTCTCCAGTAGAGTGCTCTTGATTACAGCACAGATGTGTGACAAAATATTAATACAACGCATAAACACAAGTTGGTATGATTTGCATAGATCTCACACAGGCCCATTGGAACCAAAAAGCAAACTTTTAATGCTATGTCAGGTAACACATTTAGATAAGGTAGCAGATGATTAAGTTTAAGATTACGTTTTTATGGGTAGTTAATTACATACAACACCAAATATGACACCAAATGTGAAACATGATTTCAACAAAAATAAATGCTTTAAATGTAACAAAAGAGTTCATACTGAAATGGCATATCCCCAGTTTGTAAAAGCTGACACTCACAATGCACTTATAAATTGAGATGCATGAACATGATAGCCTTAATTAATTACAGATAACACAATGTACTTACAGAAAAGCAGAATTATTTGTGATATGTAGGTATTGAGAAATGGTTATATTTAGAAAATGTTTGTAATATTCTCTCTCTCTCTCTCTCGCTCTCTCTTTCTCTCTTTCTCTCTGTGTAGGTATTCTTTGCATCGGTGCGTTCGGGAGGTAGCAGCCAAGTTTTCTTCATGACCCTCAACAGAAACTCTATGATGAACTGGTGATGGCTCTTCCCACTGTCCACTCTGCCTCACTCTCCCATTGGCCTGCCCAGCGACTAACCTTGGTCTACGGCACATCTGACAAACAATCCAGATTGACCGAGAGGCCACAAGTGAACTCTTTTAATACAGGAGAGACTAAAAAACGTGTAGAGGAAAAAAACAAAGCTATCGTAGAGAAAAACAACAAAGGCCTGTTCTGAATGAAGAGACATTTTACCCTAGATTCTGTCGGGTCACGAAGAAGCCATCGTTACTCAACTGACTGGCAAACTGGTGCCACTGACTTTCCAAATATTCTCTTCCTCTGTCCCTGTCTGTAACTGTTCTCCCGCTGTTTGTCTCCTCTCTCCTAACAGACCAGTGCATTCAAGTGTTCAACAGCTGTAGTAATACACTTTACACCCGCCTCCTTTCTTTTGCTCCCTCTTCTTCCCTTTGACGCCCCCCCTCGCCCTTCCTGGTAGATCTAGTCATCACTTCTTCAATCCTTTGACACCAATGTTCTCTATTTCCCTCACTTACACCTCAGAGGTCAGAGGAATAGAAGAATAAAATTCAATATAAATTCAAATACATACTTCTGAATATGAGCGCACCAGAGGGATGACAAATTTGCTCTGGATGTCGGCGGTGAAAGCAGACAGCCTGATTGATTTTCTTTCTCCTATGTCACTCCCCTCCTCCTCTACTTCCTCCTCTCATCATCTTTTTGGGGCCCTGAGTAAACTGAACTGTGATTTAGTGTTCGATCGCATTTCGCTGATAGAGATGCGGTGAGACAATCTGCTGTCATAGTCGGGTGGTCACAGTATGCAAAGATGATGTCTGTGTCGTCCCTTTAAAATAAAGTCACTAGTTCATCCTCTTTCCCGCATCATCATCATCCCTATTATCTCCCTGTTTCACACTCTTACGTCTTTAAACTCTGAAGGTGCTGCATCACATATACTGTAGTATTGAATGAACTATGAGAGCATCATTCAGTTCATTCTTTATACTTTTGTTCTCTTTTTCTGTGGCTGAGTCAGTCAGTCTTTGTGACGAAATGTACAGCACATCTGTGTTTCTGAAATCAGGTGTGCGTGTGCGTGTGCGTGTGTTTCTTTGATGTTGAAATGACTCCCATTCAAATCAAGTTTAAATCAAAGTGCGACATTGAAATCAATGGCCAGAAAAAGAGTCAAGTAATTCAGTGTCTGTGCGTGAACTTTTACCTGAATGCGATCAAAGCCACATTTAGTTTGTTTACATGCAGATTTATGATATTATCTTCTTAGTATGAAGTTTATGAGTTGATGTGTCTGACCACTGAGCATTTAAAGATAGGCAATATTAGTTGTTGATTTGTTTGGAGTGGTTTTTTTTTCCTGTTTCTTTTAACACAGTAGTGGTGATTCACAAATGCAACCATGCTGCTGTGGGGAATATAAAGATTCTTATCCTGAATACAACCTCAACAGGATATGAGCTACGATCCCAAATACTGTGTGCATGGGAAAGCACTCCTTGTTTAAAAGCTGTCCTTTTGAATCATGCTTCTCCCTGATTGGTTCTTCTGGTTTTGGCTCCTAACTGTTTGTACTGGTCCTAGCACAATGTAATCTTTTTACGATGTAAAAGATTCTCGCTCACGCTATAATTAAGAATTGAATTGCCCATACGGTTCATTTACACAGTTTTTTGCGTGTGTTATTGTTTAACACATTACTGATGTTATTTGTCTCTTCTAACGGAGATGTACTTTTTTTTTTTTTTTTTTTAAAGAGTAACTGAATATGGTATTGTAAAACCATGCCATTTCTTTTTAAATGCTTAGTACAGGTCAATCATTAATACATACTGTATTAAATTTATAACACTATTGAGGGTGGACTAGTTCATGCATACTCATCCACATTGGAGAGCACTGTAATGCAGATGAGTCTTTTTTTCTGGTGGATATACGGCAGGTTTGGCCTGCCATGTTGGCCTGTGGTTAACAAACGTTGAGGTGACACAAAAAATTGACTCATTCCCCAATGATGTAATTATCATTTAAATTAATTTTTTTTTTTAAATGCAGTTTTTAAAACAGGACATTTTTCACATCCACCCAGTAGCTGCTCCTGTGCAGCTGCAAGTTAGGTTCACCGATCTCTGTTAGAGGGAGCAGGCTAACATTTTAGCAATAAGAGCCGAGCTGAAGAAAACCACTGTCTTCCTTGTGTGTGCACGCGTGCATCTGTGTGTATGATTAATGTGTGAATGGGGCATTATTATTATTATTATGTTTGTCTATCACGGAATTCACTCTTACCTTTGGAAAAGGCTGACGGTCATTACACTGAGGACTCTCCTTTCAAAGACAAAATCACTGTATTCTTTATTCTGTTTATTTCTTGTTTTCTTTATTTTGAAAGAGTGTTACTAATGTCCTGTTTTGGGATTTATTTGTTTTGTAAAAGAGATGCTGTAAGAGAGAAATAAATTAAACTAGAGCATTATGTTTCTGGAGTTCTGTGGGGTTTTTTTTTGTGTGGATGTGTTTGTGTCTTTTTTTGCCATGTGTGCACATTTGTATCAGTTTGGACCCTCAGACTTTGTCCATCTCAAGTTTATCATTAACTGTGTGTGTGTGTGTGTTCAATATTACTATAAAAAGCAACTTTGAAACGGCGCAGGAACATTTACGATTTGGCAGTAATTTAGAATCCCATTATTAATTGCTACACACGGTAGATCATTGTCCATAATGTACCAGCATGAAAACACCACACACCTGAAACCAGTGTTTTCCAAAAATAGAATCCAGACTTTCTCACTGTCACCATGATTATCATGTTCCTGCTTCCCTCCAATAGTAATCTGGGTGTGTTTGTATAAAAGTATAAAGTCTGCTCTGCTTCATTTATGTGTGAAAGTACTGTCAGCACTGTAGATCTGCGTGTGTGTGTGTGTGTGTGTGTGTGTGTGTGTGTGTGTGTGTGTGTGTGTGTGTGTGTGTGTGTGTGTGTGTGTGTGTGTGTGTGTGTGTGTGTGTGTGTGTGTGTGTGTGTGTGTGTGTGTGTGTGTGTGTGTGTGTGTGTGTGTGTGTGTGTGTGTGTGTGTGTGTGTGTGTGTGTGTGTGTGTGTGTGTGTGTGTGTGTGTGTGTGTGTGCGCGCGCGTTTGTCAATTGGTGAGTGGACACAGCGTGATCAAGCCTGCACTCTTCACTGAGCATTACCAACCTCCTGGCTGACACTTTAGACCCATCATGGAGTCAGGAAAGGTAAGCTAAGTCTTTGCAAATACAGTCATTACATGTTTTTCATGAAATGGTTATATACTCTACCTTATCCATTCTAAATCATGTAAGCAATATTTGCAAACCAGTGGCTTGTCACTATATTGCTGGTATTTGAAGCTTTAGGTCACAATTACGACTCGGACCTGAAGGAACAACCAGCTCGTTGATCATCAGTGTGTTCTGTGTTTGCATGGCAATAACTCAACTTGACAATCCCGGGCTTTTTGTTGTTGTCTTTGCCGTTCTGTTTTTTAATTGTGTCTTCATTAGGTTTATTAGTCACTGTGCTTTACCACAAGTTGCCCCTTTCGGGACATTGAAGTTTTCTAAAGTTTAAAGGACTATTATTTAGGAGATTGAAATTAACCCTTGTGTTGTCTTCGTTTCAACCTTGAAAAAAACACTTTTTTTTCCTGATATTTGTGATGCCTTTTTTCACAATTTGTTTTTGCTTTTTCCAACGTTTAAAATTTTCAGCGCTTATTTCTACGTCCAATATTTTCTGATATAAAACAAAAATTTAAAACGGGCCATTGTGACCCGAAGTCAACACAAGGGTTAATTAATTTCTTACATGTCTGCCACAATAAGAGAAAAGATGATAGCACATGCAAAATGTTTCATTTAAGCATTTATTTGTAACTTCTGTATGTAAGCATTCTTATGATTGTCAGAAATAGTGCACAAAGCAGTAATAAATCTATCAATAATGTGGATAAAGTCTTTTTTTCTGCATTTCTATATGTGCTTTTATTTGTGAGCGTGTACTATGCGAGTACAGCTGAGTGGCTCATGTTCTTCCTTGTGTGCATGTGCATGTGCATGCTAGATTGTGTGTTTGTTCATGCATTCATGTGTGTCAGACCTTATCTAAATGATTACCTTTCCCTCCTGCAGCAGCTAACAGGTACATTGGCCCTGGCTGTGTTTGCAGCAGCTCTGGGGTCCCTGCAGTATGGCTACAGTCTGGGAGTCATCAATGCACCCCAGAAGGTATTTGCTCTACTTTAACACAGGCTTCGCTCACTTACTGGACCATACAGATATTTGCATGAAAATCATCCAGTCGGAATAAGCTCACTCCACCCTATGGCCATTTGCCGTAGAAGACAAGTGTAAGTACTCTGTATACACTTTTCTGCAGCGCTGAAGATACTGTAATACTATGAGAGACCAAAGAACAGACTTACCTTTTCTCAGTGTCTAAAGAAACACCTTTTCCCCAAACGTTTCTCAAGTTTTCTTATTTGTAATGATGAGTAGGACTTTGAGTTCCTCTCCACCAAACACATGTATTGTGGAATGGCAGACAAGTCAGAATGTGAACAGATTACACCATCCAGCATTGGTCATGAAGTCCGCCTTTATTGGCCCCCCAGTGGATTGCATCTCAGACTGTGTGGAGGAACGGCAGCTCTGGCAGACAAGAGACATGCTTCCTTCTCTGTTGACAGCCATTTCTGTCATAACACCGGACAATTAAAGCTTACCCTTATGTGGATATTGTTCAGGACAGACAGCATACAGCAGATCTATTATCTAGGTGATATTCACGCATTTTCTTTTTAATTCAAAGGTTGTGATCTTGTTAGGCCAAAAGATGCCACAAAGCTTCCTCAGGCATCCAATGCGTATTGTCTTCATTCTTTTCATATCAGCTTTGGTTTCCCTCCAACATTCAGAGCTGTATATCAGGGCGAACTTTTATCTTTATCTGTTAAATAGATGGACCTTTGTTTCTAGGCTGTATTGCTTGGACTTGACCAAGCAATACCACCGATCACTTTCCGTAATCTTGTATTGATATTGTCCTGTCTCCTTCTGTCTTTGCTAATAAAGCTGCCATAAATAAGTCAAGTTCTCCACAAACATATTTATTAAAACATGTACTGGAGGTGTTGTATTGATGTACATCATTTGAGTTTTAAAGGGGTTGATGTTAAGACCTGTTTGCTTGGCAAATATGTTGAGTTTTTCGTCTTTTCTTGTATGTTGTGGTAGTTGGTGGCCATATGGCATGGGGTCGTAGGGTAAAGAAGGTTCCCTTCTGATTGGTGGAGTGTGCATGTATATTTCAGTGGACCAAGGCAACTGGATGATTGGTCAAGCCAAATAGAGATTGGGTAAGGTTGACAGTATACTCAATAAGAAGTTTCTATTACAAACACGCTAAACTATGCGGGCTCCTTAAAACCCTAAAGACCACCGCTACTAAAGGTTAGCCTAGCCGGTAACAAAAAAAACCTGCTGCCTCCTTTTCCCTCCGTGTTACGTTCAATGTGAGTGTGAGGGCGTTTTCACACCGACAGCCTTTAGTTCGGTTGAATCGAACTAGAGTTTGTTTGCCCAGCTGGTGCGGTTCGTTTGGGCAGGTGAGAACGCAGCAATCGAACTCTGGTGCGCATCAAAAGCGGACCAAACAAGTGTACCGAGACCTGCTTGAAGAGGTGGTCTTGGTACGCTTTCAGTCGAACTCTGGAGCGGTTCATTTGTGGTGAGAACGTGATCCGTACTCGAACCGCACCAACTATATGTACTCCGCAAGTCTGAGGTAATGTCTCCTGTAGTCAGGTGTGTTTAGCAATCTGCGATGCAGCAGAGAACTGTAGCAGCTTGCAGTGTTTTTATCACAGAAATAGACTGCAGTCAAGCTTCCCGTCCGTCACTCGTATCTCCGTGGTCAAACCAGCTGCCGCTAAAATTGGAGACAGACGCCGGCAGAGCAGAGCGGTGTCTCGGTGACCAGAGCAGATGTAATAATGTCTCTTGGGAAACAATGTCTGATAATTTTAATGAAATGAGCTAGTTTGACCACTAGACCAGAACACAGGACCTTCTTCATGTATTTACTTTCTTGCTCCCGCCCTCAGACACATCCGACTAATAAGAGGGCTGGACGTTCTTGCCTGATTTGTAATGAAGCATTTTGGTACGCTTGGATTTTTCCAGGTGTGAAACCAAACCAAAAGAAAACCGACCGAGGGCAAATTGCTCCAAATTTACTAACTCACCAACTGATTCGGACCAAAGCAAAGGAACTACAGGTGTGAAAGCGCCCTGCGACTAACTAGCCTGGAGTACGGTCACTGACTCACCTCAGACTCTGCATAGTTTGCGTTCGGAAGACGACGACTGCCTCAGGGACCGCTCCGGTGCTTAATTGGCTCCTTTCTGTCAGCGTCCCTGACGGGCCAGCCCTGCTCCTCCTTTGTTGTAGCAGTTCAGATTTTTAAAAAGGTGCAAAAGTTTGTAGTGGGGGAAACAAAGTCTTTCAGTCCTTTGTCTGCCGAAGTGTTCTTCAGCTAGCAACCTCTGCCCTACAGCCATTCGCTTGAGGCCCGGTCTTTTCGACTCACCTCCAGCTGGAAGCAACCTTCTCCAAAATCACAAACATCCCACACACCTGTGACTAGAGGTTATATCAGCACACAACCCCTTCCCCCTAATGTCACGTTAGTCTGACTCTGCCCACTTCCTGAAGGACCCCGACTAACCCTTGCCTAGCCTTACCTTGCTGTTGGATACTACGAAAACACCAGCATACTCACTGCGACCCCTTGTCTGCTTATATAATGGTGTCCAGCTAGAGGACCTTGTCAGTCACTCATGTCCAGGACTCAAGCAATCCATCACTGTCTATTGCACACACGTTTCTGACTACAAAAGTAGTCAGAAACGTCTGACTACTACTACAAAAGTAGTCAGAAACGTCATACAACTTCTGAGTCCTATTTCATGAATGCTCAAGTCTGATTTCATAAATCCTTAATTCCAAATCCGAGGCATCAGTGCGCGATTCCAAGTCGAGACATGAGTCCAGAGAAAGTGACTCAAGTCTGGGACTTGAGTACTCCAGCACTGCATGAAAGAATATTGAATCGGATCAAATTGAATTGAATTAACATGGCAAAATGAAAGATATTTCTGTTGTCCTTTTCAACTGACATCTTCTGACATCTAAATGTAATGTTGCATAATGAATGTCAGAACTAACTATACATGTTTGTAAATTAGATTTTAGCAGAATTGATCCATGTATGTGTGTGCATATTTTGTGTCTGCCTTTTGATCTGTCTCTGTGTGTGCAGCCGTGATTGTACCTCTTGATGATCCGTTAACATTTCTGTCATAGGTTATCGAAAAGCATTACGGCCGGTCCCTGGGGGTGTGGTCAGAAAGAGTGGCTGCCCTGTCAGAAAACAGCACAGATGAAGAAAAGTTCTCAGAGGCGGGACAACACCCTGACGTGATCAAGTATTGGTCATTGTCTGTGGCCATCTTCTCCATTGGTGGCATGTTATCATCCTTCCTGGTGGGATTTGTGGGAGACCTGAGAGGGAGGTGAGAAAGGAAGGCTAAAATAATATCAATACACTTTATGAAAGCATGAACATTTGCTGGAAAAAGGAACACCTTAGAAAAATGATGCTGTATGGAGAATGACAAGCATGATGAGAGGAGAGATGTAGGCAGACATTATTTTGAAAAGACTTACAAGTTAAACCAGCATCAATATGGAACAATGCCTAGGTACTCGTGTCTGTATCTATCATCTGTCTTTCTCTGCATCTCCCTTTGCCACCTTTCTATCTCTTTCTGTCTTGCAGGGTAAAGGGCATGTTAATGGTCAATGTTCTGGCTGTAGCTGCCGGACTGCTGATGGGTCTTTGCAAGATGTGGAAACCTCACATCATGGTCATCTCCGGCCGCGCTATTATGGGCTTTTACTGTGGTACAGTAAAGCACATGTTGTAACCTTTAATTCATGCTTACATAATTGAATCCCAATATGTATGGGTTATGAAGGCAAGTTGTCCTTATTATCATTAGGAATATTCCCCTTCATGATCATATTGAAAGCTAATTGTTTTGAGGAAATTAACAAGGGTTCCTAAATTGCAGGCAAAAATTATTGTCCAATATTGTCATATATCCAGCAGTGAATGTTTATTTGAAGTCCTCATGATGTGTGTGTTTCAGGGTTGACATCTGGGCTAGTGCCTATGTACATTGGAGAGATTGCACCCAAAGCTTACAGAGGGGCTCTGGGAACATTACACCAGCTGGCTATTGTTCTAGGCATCCTAATCAGCCAGGTGAGGTTCACTCACACACATGCACAGCAGCATCTTTGCTTGATGACATACCTGAACTTGTAACCTTAAGTGTATGTGTGTTTGTGTGTAAATGTAGGTAATAGGCTTGGACTTTGTGTTTGGTAATGATGATATGTGGCACCTATTGCTTGGTCTGTCTGGAGCTCCGGCAGTTTTGCAATCGCTTTTGCTGCCTCTATGCCCCGAGAGCCCCCGGTACCTTTACATTATACTGGGCAAGGACCAAGAGGCTAGAAAAAGTAAGAGTTACACCCAGCAACTCTATGTCATCCTTTCTCGTTCTCTCTCATTCTCTCTTATTGAAACACAGGCTACAGATACTTTAAAGCAATTGTTCAGCAATTTGGGAAATACACTTGTAACTTTCTTGGACAGAGTGAATTGAGAAGATCAATTCTCGGTTAGCTTAACTTAGCACTAATACTGGAAACAGGGGGAAACAACTAGCCTGGCTCTGTCTAAAGGTAACCAAGCCCACTACCAGCACCTCTAAAGCTTATTATTAAAATGTTTAATGGCACATTAACACCCGTTTTTTTCTACGAGTGAAACAAAGAAGATATATGATAATATATGATATAGCGTGTTTATTTGGAGGTGCTAGTTGACAGATTTGTTACGGACAGAGCTAGGATAGTTGTTCCCACCTGTTTCCAGTCTTTAAGCTAACCTAAGATAACCGTCTGCTTGCTGTAGCTTCACATCAACACTCGGCATTAAGCAAATAAGCATATTTTTTCTAAACGCAGAACTTTTCCTTTAAGTACATTTAATGACAATACTTGTGTACTTTCTGTAAAGTAAAACTGGATCATCACCTTTCCATTATGGTACTGCTACTTGTCTGATTTAAAAACATCTTCCACCACTGCAAACAAGTCCTTTATACAGACTCCTGCCCTTTGTCTCCGTTTGCTCTGTGTTGTGTTGCAGGTCTGTATCGTCTAAAGGGGGCGTATGATGCTACTTTTGATCTGGAAGAGATGAGGAAGGAGAAAGAGGAGGCAGACAGGGAGCCCAAAGTGTCAATCCTTTCTTTGGTAAGTCTCTATAAAGAAAGAGGCTCACTTGAAAACTATTATCAAAACTTCCTAAACATTATCTCTTGTGAATTTTACTTTACCTTTTCCATGAACAATTTTGGAGGAAATTGATGTTTGGATTTTGAAATAAATAAGGCAGATAAACTCTCTGGGCCACCAGAACACTCTCAACACTTTTCACTATTACTATAATAGACAACATAAGTTCAGCGTAGCATTCCTCCTCAGGGTGGACAGACACAATCTGTCAAGCGTCCAAAATAATCAGTAACCAAAGTATACTGATGATCTCATGTAATGACTCGATGATAGTTAATGTTAAATCATTAGTTATATATACTGTAAGTGACCAAAGCTCAAACTAGGGCAACTGAGGCAGGATCTGAAAAGATGAGATCTGGAACACATAAGATGCAACTAACGTTTTGACACCAGAGTAACGCAGATGAAGACTTAAGTTTATGCATACCTACACCTTATTTAAATGCCCCTACTATAACTATTTTATTTATTTAAAATGCGCTTTCTGACACAACTGCAGGATGCAGACGAAGCTATTCCACTGTGGTCGGCTCCCATGTGAAGCCAAAAGATTTCTGCAATCGCAAAACACATTCAACTATTTATTTCATGCATAACAGCAGACAATAAAACAAAAATTATCTTGTTTGACATGGCTGTAGTAGTTACACTGTAGTTCACATACTCCAATAGTTCAAAATAAGGCAGAAGGACAGGAAAGATAGGACAAGAAATTCCCATCTGGTTAAACAAAGTTAAACAAAAATGAATGTGTATGATAGTTGTGCGTTTTAGAAAACCATTGCAGTGACAATATCTTACCGTTTTATATTGCCATGAAGATCCGCTCCTCCGTGTACAGACAGCAGCTGGTTGTTGCCCTCATGATGCACCTCTCCCAACAGTTTTCTGGCATCAATGCGGTGAGTGGCAAATTAATTCCAACTTTCCAACTCCACACACAACTTTTTCCTCATCTCATTCATTTTGCTGCAATTAAACTAAACATTTTGTGATGTAGACATGATAAGATGGCAGGGAAATCCTTGTTCCCATGTCAGAGCATACTGTATGTGAACATCAGCAGTATCAGGGTTTTGTTCATGTCCATACAAATGTATAGCAGATGAGATCTCTATTGCGCTGTTGTAAAATACCTTACTTACCCGCCACTCTCCCGAAACAAAGCAAACAAGCTGCTCCTTTTATATTTCACTTTGTAATTACGGAAAATCTATACTTGTTTTGTCTTCAAGATCTTTTATTACTCTACGGCTATCTTCACTCGGGCTGGTGTCGGTCAGCCAGTCTACGCCACTATAGGAGTCGGGGTCATCAACACTTTCTTCACTCTGGTGTCTGTGAGTAAATACATTTACATGCATACAGATGCAAACACACAGACGCATACACACACATCATGCACTGGAATTCTCTTATTGCTTCTTTACAGACACACCAGGTACACTTACATTTTTTGTACTCAAATGTTTGTTTTTTTTGATTTTCTTAAGGGGAGCAAGAAAAACACACACATCCAGCATACAAGTAGTACAGAGGATACCACATACACTTACACACATGCACGCACGCACGCACACACACACACACACACACACACACACACACACACACACACACACACACACACACACACACACACACACAGGTTTATCTGCTCCCTAGAGTGCGTTGTATGTTCTAGGTTGCACTGGTGGACAAGGCTGGCAGACGCACTCTGACTCTGGTTGGTCTGGGAGGGATGTGCTGCTGTGCAGTTGCCATGACAGTGGGCCTCACATTGCAGGTTTGTTAAATTCAGTGTCAGAGCTTTAGTCTGTTAGCAGCTCGAGCTGAACTTTTATCTACCTATGGGACTGCCCAATTTAATGGCATGGCAAGACAAAATGGACATAAGAATGGCATGCAACATGTTTCTAACACAGTACTCTTTCTCAGGCACCATTTGAACATTTCAAGTAATACAGAAACTTCCCTGACTGATGTACTCTTCCCATTAGGATAAATACTCATGGATGAGCTACGTCAGCATGTCAGCCATATTCCTCTTTGTGAGTTTCTTTGAAATTGGTCCTGGTCCCATTCCATGGTTCATAGTTGCCGAACTGTTCAGTCAGGGACCTCGGCCTGCGGCCATCGCTCTGGCTGGCTGCTGCAACTGGACTAGCAACTTCATCATAGGCATGACTTTTCCATATATACAGGTAGGCAGAAAAGACACACATACAGTATGTACTGTCAACTCACAAAATCAGACACCCTGTCACTTCTGACTCCTGTCTTTTTTTCTTCTTTTTAGACTTGGTTGGATTCTTATGTTTTCATCCTGTTTGCCGTGCTGCTTCTCGGTTTCACTGTGTTTATTTATCTTCGGGTCCCTGAGACCAAGGGCAAAAGCTTTGAGGAGATTGCTGCTGTCTTCCAAAAGGGCCGCAAAAAGTCGACACAAAGCCCCAAAGACGCTACTGAACTGCAGCAGCTCAAAACCGCCACAGATGCTTGACACAAATGCTCTGTATTTGTGTGGTCTATTTGTATGTGCGTTAAAAGTGTGCATCCATCTAGATAGAGAGATAGATAAATAGATACTTTATTGATCCCCAAGGGGAAATTCAAGAATCATCTGTCAGTATTACAAATGTTTCAAAGTGTTTATGTACATTTATCCTTGTAGTAGCCTATTCTTATAATTACTTGGTGAATTAAGGATTTTTTTTTTTTACACAATATGACATTTTCATAATGTAACTTGTCATTATATGGCTTACATTGAATCCAAATATAAACTTGTATTGTGTCTCGCATTGCCAGAAACTCCTCCACAACGCTGTGGAGGAGGGTTGGCTAGTCCACACATCATTCTGGAATGGGAGAAAAACGTGCTCTGGTTTATTGGCATTTCTTTAAACCAATCACAATCGTCTTGGGCGGTGCTAAGCGCCAAGCGGAGCCACAGTGCCGCTGCAAAATCGCCTCGGGAAGGAACTTGTTTTGGTGGAACGTGTACGTTCAAAAGTTGTTTTAGTCGTGCAACAGAAAACTCAGATTGGACAGATAGTCTAGCTAGCTGTCTGGATTTACCCTGCAGAGATCTGAGGAGCAGTTAACCATAGTTTAAAATTACAACACAAAGAAAGTGGAAGGTAACGGAAATCCACGTCGTGGATATAGACTAAAGTGACGTTTATCATTATGGAATTACATAACTATTTCTTTGCAAGGGGTTGCTTGTATTGTTGAATTAACACCTGACTCAGCAGTTCCCCTCAGCTCTGCTGAGCTTTATAGCGTCTTTTATTGATGTGGTTTTCCGGCTTTAGTCTTTTGGTTCACTTCCACTGCTCTCATAGCTTTGTTTTTTGGCCACAGCAGCAGGGAGCCGTTTTTATCAAATAAGGTCTAAACAACCACTGCACGCTACCTGCCCAGCACCAGACAGAAGACAGACAAAGACCAAACTGCAAAAAACACAACTCCAGATGAATGCTAACATTGCCCGAAGCGTGCTGGATTTGTAAATAGGCAAATGTTGGCTAGGAAATCTGTCACGGTTGTGTTTACAGCTTGTTTATGAAAAACTAGAACAGTGGAATTAGTGCACCAGGAATTGAATAAGTATTTATATTTGCAGACCTCTAAAGAAAAGTATTCCTCTAGAAAGTGTTACACTGTATAGCAAAACGTTGCTTACCACATCTGGACATTACCTATTAGTCCACCATTTTCAGTCTTTAAATATAATCATAAGCCCGCCTTTAGTCAAATATGTGTTTTGCAGTCCATGTAGCCCATGTAGATGAGTCTTTGGCAGCAGCCCGGGTTGGAATCTGACCCCACACTTTGCTGCGTGTCATCAACCCTCTCTTTCCCTGTTTCTTATGTACCGTGTAATAAAAATTGTTACTTTACTTGAATGTTTGGAATGATGTGTATGTATGTATGTATGAGTTTGACATTAGAAGGTTGTTTTCATCTACTGAAAGGGGGAGAAAGGACCTGTGTCCAAGGCATGCATGCACAAGCATTACTTTCTCACATCGCAGCTATAGTTTTGAAGCCAATAGCGGTCCAATATGCAACTAACAGAAGTGTGATGTCGAAATAATGGACTTTAAATGTAGTAGGAGACATCTTGTGTCCAGCAATTACACTTTTGAAACAACAAATATTTGCATAGTCATATATTATTAGAAACGTATCAGACACAAACTATTATTCAAAGCAGAGTATTTTGATACACCTTATCACATGTCTGAATGGTATCTTTAAGAAAACAAAAACTTGTGTTTTTATCCAGTCAATCCAATCCAGCACACTGTTTTAGGAAACCCTCATTATTTTATAGCCAGTGGCTTTTAGAAGCTCCACGTAGAGATCAATCAGGGAGAGCATAGAGCAGATGAGTGGCAATGACTTATGTTTAACCGACACCAGTGGACAGTTATGCTGCTTTCAGACAGTTCCTTTGTTCATCTTCAACAATAAAAACAAGAGCCTACGGTGCAGTATTTTGCATCATCATAGTTATACACATTTCTTATATACAGGCAGTTCTACCAAAGAGACAATGGTACAATATGGTACCATAAAGGATCTCTGTTACAATTACATTCACAGATGTTTTGTGTTCTGGAGGTATATAAAGAAACTCGACTTGTTCATGGTTTAAAGAAGAAAAAAAATATTTCCCTTCAGAGTAAAATGAAAGAAATCATTGAAAACCACATGATATGTTTAAGCAACTATAATTATGTCCAATGTCAAAGCTGGGAAAATGATGGAAGAAGTAGGCCTATTCATATCTTCTTGAGGAAAAGTAGCAATAACCCACTGTACAAAAAACTAAATACTCTGCTACAAGTAAAGGTCCTTTCAAATGCACTTGAGTAAAAGATAACAAATATTAACACAACATGTCGGTAAAGTTTGTATCACAAGTTATGCACAACTAAAGCTTTTTTTTTTAAATAAGAAAAAAAAACATTCTACCAAGCCCCTCCCCCATCCACGCGCCTCTTCGCCTGCACTTCCTGCTGTAGAAAAGCTCTACGCATGCGAAGTGACTCTTCCTATTTGGTGTAGAAAGACACAAGGTAAGTAAGACTTAGGGGCTTATAAGTAACATTTTTTTTACTTTTACAATGGAACTAACGTTAAGAATCCTATTGTTTTGCGGTGTAGTGACTTAATGTATAATACTAGGTGGCATTTGTCGTCTTGGGAAGTTAATCGGTAACTTAACGTTGGCTAAGTGAGACGAGGTTTAGTGTGCAACAACTGAAAGAAGTTTGCACTTTAGCTAACCGTAGCAACAGTATCGTTAGCCAGTGTCAATCGGTGTGGGTCGTGTTTGCACGTTAATTTACGGTAGGTAACGATGACCGTAAACGAAAAAAAGGTGGGAACCTGAAGCTAGCTTAACGTTACTTTTAAGCTTTAAGCTAACGTTATCGTGTAAGATGCTGCTCATATGGCCTAACGTTAGCTGCCACGTTGATGGTGTTTGCTAGCTAGTATTCTAACATAAGCTGCCCAACGTTAGTCACTCTAACGCCAACTTAACACCTCTTAGATTGCTTAATCAAAGCGTTAAGCTAGCTAGCTAATGCGGCAGCTAATTATTAACTAACTCGTTGGGTGTTTTCCCCCGGACAGCGTGTAGGCCAACGTTAGCTAGCTAGTTCAATGAGAATTTGAGATGACAGCAACATGGCGTAGTCAATTCGTAACGTTAGCAATTCACGTTAGCTGTTAGCTTTTCGGATAGTTGGCCAGTGAGAGCGGTTGCTCCACCTTGGATAATTGTCTGTATTTACACGAGTATTGTAAATACCAAAACACATTGGAAATGTTCAAATTAGAGACCCGCTTTATCTTGAAAAACAGTTGCGTTATATACGTCGAGCAATGCAGCAAAGCACTTTTAGTTGCAATTTCACTCTGAGATTTCAGGTTATTGATTGTAATGCACTTATGGCCCAATCGCTGTTGACTTGCTTTCTGACAGCTGTTGGGAGTTATAAGCTGTTCTTGGCAACGGTAGTGGTCATAGTTCTATGTTAACAATGTAGTGTTACAAATCTGTGCTCACAAGCTACCACACGACAAAAAAGGGATTATTCTTTTATATTTGCACTATTGGTTTTAATATTATATTACACACACACACACACACACACACACACAATTAAAGCGTATTGGTAATGCTACTGTCATGTTCATGTGTTCTTTTGCTCATTTTTTTTTGTGTAGAACAGCACATCATGACTGATGTCGATTTCCAAAGTGGGGATTCCGGGGCCTCTTCAACATACCCACAGCAGTGCTCTGCATTGAGGAAGAATGGCTATGTCATGATTAAAGAGCGTCCCTGTAAGATCGTTGAAATGAGTACCTCCAAGACTGGCAAGCATGGACATGCAAAGGTAAAACCTCATTGCGCATCCTTTTGGAATGAAGAGCTTTAGACACTTTTGCGATTTAGCCTGATGTTTTAACCCCCAGTGCTTACTTGGCTTGAGGCCAGATCTAATCAGTTATGTTTTTTTTCCCCAGGTTCACCTTGTAGGAATCGATGTCTTTACACAGAAGAAGTTAGAAGATATCTGCCCATCTACCCATAACATGGATGTCCCAAATGTTACAAGAAAAGATTACCAGGTGAGATGACCCTGTTGGATATCTATTAGTGTAACCTATGGCCACCAAGGAGTTTGCAGTATTTGCAATGTATACTTCATATTCTGTCAGTTCGTACTGGAAGTCAATAATAATAATAAAAAAAGCCTGGCCAGTATTGGGTGTTTTGGCATTTGTTTGGACCACCAGTGCATCCATTTCACATAATTTTTTTGAATTTGATATAACTTAATCCAAATAATAGTGTGATGTCAGAAAATAAATGCTTTTTTCGATAGCTGAACGGGTGTATCGAATGAGTCAGAGCTGGGCTGTCTCTTCATTAATTGTGAAAGGATATACCGAACTGGTTGAACAGGTCTTGGCTTGACGAACATGCATTATCTGCTGTCCTGTTAGGTGCCTCTTTTGGGAAAGCAATACTCTAATAACACAAAACAGTGGTTGGTGTATTAGTGGGGAGACAAGTTTAAGTTTTTGGGGTATTTTTTGTGCTGTATAGTCTCTATTGTATTGTTTTCATGTGGCAAAAGATTATTGTAAATAACATTTTTCCTTTAGTGTACTTCTACCACACCCACACAGGGTCTGAAGTTAAATACGGGTCAATTGTTGGCAGTAGCCGGTAAAATCGTCAGGCCATTGGCAGACAGAGAAACTGCACAACAGAGACATGTTAGGTTAGCGGATTGAACAAAGCTACACATTTTAAAGTCGCAACTGCTATATAAAGGCAACACTAGAACCTTACTTGTTTTGACCGACAGATGAAGTTCACTGAATTCTAACCAATAAACCAATGTGCATACATGCCCACTTGTATATCAACTTCATTACCGTGCGTATGAACTTTGTCCAAAAGAATGTGTTGACGAGCGAGAGAGTGGCGGTGGATGCACTTGATGCAGACCGCAGTTTGCGATCGGAACAGAGGAGAAATTAACAGTAACATTGTCAAGTGGTAGTAAATGTACAGTGTAGGTTTCAGTTTGTCTATGAACAAACATCAAGACCCAAGTAAAGTCCCTGTCTTGCTTCAAAACATTGCAACAGTTTCTCTGTTGTCCCAGGCTAAATATCCTCTCTATAAATTCAAATGTATTGATATTATAGTTTTGCACGTAGGCAGACATTCATGTATGCACATGCATGTGTACAGTGCCCTCCCACCCCTGCAAAACAGGGCTCCCCCAAAAGCCCTGGAATTGACCATGTAATGTAAATTTATCAAACATTGAATGGCATCATTCTTTAAATGTTATTCCTATATTAAGTGCATACATTTCAAAAGTGGCAGATAAAATTGTGCGCCAGGCAGTGTAAACGGCTAGTTTCAGACCCTGCATATTCCACAATGACTCGCGTGGACAAATTTCAAACGCAATGTGTCAAATGTTCATCTGACCTCATCCTAATTGGGCCTTTATAAATACAGTACATGACATAAACCTGTTCGGAAGCTGTCCCAGAGGCTTCTACCTAGTGATGGAGCTATTGCTGTACTGCTCTTCTGCTTTGGCGTGGTATTCCACCCAGGATTAGGTTGACTGGTGCTTTAATTTCTCTTTCTTTGCTTGGTGACGCATTTAGGTAATAGACGTCTCCGAAGGATACTTGTCCCTGATGGATGATGGTGGAAATACCAGAGAGGACCTTAAACTGCCAGATAATGAGCTGGGCAAAGAAATCGAGAAGAGGTTCGATAATGGTGAAACTTTTATGGTGAGTTTCTATGGCCTGGGGGGGGGGGGGGGATCTTTGTACCAGCAGTGGCTGAACTAGAATAACTGTGTGGTGGTATTCTCCATTGTTTTTCCTATAGAAAGCATTACTGAAAATACTATATTATTAAAATCTGTATGCAGTCTGCATCTGGCATTTCATGTCAGATTACTGCCAAAAATGGACAATAATCAGATTAGTTAAATATGTATAAACACAGCCTGTAAAGTGTCTAATTTTTTAAATGGAACTAGTTAAGACAGAATAATTATTATTATTTTTTTTTGTATGGGCCTACATTTGAAATGGGGCCTATTTGTCAGATGAAAAACTGTTGGCAAAGCTAATTTAGCAAGTCGTGCTATGCTAACACAACAATTATCTATTGACATCCAGGCAGAATAAAGTGATCCTTACTCTGCAAGAAAAAAACAAATCAAGGGATGTTGTCCCAGATCATAATTTCCTTCTCCTTTTTCAGGTCTCTGTGCTGAAGGCCTTAGATGAAGAAATGGTAGTTGGCACCAAGGTTGTGTCCTAATGTGTCCAGGATGACGCTGGAGGACCTCCCACTTTGTTCTCCAGTATGGCTTTGAAGCCTCGCCAAAGCTACTGGCCTTCTTTCCCCCCCCCCCCCCCCCCCCCTAAAAAAAAAAAAACTACACACACACACACACACACACACACACATCTCCACTAGTTTCCCTGCTGGTCCACTGAAACCTGGAAGCTGGACTGGGTTAGCTTCTTCAACTTTACCTTGGGGGTCAGGGCTGACTGACATTCTCTTCAATCAATGAAGTTATCAACCTGTAGCCGTCAACAGCTTAACTTTGCAATGGCTACTGATATTATTATTCCGGCAATTCCTAACATTCCAGCGTCTCATAACATTGTATGGGTGACTGTTTTTTTTTTTTTTCCTTCTGTGTATTACTTTTTTAAATCCTGCAAATTGACCTTTTTCTCTTTTGAGTTAAGTTGTCTGTGATCATGTATTTTAAGGCTTGTTTACAGTTGAGATGCTTCACCTTGCTTTCAACCTAAATTCCCCCATAAAAGGGTTTTATCTCTACTGGCTGACTTAACACCCCCAGCAAGCTCCAGCTCCAACATAAACAAATTAAAAAAACATAACTTCATTGATGGTTGGAATATGCCTTTCTGCCTTTGACAACTAAAACATGCATGCACATGCACACCTATAATTGACTTGTATACATATGCCCAAGCAGCTATTAAAATGTAAACGCAAACATTTTATTTACCGGGTCTCAATACGATCGTTCTTTTGTAGCAGGTGTCTGGTGTCTCAGTTGTTCTGGAGCTGAACACACCTGGAAAAGGGTGGCTGGCTGTGGCCATTTTCTCTTCTATGCTTTTAAACATTTTCCTTTCACTTGAGGCCTTTTATGAGCGACAAATGTATAAAAACTTCTTTTTTTGTTCCTTTTTTTTTTTTTTTTTTTTTTTTTTGAGAAAGAACAAAACACTGAAAACCTTAACTGTTAGCAACTTCACAGTGCTAAAGAGAATTCTTGGCACTCAGTTGTGGAAACAAGAAACCATTTCAATTCTTATAAGACGTAGCCAAATCTAGATGGTAGTTCCTCTGTGGGTAATCTAAAGTCTTGCTGTTATGGAAGACATTGGTGCTCAAGAACAGAATAGTTGAGGGTTATATTTTTTTTGGGGGGGGGGGTGTTGGGAGGGAGGTGGGGGTAGAAAAGTAGTTGTAGAAAGTAATTTTGGGGCAAGGTAGTTCCGTTTCCAGTTTAATGGGATTTTTAAGCATTTTGAGCAGAGTTTGCACTCTAGGACGAATTGTGGCTCACAAACATTTTTATGAAATAAAATATGGTGACTGGTTCTCTGTTTACATCCACACAAAAACGTATTGGGGACATCTGGTAATTGTAAGAAAATCAGAATGTGTTTACATGCACTGCATTGATGTGGTTGCTGTAGAATCTGCATTTACATGCAGATAGTCCGTTTTCTTCTCTACCTCTTACCATAAAATTAGTTCTAAGTGTATTTGCGATATATATTTGAAGCGCAGCAGCCTGAGTTTCTTTTCCTTGTTTTTCTGATCCGAGCATTTGCACTGGTGGTGCAGTGAGGAGGGTGGACTCTAGTGAAGTTTCAAGAATGCATGTGTTAAGAAATTTACAGATAACCTGCTATTCAGCTATAGAAATTACTTTAGACAAGTTTGTTTTAGACTGACTTTGGATTTTAGCTATCTTCTGCACTGTTGTCATAGCAATACTTTTCTTATTTCTATTTCCTAGTTTTGTTTATGATCCTGTGCTCTTGTTAAAAATAAAATAAAAGAAGTCCGTGAAGTGTCTACGTGGTCAAGAAATTTGAATTCTCTAGCAGAAATCCCTTCGTGCTAACATGACAGTTTATGTTTGGTTACTCCCAAAATGGACACTAATCAGATTAGTAAAATATGTGGAAACACACTCGTAATATTAACATTGGAAGGTATTCTGCCCAGCTTTCAAATTGTCCTTTGTACAATGGCAGCCGTTCTGTTATTGTTCTGTTTTCAGTCCAGTGAAGTATTTTTTTTACTTCTGTCAAGACACCAAAGTAATACATGGAATGTTATGTTTATTAAGTTCTACAATAATTTTGTTTCAACATTCCGTTCTTGTTCAATGTGTGGTGTTTTCCCTGAAAAATATGTTAGGAGCTATGGCATCACAACAGTGGCTTCCATCTCAGTCTTTTTTCTCCTGGCCGTCTAGATTTTCACTTATGGTACAAAACGGTACAACAATAGTACTCTGGACTGCAAGTCCAAAAGGTGAAAGCCAGATGACTGTACTCATTGTACTGGTATATTTCAGTACTGGTACATTTCATATTGAGTATTCATTTATTTAATCCGGAGGGGGAAAATATCAATCTAAAGGCAGCAGTATAGTACACATTGACTTTGTGCCATGCGGGCCGTTAAGATGACTGACGTTCGGGGGGGGGGGGCACACTCACAGGCAAGAATACTTGGGCACTCCCTGCTTGCTTTCATGAGCAAACAAATCCTCTCAAAACTACAGCCTGCAGTGCCTCAACCTGATTTGATCATTCTAGGGGAGTAAATGAGCTCCAAGAGGGTGTGTAAGATGTAACCTGTCAAATGCAAATTGCAGGAAATTCCGTCTAGGGGTAATAAAATAAAGCTGCACAAAACTAATTTGACCACTGAGCTAACACACTGTGGCATTCTGCTCTGTCCTATAATTTGATTGCAAACATTCCCTTGTGCATTTAGTTTCTAGTCTACTGCTTCTTCAAATACACGGTTAGATTTCCAGACGTATCCAAAAATTGTCCAATCAATGGTGCATTTTAGTAATTGTGGTATGAGGTTTCTAGATTATTCTCCCCATCACCTCCTCAGCCTCAACGGAAGTTGACAGTCTTCCTTAACCCATATTAGTGCTCTGTTAATTTATAACAAATGTCAGACACAGGGAAATTGACTCTTTTCTCACCCTCCGATCCCTCCAATTATTAAACTGCTCTGGCCTCTGATGTGTAGCACTAATTGCTACCACATGTCTCGTCAATGATCCTCTACCTTTTAGCCGTCTCTCACATGGAGACAGGTGACGGGACTGACCTCCGATTCCATTTGAGAATAGGTTTAAGAGAGATGTCCTGTGGTGGTTAGTTTCACATGCTGATCTAGGATCATAGACTGCTTGCGATACAACTGCAAAATGACTGAGGCAAGTGTCCAGGGCATTTTCTCAGGGCTCCAAATAGTGTTATGAAATAGGTTACCTTAATGGTGTCAGCAGTGAGGATTATGAATGAATTAGAATAGTTTTTTTTTTTTTTTGATTAATTTGTCTCACGAGTTTATACTATTCTGGAGATTGTGACATTTCCTGTTGTTTTCCCAGCTTGAATTTTCTCTGGTGCGTCTCATTGCGTCAAATTGTTTCTTTCTCTCTGTCTTTTAACTCTTTCAATTTTATTGCAAGACATGTTTATTTGTATATCCAGAACACAGGTACAGTGTATTGTGTTAAAACAGGGAGTAGGTGAATTACTCTTGTATGTTCCTGGTGTATGCTGGGGAAGGGGTTTTAGGGCGTTTCCGCAGCTTGGCACAGGTCTCTTTCTTCCTTTTGCTAAAAACAATTTCTGGGGGAATTCAAACTTAAGCCTCTTCTGGAACACAAAGATACATGGGCTCCTCTATTCTAACTAATGTATGGCTGCTGTCTTAAAAATGACACCTGTCTGTTTTTTGTTGTATAGGCAAAATAAAGTTCATTCAGATGTCTTCTCTTGTTTTGTGCAAAATGTAATGCAATACAATTTCTTGTTTTTTGATTAACCCCTGGACAAAGTAACTCGACCAGTATTACGCACAAGAGCCAGTTACAATTATTAGCTCAAAGTATAGTCACAGAATGATCAACTGTCAGCATGTTTGCTAAACAGATCATTGAGGGTTGCTTGGTGTCGACCTTAAATTTAGCTACATGTTTTCACACTACTGGAACTTAGTTGCTGTCAGTCAAGAATCTATACCACAGATGGACACAAAAAAGACAACAACTACAACAGGCAAGATACAAATAATGAAAAAGCATTGCCTGCTTTCACATTCACATTAAATTCAGCTCAGGTGAACAATGAAACGTTTTTAGTATACAGTAAAGCCATTGAGAATTCACAATTAATATTGTACTCAACATGAAAAACAGTAGGCTACTTAAACCTACAAATACTGAAGTAAAGCTTAATTTTATGTTACAAAATTACATTATTCTACGATGTAAGGTCAGTGGCTGGATAATAGTTTTTAAATTGGCATGTTAATTGGTGGTGATGGCGCAGTGGATATGACACATGCCTTTGGTGTGGGAGGTCTGGGTTTGATTCCTACTGCGATATATCAACCAATGTGTCCATGGCTGGATGGGCTGCTATGTGGGGGTTAGCTAATACATCCATGCTATCACATATTTGTAGCGTGCATGTTAATGTAATACATACAGTGGTGTTGTCTACATGCTAAGAAAGTGCCAGGATTTCCATCTACCCACTTAAAAATGCCCAATGACATGCAACAACATACTTTCCATTATATATTTTGAATTGTCATCTCTGTTTTTCCAATATATACAGTACAGTATTAGCCTACCCACTACAATACATTTGACTACACCACTCAATAGACCTTTTTCACAGCAGACATGTTGACATGTCATAGTAGGAAAAGCACAGGTGTATTCAAAACCATTAATGATGGCTGCATTCCACTTAGGAGAGGCCCTGGTGTGCATGCTGACTCACTGAAAAAGCTCACTGGGACACTTGATGGAATTGAGCCATCGTTAAGGTTATCAATTTAAGCTGTGCTTTTCCTACTATGACAAGTCAAAATGTCTGCTGTGAAAAAGGTCCACATATATGAACTGTTATACTGTATTCAATGTCAAGTTCCGCTAATGTGGGAACAATACACATGTCTAAAGCCGTTAAAGGGGTTTACGCCAGCTGTGAGATGCCAGCTGCAATTTGATTGGCTATTTTCCAAGTACTGTTGTAGTGATTTGCTCTTACTTGGAATAAGTTTTCAAAGACTTAAATGTGAAAGTCAGCCTTTTGAAGAAAACCCTGAAAGTAAACAACTCGGTGCCCACCGGCCCTGGGATATTGTTATAAACCAAACCTCTGGTACAACAAATATCAGATTTAATGTGGAATGGCTCTACAGAAACACCTTTTTTGCTTCCCGTGTGTGTTTGCTCGAAAGGAATGGCACCTGTTCAAGAACAGGCTTTTTAGAATCTCAAGCATCTTCCTGAGAGGCTTGCCTAACATGAAAGCAGCAGGACATAACCCGATGAAATTAGGCAAACATATAGAAACCCAAACGGCCAGTGGGGAATGGAGCAGTGTTACAGCAAGTTGAGGAGAACAGGTGTGTACTGGCTCAGTCGGATTATCGCCTGTGTTAAACTGTGGATTGTGGATTGCTATTCTAAAAATACTGAAAGAAACTGTCAGTAATCGCACGATGCATTGATGTTAAGTTCTCAGTAGATGGCAGTGACGCATCACTTTTGATAGCTGAGTTTTTAAAAAAAAAATGTATCTAGTAAGATCTTGGATATCCAATTGTACACGCTCAATTGCAAGTCAGAACAATAGTAGCAGTGGTAATGAAAGTGGTTTAGAAAGCAATGCACATGCTATGGCAATTAAGAACCTAATGCACATGGCCTAGTGTTTGGACTTGCTGTGCATGATAGCCTAGCACCCACACGTGGCAACAAGACAAGAAATGTGATATATATATATATTACTTAAGAATGAGATCATTCCATGTTTGTGGCCTTTAGCAATGATAAAGCACCCCATGCAGCACTCTGATACAAGACGGTGTCAATAATCTAAATGTCCCCTTTTAAACAAGGCCTCAGCCCTGCCTCTTATAAATTCTGCAAATAATTGGAATTGGAACGTAGGTTTTAGAGGGAAACTCTACATCCTCAACAAGCACTCTGCTCTCACTTGCTTTTCCTCAGCCCCCCAAGTGAACGAAGCACATGGAATGGAATCACCACAGACTGAACCCATTACGGCCCCTCCATGGCTATTACAGACAAACCCCCAGTGCTTATTTCCTCCAACAGTGATACAGTGAGATCGTCTGAACGCTTTCAAGGTTCGGTGTGGAGATCGAAGCAGGGATTGTGGAGGGATTGGTAGAGGTTTTATGGGCCATTCCACAGTGCTCCAGACCTGTTTATCCAGACGGTGAAGCCGCTGGATATCTGCCCAATGTTTGGAGGACATGAACTGGTTTGGAATGATTGGACATTTGATAGAGTTTCAGTGTAGAGGGATTCTCGTTTTGAATCCTTTATTCTAAAAATATTTACATTTATACATTAGTATCAGTACTGTCTCTATTTAATGTTGGGCTTTTATATACTCCAAATAGCCTACTAATAACATGCTTGAAATTCAGGTCAGATGTGTTTGCTTATTTCAAAATGTGTGTGGGTGGATGTGTCCATGTCTGCGTGTGTCCGTCTGTAAGACAGATGATTGTTTGTAGTGTGTTTTTATTTTTTTTTATTTTTTTTTTTTTTTAAGGGTATGTGTATGTTTGAGTATCTATGCATGTAGCTGACGTGTGAATGTGCCCTGTTTTATTTATTTATTTTTGGGGCATTTTTAGGCCTTTGACAGGAAATTCGAAGGCATGAAAGGGGAGAGAGAGGGGGAATGACGTGCAGCAAAGGGCCGCAGGTCAGAGTCGAACCCAGGTCCTCTGCGTCTAGGAGTAAAACTGCATATGGTCGCCCGCTCTACCAACTGAGTGTCTGAGTGTTTTTGAAGATCAGTGGGGTTATTGAATCCAGATTTTGAAGTGAAAAAATGGGGAGAAAGGGCACTTCATCTCAGCCTCTGACAGGATTTAGAGGACTGATGGAGGACAGACGGAGGTGCTTTGTCCTCCTTTCATGTGCTCAATCCTGCTGAGAAAGAAGCAGTAGGGAAGGTTTCTGTATGTTTGGAGTGGGGGTACAAGGATGGATATTTAAAAGAAACCCAACAACCATTTGATGGATGTGATGTACAGAAGAATCCATGTCTCTCTCAGTTTACACACTATTTCTTTTTCTAGCTACGCCAGTGATGTGGCTCTAGGGAATGGATGACAATATTGGTGTGTCAGTCGGTCCCTCTCTTTGGACAAGACGGAGATTTGTTAACAACTATGTGGTGGATGGCCATGAACTTTGAAATGCATGGTCCGTGTAGAATGACTTTGGGGATCCCATGACTTTTTTTATATAGCGCCACTGCGAGGTTATGGTTTTGATTTGAAATATCTCATCAGCTACTGGATGGATTTCTTTTGTCGGAATAATCAGAAAAATTAGTTTTTCAACTCACACTGCATTAACCTTATGAGATGGGTCATGCCTTGGCGGAGGTCTGCACTCTCCGACTGCCCTTTTTAGTTTATTTGTAAAATTGTACAGGTAGCCTAATACATGTAATACTACAGATGTTTACCATCATTTATTATATATATATATATATTTTTTTTTAAGTAAAGGAAAAATAAAAACACAATAACCCAAAAATTCAGTCTCATAATCCAGGCTTCCTTGCAGCTTCCAAATGTAGGCTGATTGAGTGAAATGTTTCCTTCATTGCAAACATATTGTGAATCACAATAGTTTACGTGTTTATTTGTTAGTTCGAGATCAGATTTGTGATCCAAATGATCACAAAGGCTAAATATACATATCGAGCTAGATTCTGAAGCTGTTTAAACATATTCAGAAAGATATTGAGTCCAGAAAATGAGGTCGGTAGCAACTACAGGCGACTAAAGACATCATCTCAACTTTCAGTTTGGGACTGCATGTTTTACTCCTAAGTGTAGGCTGTAGTCAAGTACTATGTGAGTCTTTGTATGTGCACATGTGTACGAGAATGTGATTAAGACCAGCAGGGCAGGGGAGTGTTCTTTCTTCAGAAATAGTTATGCTAACAGATGTGTTCATTTGAGAATGGGGCTCACAGCATGTACTTTCTATTTTAGCGGACAACCTTCTGTACACTCATGCTGCTGGGAAGGCCCTCTAGTCCTCCTGGAAGAATTGGTCAATGACTTCACAGGCAAACAATCTAGACTAGACTTTTTGTTGTTGTTGTTGCTTTTCTGAGAGTTTGACAGTTTGAGTTGTTCCACTTCAGTAGAACGACTTCAATGATTGTACATTTAATGTGCATGTGTGTGGACTACCTACATTTTATTGTTGCTATTCTTTCTATGCCTGTAAAAAATGTGTTTTGTTTCACGGTGCTAAATGCAAAAAATAAATTGTCAAGTAAGTTAACTCTAGTTAACAGGTCACAAGCTATTGTTAAACTATATGATAACTGTTGTTAAACTAAGACAACTGGCTCCTGATATTGGGTCATTGCAGCACCCAATGTACATTGTGTACTATTAATATGATATTTTAATAATATTGCATCAGAAGGCAAGGTCTGAACCTAGAGTTTCAGACTTTGCCTTCTGGTTCCCACTTCAAATACCCATTAGTCAAAACCAACAGATACAAACACAGACCCTCAACCACCTCACAGCTAAACTCAAACAGGATACGGTAATATCAGCATGACCACAAGCAGGCTTGATAAATAAGGCTTTTTAAAATTGTAATCAAGTATTTTTGCTATTTATTGTTGTATTGATCTTGTGTATTTGTCACTGCTGCTCATTACAAACAGATGCCTAGAGTGAGCAACACAGAATATACACATTTAAAACGATACAAAACAAAAAAAACATGAACATGTCAATATCACTATGTATGGCCATATGCAGTAATGTTAAATGAGCGTTTAAAGCAACATACAAGAAGTGCACATGTACAATACATTAGTGGAAGGCTTTATTACGTGGAGCTTCTGTTTTCCTGGCCAGTGTCTCCAGATGAATGCAGTTTGAACATCGAGCCCATTGCCTCCGATAGACCTCTGGTCACATGCACTATGTTGTTTCTGGACACCTGCTCCCCTCTGGCACAGCTTTGAACTTCCTTGTGTGTGTGCGGCCTACAACGTACGTATGTATGTTTGTAAGGGCAGTTAGTAGACTAGTAGTTGGAATGTTGAAAGGTTGTGTCCAACATCTGGAGGTTGACTCCAGCAGGAGGTGGGGAGAGAGACCGTGAAGAAGAGCTGATGGGAGGTGGGTGGGGTGGGTCATTATTCAAACCAGATGAGAATAGCTAAAAAGCTGAGGAATAAAAACTCATTTATTTTTTGTTTTATACAATTTAACTACTAATAATGTACTGCTTAATGTTGCCATAGTCTTGCATTGCCAGATCTTCCTCCACAGTACTGCGCAGGAGGGTCTGGCTAGTCCACACAGCAATCCGGGATGGGAGAAAAACGTGCTCTGGTTTATTGACATTTCTTTAAACCAATCCCAATCGTCTTGGGCGGTGCTAAGTGCCGCCCAGAGCCCCGGTTTCTCTGCAAAATCGCCTCGGGAAGGAACTTGTTTTGGTGGAACGTGTACGTTCAAAAGTTGTTTTAGTCGTGCAACAGAAAACTCAGATTGGACAGATAGTCTACATAGCTGTCTGGATTTACCCTGCAGAGATCTGAGGAGCAGTTAACCATAGTCCTCACAAATCCACCAGAGTTTAAAATTCCAACACAAAGAAAGCGGAAGGTAACAGACATCCGGCCGAAAAGAAGGAAATACGGCGGAATTTCCGGCGGCACCGGAGCAATCCCGGAAGTGGATATAGGCTAATATTGCTAAGAACCAAGGCTTTAAATGTGAGACTCATGGCTCGGTCACATCGCCTGCATTTTGCGCAAATGATTACATACTAATTCAATGCAAAGGCGTGAATTAGTAACGGGCAGCGCAAATCAGGCAAAACTAGCATACTCGTGAGTTGAAATATGTTAACCCAAGTGAGCAATTTGCGTGATGCTGTGTTGCGAAAGCCTATCAGTGTTTAGATTCTCCCTGATGTAAAACAGCAAAATGTGTACCAAATCTGTACCTCAAGTTAAGGCTGGGCGATATATCGATATTATATCTATAATGATATGAGAATAGATAGTCTTTTTTGGATATCGTAATATGACATAAGTGTTGTCTTTTCTTGGTTTTAAAGGCTGCACTACAGTAAAGTGATGTAATTTTCTGAACTTACCAGACGTTATAGCTGTTCTATTATTTCCTTTACCTGCTTAGTCATTTTATCCACATTACTGATTATTTATCAAAAATCTCCATTGTGTAAATATTTTTTTAAAAGCACCAATTGTCAACCCTACAATATCATGGTAATAATGATTTTAAAGTATTCCGATATTTGATTTTTCTCAGCCCAACCTCAAGTAGCGCTGAAGTGGTGGTCATCCAGACGTCCCGTTTGTTTCCTGGCGGATGCGGTGAAAGCTCTATTCTCACATGATCTCCATCAGAGATAACACGATATTGGCACTAGAGAGCTGGCAGGGTAGACTCCGTTTGATGTCCGATCCAACTGGTTCAGACATTTGCGTTCTCACATACAGCTCCGCCGGTTAATGTCTAGATCTCAGGTTTGCAGTGCATGTGTGAAAGGGGCTTTAAAGGGATAGTTCAAACTGTTTGAAGTTGAAGGCGTTTGGGTGGTCTTTTTTTATTTTTATTTTTTTTTTATTTCCCTTTTCTTAGGTGGCTTAAATAGGTTTTGCTGTGGCCGGCAGCAGTTCATTTCTTTGCTTCTATGCCAGTACTCCTGCTGCTTGCTTCTCCAAACTGGGGGTGTACCGACCGCCATCTACTGTAGCTAATTCACTGACCATGGATAGGTACAGTAATACAACTCCACTTCAAACTTTAACTTTTAACATGATGAAAAGAATGATGATGATGTTGACCGTAATGAGTTTCAATGAGATGTCTTTTGTTAACAGTCAGCAAGGTTTATCTGGAATTCTGCTGCGTTTGTCTTATTACTGATGCTGAGGAATAGAGGCAAACGAGGCTGAAGGGACGTTTTGGGAGTGGCGGAGGAATCCTCTGGCAACGCTATCGTACTGATAAACAGGTGTCTGTCTGCTCTCCTCCCACTCTTCTTGATTTCTAGGACATAGCTGGACCCACTAGACTTCTGACCACTGGACACGTTACACAAGAAGACACAAACAATACTTTTGTGTTTGTGCGTCTTTCCAATAGTGGATGTGAATAGCTGGATGTGGGTTTGTCATGTGGTTTGAGAGATTGTCTGGTGAGTCTCAGCTTTGGTTCCCAAGGCCAGTGAATGAAAATGTGCACATTTTGGTTCTTATCATTTATTTATGGAGATGTGTGTCTGCATTCGCTTCGAGAGAAATACTACAAAGAGTAATAAACACCTACAAATAGTTAAAACTGCAATAGTGTTGGCAGCTATAATAAGGCAATGGCTCCAGTCTTCTAGCACGGATGGGAGGATTGCTTAATATGTGTTTGGATATTTGTTAGATCCAAAAATAATATGACTCTGTGTCCCGAATGTGTGTGTGGATTCCAGCATAAACACCTGCTCATAGTGCCCTGAAAACAATCTCAAGGACACCCTGACACAGCCAGTTTGCCAGTGTGGTGTTTTTTTTCTTTTTTTTTCTTTCTCTGAAGTCTCCATTTTCTGCAGGCTGTTTATGAAACGGCTCACTCATGTTTTAGTCTTGTCTCTGAAGAGAATGCCATGAGAAAATGGGTATGCTGCTGACGCAGAGGTCCTATCTCTGTTGGTGGAAGTGACTAACGGCATATAGTCACCAACTTTATATAATCAGCAGCCTCAGTTTGCACTGACTCAAACCATGAAGAAACACAACAAAAATAACTTCATGATACTGTATACACAGACACACAACAGCCTATATATATATATATTTTTTTTTTTGGGGGGGGGGGACTATTTATCTGCGTAGACTACCTGATATTGGTATGTATAGGTATTAATTGGCTTGTTTGTGTGTACCTGCATTACTTCAATCATAAAAAGCATGCTAACATCTGGAATAACACAGCTTTTGACGAAATGTATTGGACAGCACTAACTTGGCTAAACAGTCTTTAAGCTTGTTTGGAGTTACACTTTGGTGTGTTGTATGAGAGGGTGAATGAGTGTGTAATGTGGTACTTATGTTCTGTGGTTCTGTGTTTGTGGACCGAGGACTAGAAGCGGTTATGAAAACAGCGTTACCCAGAGTACAGCTCTCCTGGGTCACAGGTTGCTGCCCCAGGGGGTTGTGGGATAGGCTGGGCCACTGTAGGGTGTGCGCGCATGTGTGTATCCGACCATATGTAGTAGAAGTGAGGTACATATGTACCACTAGGCCAGATGCCAAGTCAACTTTGGTGAATTTTAGGATGTTAGCCTTAGCAGAGTAACCTTAAAAGGTGGTTTGTAATCAAATGAATGGACATGCAGTCTTGTTTCCATACAGCAGATGGTGCCACAATGTCTAAGAAGTGGGCAAGAATGCCATGTGCAGCCCGCCAGCAAACACTCATGTGATATTACTTCAAAGAAGAGTAGGGAAAACAGACAACTCAAGAATTTATCATAATAATTAAATGGCCTGTCTTTTTGGCTCTGGAATTTACTTCATCCACTACCCGCTATCTGTATTTCCACACATTCCCCTAAGCCAACCTCTGTGTTTCATTATTTCTATTCTGCCTTTGGTTTCAGTTCTGTCTTTCATCACAGTACAGAATGCTCATAATCCCTCTCTTATTTCTGTTATCTTGCTAAATACCTCATACTCTGCCTCATTGTCTTCTCTAATGCTCTCTGTGTCTTTCTTGTTCTCTTTTTCCTCCAGACCTTCTAGTAACATTACAATTCTTCACATCTGGGATGCACCTGTCACAGCGAGAAGTCAGTTTTCCCATGAGACGTCAGTCTCTGAAGTTAAAAACAAACCCTCACTTCCAAATTTAATAAATATAAATATTTACCTGCATGAGTTATAGTGTACAGGACAGGTTTTGGAGTAGTACTTTTGAGCTGTGTTTTCACTCGGATGTTATTATCCAAAATGGGAACATTGAGTACAGTACACATAATGTATATTGATAACAGAAAGGATATGAAGAGAAATCAAATATACACATTAAAAACCAATAATTTGAAGATTTAAAAAGTGACAGAGTGTGAGAGTTTAAGGTGAAGAGTCTGAAGCAGCAACATTAAATAAGTTCAATTCAACGTCAAAATACATAGTATTACCCTGCAGAACAACACAAGTATTTTATATGACATCCCTATTGGCAGGAAGGCATCATTTGTCAGTGCCTTCCAAAACCATTACATGTCACTGTTTCAAAAATAAAACCATTTTCTGAACTGACAACGCAATGGGGAAGAGTTGTTTAATTTTAGGCATAAAAAATGACCTGGTAAAGGTTATAAAATGATTGCAAATGGTTAATGACCCATCCAACCACCCTACACGTGTCCCTCGGTAGACTCTGTGGCAACAGGCCTTTCTAACTTGAATATAAACATACAGTATGTTACACAGTCCCTGGAATATACCTTTTGTAACTCCCAAGTTTGGTGTATTTCCTGTTTTAAATTCACCTCTATGGGTTAATAAATCCTAACAGCAGATGTGTAAAACTTTTTCAAGACAAATTCCATAAGCCTAAAACCAACAAGCCTTAGTGTTTGTTTGCCTGTGTGTTAATTGGTGGGAGGCCAGTAAGGGAACATGCCTTTGCTGTATTTGTGACTAAATGGCTGGCTGGGGCGTGGCTAGAAGTGGACAGTGCCAGGAGCTGTGGCACATGGTGGGAACTGGGCTACAGTGGCCAATGACTGAATTGAAAAATCAAAAGGACATTACGCCCTATGCCGTTTTTGTAAAATCGCATCGCGATTCATTTAAAAAAAAAAAAACAATCTTAACTGGTTGTAATCTTAACACATTTCTATCGATTTTAAACCGATTCACAGTGCATGGTTACATCCCTAGTATAGAAGGAAAGGCTTGTTTAGTGATCAGCATTGAAAATCAGTGCCAACATTATCCCTTAGCCCTTACTATCCTCTTCTTTCTGCTATCTTTTCCTTTAAAATCATTTCCTCATGTCAACGCCAGAGAACATAAACCTGGCGACCATGAAAACAGAGAGAGACACAGAGGGAGGGGTGGGTACAGTGACTTGTTTCTATTAAACCAAGGCCAGGGCATTGTTTTACAAAAGGAAAGATCTGCAGCCTCTTTTGCTCTGTGTATGTGCTTGTGTGTGCACGCATGCTAAAATGTCACTCTGTGCTTGCAATGGGAATGGTGGAAATTACACATTGATTGGAAAGCTGCTCTCTGCCCCCTCTATTGTTGAGCTGCCAATCTGTCTGCATTCAATAATAATCAGTGTGTGTCTCTGTGTGAACTGGAGGCCACTACGCAGCCTCTTCTATAATAAACATTAAGGAGGGTGTTTTAACAATCTAAGACACACAGACGCAGGTCAGTGTTCTGATGACGTCTATGCCACTTTGCCTTTTTCCCACAGTTCTGGAAGACTTCAGACGTGGGAACAGGGATCACTGATTAAACCTGATACATACACATGCTCACACAAAAACACACATTATCTCTCTGAACAATTTGATACTGTATCTTGTCCTTCGGTGTAAGTGATGTTTTAAAACACTTGGACAAACCGTAAAGGTAAATGTGCTGTATTTGCTGAGTTTCTACTTTCTTGCAGCCGGTGTGAGAAGCTGACGTTTTGAAACGTTTTCATGTTTTCATTCTGAATTCAGAAAATGTTCTTAATCAGTAATCTTTAAAATGATAGTCTTGGTTGATTTGGCAATACCTGTGGTTACAGGGGCTAACGGCCAGGGGCGTCGGACTGGGGGGAAAAAGGGGACTGGGCCCTCATGTGAGGAGGGCCCAAAAAGATACTAGAATGAATAGCTGTGGATGCGGGGAGGGGCCCATAGAAAATGCCTTTCTAAAGGGCCCAGAATTTTGTGCTACGCCCCTGCTAACGGCAAGTGCATTTTTAAAGAGGTACTCCAGTGACGCATTTCCATAACGTTGCGGGACTCACCAGCAACAGATGAAGATACTTAAAGTTACTGTTGTTGGTCACCATACTGTAAGTCAAGACAGGAGGGAAAGGTCAGAGCGAAGAGGGGCGGAGCATTGAGAGAGCAAAACTTTCCCGAAGAGTTGCATAGCTGCAAAATTTCTCAATTCAAAGGCAGAACAGTATTGCATGAATAATAACTGTTCTTTTGTGCTCGTGATTCCCCTATAGCTGCAGTTTATTTTTGCTAACTTCTACTTTAACAGTCGGTTATTGAGTTCTCATGCCGGGCCAACAAAGCACCCACTGAATTAGATTGAGAGACTGAGCGTGAGAGAAGGAGACCATGTTGTAGACAATGTAAGGGATTTGTCAAGACCAAGAGAGTACAAAAAGAGCAGTGAGATGTGAAAGCGTGATTGGGAAAGATGGGAGAATGAGGGCTTTCTGGTGTGTGAGAGACCTAATTGAGTTAACGGACATCAAGGATGAACTGGAAAATGTACGGGGAGTTGCACCACCACCAGTAGAGGATTTCTGTCCTCACAAACACACTGCTTAAGTGTTTTTTTATTTATTGGAAAGTAGTTTGTATCAGAAAACATTTGATTCCATTTCACCTAACTTGCAAAGCGGTGCCATGCTAAATGGTACATATGGTTGCAAAAGTCTGCTCTTGGGAGGATGTTGGCTAAATTAGCTGCAAACTGTTTCTCTCATGGCCACAATCCATCTGCTGCGTTCACAGTAAGCTGTGAAGGGAACCATGTAGCCTAACCCCAGGGAAGTCAACTTTAATGTGTACTGTCTGGAACCTCCATTATGTCTGAGATGAAATAAACCATAAAACCTATTGTGTATTAGTGGAACACCATTCTTCATTTTTTTTCAATCAGTACACAGCAAGCAAACTTCTTCTTTGGCCTTTTCATGTACATGTGTTTGAATTGACACCTCTATGACAGTGCAAACACAAACTCAACATTGGACTTTGTGGCAGAACAGTTGCATTTCATTGCTTTAGACTGTGTAGATGATGTTAAACAAAAGTTATTAAACAGTAAAAGTTTAATAATAGTTGTCTTTATCATAGCGATAAGATAAAGATCAGTTATTCATAATGGAATATTGATTTGATGAAATAGAATATTTGCATATGATTTAGGGATAGACCAATTATCGGCCCTGGCTGATTATCGGGCCCTTTTTTTGGCAGTTTTGCAGATTATCTGTATCAGCGTTTTGCCTGATAACTGATAAAGTTAATGAATTTAAAAAGTGCGCTCCTTTGGCTCGGCGACAGCTCTGTGTCTGTCCTTCTGCTTCGGTTTCACTCACCACTGAGTCTGACTTAATGTCCCGCCCTCAACACTATCTGACAATCTTTTACTGTGTATTATGTTGACTGTTTCTAATTTATTAATTCCAAAATCTTAATTTTGACTTAATTTTCACTGTATATGTTATTGCTTCCAAATATCGGTTATCTGTTTTATTAAAGGGATATTTCACTGTTGGAAAGATAAATATATCTTTTAAATTGGGTCACTCATGAAGTAGAAATGTGAATTTTGGTGGCTTCTAGGCCAAGAAAAGCCAGAAAATGTGTTTTTGGCTCATGTGGATGAAAGACATCAAATCCCAGAATGCACTTGCTTCGCTGCTTTAGCGTCTACTCCCAAGCCACGCCTACCGTTTACAGACACAGTGAGACAGTCAACTCAACTTTAGTGTGTTTTATTGTCATTTCAACCATATATATGAAACATCGTTTCACCGTGGCTCAAGTGGTTACGCAATTAAAATATATAAAAACGACATCATATAAAAATGACATAAGAAACAGGCTACATTTAGTGCACACACATATGCTCCGTAAAGTTCAGCTAACACATGGCTAGTAGCATGAGCGCTTGGTGGGCTATAAACAAACACAGCCATAAATTTGCATGGAATGTAGACTGGTTGGCATTTAACGGTCACAAACTCCACCAGCAGTTAGCAGTTAGTTGGATACAAGCACCCCATTTCTGCACCAGGCAGTCCGTGTTAACACAGCCCACCTCCACTAGCTAGTCTTACCCGGCGACAGAACAGCCAGCCTGGTAGCTGGATAGTCCGAGCAAAAACAACAGTAGTCTCTGAACTTGCGTTGGGACTTTCGTTGAAGTTGGATGTAGTCCAGTTTGTTGTCTAATGAGCGGACACTTGCAAGCAGGATTGATGGAACAGGTGGCCGGCTATCGTTAGCTTTCCACCGGCACACTCGTTCAATGTTCCCTGCTGATGATGTCCCTTTACCGGCCAGATGCATCGAGCAACGCCGCTGGTCTCCATACCCGGCGGGCGAAAATCGCGTAGTGTGTCGAGTATTCCGTCTGTAATAAAGTGTCCTGCATATTCTCAGATCTATACCAATGTATCCCGGTGGTACACGTGTGCGGTAGTTTGGATGCACATAATTGTTGTTCTAAACTTTCCTTCGGGATGAATAAATCTATCTACACGTTTTCTGCTGAGAAGCCAGTAAGCGAGGATTCAAGATGGCTGACGCTCGTTTTGGTTCGGGAATCTTCGTGTAAAGGCGACAGTCCAACCCCCTATGGGCGGGTTGAAAACATGCGGAAGTAGCTTCTACTACTGGCTGTAGTCCATTGCCTCTGGGCAAAAATGCCTCCGATGACGGAAAACGACGATTTTTGCGTCATCAGAGGCTTTTTTTCCCAGACCCACAATACAGAGATCTCTCGTCTCAGGGGGACATGAGGAAGGGAAGCACAGTCATTCAAAAATACTACCGTGTTTCTGCTGATACAAGGCTTCATGCTAAATCGGTGAAGTATCCCTTTTAACTAGTAATAATCAGTATTGGTATCGGCCTTGAAAAACCAGTATCGGTCGATCCCTAATATGATTGTAAGGTAGTGTAGTTCATGGTAAACTTGGAGCGCCCCCGTATTCTAGTGATTAAAACCCAGACCATAAACTGCAACATCCCTGTTTCAAGTATGGTTGGTTGTGAAACTTTGTTGCATGTTGTTCTCTTTCCTGTCATCTCTCTACTGTCGCTACTTTCTGATAAAGTAAACGCTGAGACACAGAGGGCCAGATGTAACGCTTTTGCGCCCACTTCAGGCATATTTGTTTCGCAACGTGTGCGTAAAAGCATGGCGAGGTATGTACAAACAGGCCGCACTAAGGTAAAAGCGCAGACTGCCTGTCGCGGGGACTGAAAAGGGAAAATTGTGCTTTTCAGTGTCATGCATATGCGTTAGAGGATGGATACCCGAACCGAGCCCATCGGGACCTGGTGGTACCCGACGGGCCAGGTTCGGACAGATATTTAGAAATGATGTTCGGGTCGGGCTCAGTCACATCAGCGCGATAAGGCATTGAACATTTTAATGTTAATGTTAGCTGATGCGCTCATCTGTTGACATTTCTGAATGCCTTCCTACAAATGTACATGTGTCATTAGTATGAGGAAAAAAATGAGATTTTAACTGTCGGGCTCGGGTCAGGCTCGGACATAAATATGCGGCCCGATCCGCGCTCTCATATGCATTCACGGGAGGGTCAAGGGGAAAGTGGGAGTTACCCATAAAGAGATGGGAGGAGAAGCGTATAGTACGGCTAATTACGTATTCCACGGTATGTACAAAAACCGCCCGCGTGCCTCTATTTTGCGGTGAAAATTCTCTGCCTCTTGAAAGCAGGTGTAAACCTGGAAGCGGGTTTCCTTGCATATGTCTCCTGGTGAAATGGCAGCAGTAATCCGAGCAAGACGAAGACATAGGCCAGACATGAGCTGAAAAGATTTTTGCCACAAGGATCACACTTTTTCAGTTGAGTGAACACAAAGTCATTAAGCAGCCATTCAATATTACAGTTACAAAGATGACATTGAATCTCCGACTTAGCGTTCACATTCCATTCCAGCAGTTGTTAAACCTCTTGCTACATTACAAATATTGGCATCAGGATCATTTCAAACAGTCATAGCATTAGCTAAGTTAAGTTCGCAAATGTACGTACATCTGTGCCAAAAGTGTACACTGCTGTGAAAATAGAAGTTTATAGAGAAGATGTTTTGAGGTCTTATTTTATGGATTGGAGTGAAACCCTTGTAAGGCATATAGAGTATTTTGTGTGAGGGGAATATAGTGATCCAAAAAGTGGTTGTTTTTTCTCTCTTGTTGCTCCACTCCACCTCTTCCAGTGGTGTCACCCACTGACAAAATAAATGGCTTGCTGTTGCACATTCCCCCCCCCCCCCCCCCCCCCCCCCCCTCTTTTGATGCATGTCAACATTGTCAGGGAGCCACATTGTCCTGGTGGTTAGAAATACCGTCCTGTAACAGAAAAGTAGCTGTTTTTATCCCCTTTTAAAAAATCATAGTTTCCTGTAACAGAGGAATTTTTTAAAAGTGGTTTTATATAAACAATAAATATTTCCCTGCACCTCTCTTATTGCAAACCAAATTCCTACAGCGTAGATCTAAATAAACACGTTTTAGGTTACTTTTGGTTTTATGTATTACCCTTGGTTAGCAACACAAATTGTATTTTTTTTGGACAGTTAGGGGCAGTGCAGTTATAGACCATCACTAATATGAAAAACGTTAAGTCTGAAAGAAGAACATAATGTTGCACTGAGTCAGGTTTTGGAGCTGAGAGATCATTCCATGCAGAGCAATAGTTGCAGAGGTGTGTGTGTGTGTGTGTGTGTGTGTGTGTGTGTGTGTGTGTGTGTGTGTGTGTGTGTGTGTGTGTGTGTGTGTGTGTGTGTGTGTGTGTGTGTGTGTGTGTGTGTGTGTGATGCTCACTGTAAACATAACCCTCAACTCCAAAACATGTTTTTCACTACTGTGTACTGGGCACACATGAGAGAGATTTGGACAGAATACACACACAGTGGTTGCCGGTTAGATCATAGAATCCACCAGTGGTCTTGTTTACTTTGGCCCCTGTGTCTCTTTCTTTGTTATCTCTCTCTCCATCCCTTTACTTTGTTATCCATCCCTTGGTCCATCCTCTCTCCTTACTCAACGTCTGGCTGTCTTTTTCACACGATCAAAGGCTGAACCCCTCCCTGTACACAATCATTTTCATCATTTTCATAAGAATGAGACGTTGGGGGCTTAAAACACCAATAAACCACACACACACACACACACACACACACACACACACACACACACACACACACACACACACACACACACACACACACACACACACACACACACCCCATTTGGAGGGTGAGTGTTCTGAAGTGGAGTGGATGTGTTTGGTCCAGATCTTTATATTGTTTTTAATCAACCATCATTTTCTTTAAATTCTTTATTTTTTACTTCCTCGCTTTCTCCCCTCAGTAGTTCGCCCTGCCCTAAACTCACTTCTGGCTCACTCTATAAAAACAAAACCTTTTTGGCTTATCCTCACCATCTGTTCTGCAATCCCTTCAAACTTTCCAAACTTGCTCTCACTCACTCCTCATGCACAGTATGATTACAGTATGTTGATTAAAAAAAAAAAAAAGTTAACTACCCAAGCCCACAGCAGCTGTATTAATTTTAATGTGGATTGCACAATATCTTGCCGTAGTGATAATGTCAATGGATAACCCCGCTGCGCTGCACGCCAATATGAGCAAATATAAAGTAGAAATTAAATAATGGCAATATACTGGCTATATTTTTTTGTTTCCCTGCAATGGGTGAATTATTCTTAATCAGTTATCAGCCAATACAGAGAAGCTGATATTCTCCCACAGGAAACCAGGCCAGGCGCCACAATGGAGTGACTAAGAGGGCTGTTAAAAATTTCCAGGGAGAAATTTAAATAAAATACAATTCAGCCTAACTTTGGAGCCTTCACGACAAGCTAGCAAGTCATGGTTGGTACCAATAGATTCCTTACGTCTGGTTTTATACACACCAATATAGTACTCACTCTTGCCTTAAAACTCAGCCTCTGAAAAAACGTTAAGTTAAACAGAGGCAACAAAAAATACGGGCTTAGCCCCCTTAAGACCCCTCATGGCGCCGAGCCAGAATCAGATGCTCCTTTAGGAGTATAAGTGAGAGATTTTCGGAGGCTGAAGGATTCCAGTTTAAATAAACCAACCACTTTCTAATCAGACAAGGCAATCACAGCGGTGAGGCAGGTAGGTATTTGCACATTCAGCACTGAGTCTGAGAACACGCATACGCTCCCAAAAATGTATGTGTTCACCATTATGATTATTGCACACACAAAGAAACAAATGTAGAGTAGCCTACACACACACACACACACACACACACACACACACACACACCTGTGACCTGTCTTATTGTCCACACAATGTGACTGTCCGAGCACATCTTTGTCTCCACAACTGGATCCCACCAACCATGGAAATGCAAAACTATCGCTCCACTACCATACAGTATATGTCAGTGCTGTGGTTTTGTTCTACAAATCTCCTTTTGAGGTTACCTCTTTTTAAACCTGCTCGGAGTTTAAAACCCTCACGAGTTATTACAACAGAAGGAGTAATTGAGCCAACAGTTTTAACTTAATACTGCAAATCATACCATGATCCTGCTAAGCAATCATGAGTTCCAGGCCTTTGCTGCAGTTTAATAATGCTCCTTTGTCTGAAGAGGAATCTAGCACTCAGCAGTGGTGATAGCATCTGAACTTGGCAGATGCTTTGTGTGTGTGTGTGTGTGTGTGTGTGTGTGTGTGTGTGTGTGTGTGTGTGTGTGTGTGTGTGTGTGTGTGTGTGTGTGTGTGTGTGTGTGTGTGTGTGTGTGTGTGTGTGTGTGTGTGTGTGTGTGTGTGTGTGTGATTGCCATGAAAGTGTATTTTAATATTTATTTATTTATTTTTTTTTTTTGTCCATTTATATGAGAGTAGGTGTGTATTTTGGTCTGAGAATGTAAATAATTTTTTCGGAGGCTCATGTATATGGGTGTTAGTGTCTACTTTTCTGTGGTGTGACTGCTCTCACAGGGTGTGTGTGTGTGTGTGTATATGGGGGTTTATGGTTGGTTTATGTGCACATGAAGTGTGTGTGTGTGGTTATGTTGGCAGGGTGTGTGTTGTGCTAGTCTGGCCCCAGTGGTTTTACGATGTATATCAGACAGCTGCTTGGTCCAGCATTTAAAAGATCAGAAATAGAGTTGTTATTCTAGCAAAATGGTAACTGTGAGATACAATTTCACACACGCACACCCACACACCAGTGGACTGTACTGTATGTATGTGTATGTATGTATATATATATATATATATATATATATATCACACACACACACACACGTATACCGTGCACACTCTCACAGACTGGCACGCGCACACAGCGCCAGTTGCTTCTGTTCCAGCTTTCCCTTTTCTTGATGCATTTCTCGGTCTGCGTTGACCCCTTAGCTGAGCGGTCAGATACATCTCAGGGGATGTACTCTACCAGCTGAGTTTTCCTTGAGTTGTTGACTTAGCAACAGTAATTGGTCTGAATTGAACTTCATGGAGGCTTTTCATGGAAAGGTATTCACCGCAGATATTTCTGACTCTGCTGCTTGGGGGATTTCGCTCCCCAATATTTTGGTTTTATTCACCACCTCAGGCTGTTCAAAGGAGGAATGTACATGAATAACTGTGCGCACACAATTATTTTCTGCAAATGTAGTGTTATGTATTATGACCTAAGTCTTATTGTTTGTTATCAAATATAAATGTCAGTCATAAAATAACCTTTTTTTTCTTTCTTTCATTCCTGCCAAAAAACTTTTGGCACAATTCTGCACATTTTCTCCAAAAGCAACACTATTTGTGTGCCCAGAGCATAGAGAGATACACACACACACACACACACACACACACACACACACACACACACACACACACACACACACACACACACACACACACACACACACACACACACACACGAGCGCACACATGCACAAACACACATTGAGCTGCAAGTCATGTCTCAGTCAATGTAAACTGATCCTTGTCATCTGGTTTTGGTTTAGATATAGCCCATTTCAAGACTGATTTGATCTAAGTTCACCCTGTGGTGTTTCTGTGCCTCTATGACTCACTCACACACTGCTTTTCTAGCTGCACATTGTACACAAACTCACATACTTGCACCGGTAGTAAGAGAAAAAGAGACATTTCCTGCGCACTCCTGTCACTTGACCCCGTGTCTCAATATGTTAATCATTTCCTTCTGTATAATCCAATGAAATGGTTGAATTCACTGACTTATTAGATTAGTCAGACTGGTGTCCATGGCAGTGAAGCAACAGCAGCATTGTATCTGGACTCAATTCAGTGGAAGAGTGCTTTCATCAGACTCTTACTCTTTTTTTTTTTCAATTCATAAAATTGATGTACATTTCTACCTCAAACTTAAAACCATACAGAGGAAGTGTTTTTTTTTTTTGTTTTTTTTAAAGTTTGGGAGTCTAAATAGTCCTTTAGTTTTTTAACTATGAATGTTTGCACAAAATGAATGCCATTCCATCTAATAGTTGTGTGTAACAAAGTGGTCAAACCTTTAATACATGAAATTTGTCTTTTTCAGGAGTGAGGAATATCCATATCAATTTGCTTCTCATTTAAACTTTGAACCCTACAGTTCATTCCCTTGACCTCAGGGACGGCCCCAAATGTCTTCTTCCTGTCTACTTAGACTAGAAAGTAATTGGGGCTCTTGTTGCCCCAAGGCTAAATTAGACAAAATGGATATGTGGTCATGCTTCACAACATTAGATGACACATTGTGGTGAGGGACAGCTGCTGTGTTTTATAGCATGCAAAGTATCCAGATGAATGGATTGAATGGAGTATTTACATTGACAAGACTATCGAGAGAGAATGCACACACCTCTTGTTTTGATATCATTAAATTATCCACCTTCACTTCTTTACCTTTTTTTTCTCTGAGTTATAAATGTCCCACTTCAACTCCCCTACAGCTCTGGTTTAACAACCCCACAGTATAATTTCTTCATGAGCTGTTTGCAGCACTGGGATCTGATTGGCCAGTTGTCCCTTTCATGAGGGCCTGTGGGCATGTCTGTTTGTGTCGGTGAATGTATGTGTTTCTGTGTCTATGAAAAGGAGCATTGAGAGTAGGAACAAGTGGTAGACAACATAAAACAGAAGATAACATGTGACCTACCCAGTGGAAGGTAATAAAGAAAATTGAGAGAGGGATACTCAAGAGTGGGTGAAACAGAAAGTGAGAAAATGGGTGTTCGCTGTGTGGCTCTATTTTCTATAATGAGATCCTGACAGCTCTTTGTTTGTCCTCCTGCACCTGGCTGCCTGAGAGGCAGATGGTGTGTGTGTGTGTGTGTGTGTGTGTGTGTGTGTGTGTGTGTGTGTGTGTGTGTGTGTGTGTGTGTGTGTGTGTGTGTGTGTGTGTGTGTGTGTGTGTGTGTGAGAGATCCACATTCACTGTTAGAACGGAGATCTTTAACTCAAACCTTTATTACTTTTTATTGCCCTATCAAGCTAATTCAAATAATATTCCAATTACAATTAGATCAGGTCATGGCACAGTGAATATTTAAGGATTTTGTATACAATAATTAACTACTTGAAATAATGAACACTCAGAAGTTTCCATTGGAGCAGCTGGAAGTTATTTCGCCCATCTTAGAGGCAATTGGTCACTACCATAAGGTTATCGGCAAACAGGCCTACACTAAATTATGTGTCATTAATCTGTCGGAGAGCCAAAGTAAACAAGTTAGCTGTTGCTAGATTTTTCTCTTCTTAACTTGACCTCACAGGAATAAAATTACAAGGAAGTGCACAGACATGTTCTGTAGGCACATACTGCGTATAAATCCAGCAGTTGTGTTCCCAGTATATGAGACGCACACCACTGATGCACACACAAATTACGGCACTAATCCTTACAGGATATGAAACCAACTGATATAAACTGACTAGGTAGTTAAGGTGGTACTGCCCCGCTGGCTGAGGCAAGGGATGAAAGCAGACTACGGTTTCAAAAATAGATGCAAAATAGTCAATTGTTTTTATGTTAGACTATGCACTTTCAAAGGGCTTTGTAACTAAAAGACATACAGTATTGTTGTTTTTTTCTGTTTAGGGCTCACTGGACAGGTGTCATCTTTGGCATTTGACATAAGCAGGTAGCATAAATTGAAAATGCCCGCTGATGATTGAAACAGAGTTGAGTCATCGTGAAATTTGCGTGCTGTGCAACCAAAATAAGCTAAAAAAAACTGTCTAGCTGCAAAGTTGAGTGATATTTCTCTGTGGGTTAGTCCCAATCTCCTTGGGACATAATTATCTATTTGGGGTCATGGAGGGGCATTTAACAATCTGAAAGGTGTAAGTGATGAAAAGAACTTGTCTTTCAAATTGTTAAGATGTCCACTTGGTGCAGGGCTTCCACTAAAAATAGAAATGTATTTAAAATGACCCCAGACAATCCTATTACCACCCACCTCTAATTACTATAGAATGGAGTGTATCTGTGTTTGTTTATGCACATGATGGATGTAGAGGACATTATGTCATCAGCCAGGGTAAACAGTGAGTCATGGCTGGCCTTGGGTGGATTTCATTAACTGGCGAACAGCGCCTATCTTTATCTCAACAATCTGAGAGCCACATGAAGATCCGGACACGGCACGAGAGGGATGAGCAGAAGGAGACTTAACGATGATGTTGAATGAAAGTTGTGCAGACATTTAAAGATGTTAGAAATACGAAATATGTAGTGATAGAGGGAAAGATGGAGATAATGTTAACAAGAAAATGGGGAGACATCAGCTGTGTTTTGTCTGCATTTTCAAAACTCAGAACTCAGCCCCTCCCTCCATCTTCCATCTCCATGGTGATGAGAGAGAGAGAGAGAGAGACAATAAATTTCCCAAAGGTAGAGGTGGTAAATTAATTTCCTATTGCTGACAGAGCTTTGACTGAAGCTCATAACGAGGCCTACAGCGGATATACACATAATCACACACAAAGAGACGCACATACTCGAGCACAGATCCTCTGCAACAGCAAGTTCTACAGAAATATTAAAATGCTTCTCTCAGATATTAAAAATGATTTATCCCTCATTTCCCATGAGTTTTCTCGCTCTTCTCTCACTCGGATACTTTCTCACATGTTAGTACTAAGTTGGCTGCAAATGAATTACACTGTTATGAAGACGCTGTAGCCTGGCGTCGTGACGTGGATAAAACAAACACTGCACACATGACACACATGCTTGTATCAATACAGACAGTCACACTCCCATGCACACTCACAAGTCATTTAGTGACTCTTAAAATGTTATAGTTCCAGAACCTGCATGGTGAGCGTCTTACTCTACGTTGGTTGCTTTGCAATCGAAGCAAACCTAAACCCAAAGAAGTGAAAATTTTGTTTAGCCATATTTTGACTTATTTTGTGTGTTTTTGTGAGCTGGAGGGCAGAAAAGTGAATTATGCTGCAGGGACATCATGTCCTCATACCTAAATGATTTATGTTGTTAGTGCATTTCAACATTGTCTGTTCTGCTGCAGCTTTGGGAAAGGTATTTTTTATTTAGGCATCTAAAACTATGTGGTTAAAGGTGCTGTAGGTAGAATTGCGAAGATCCAGGACTTTGCCAACAAATTTTGATATTGACAACTTCTCAGTCCCTCCCCCCCTTTCTGCTGAAGCCCAAAATGGTCTCCTAAGCCCCTCCCCCCACAAGGGAGAATGAATGCATGTGCATGAGTAGTGATTGACACTCAGTTGGACACGCCTCCCGGCCCTGATTGGTGCATCTGAACAGGGAGCTTTTTGCAAATTGCACTACAGGCTGTAGGTGGTGTCAGAGGAGCCGGATTTGTTTTTAAATGACCTGCTTCATGTAGTTCTACTGGAAGATAGTTTCAGCAAATATGACAGAAAGTTAGTTTTATAAGTCTTACCTACTGCACCTTTAAAGTCAGAGGAAAGATCTCTTTCATGGTTAAAATAAACTAAGGTTGGCTAATTCGTTTAATAAGAGATGGGACACAGTCTTGTCTTTGGTGTCCAAGTCACACACTTTGTAGAGCCACTCATCAGTCCCGACCTCTTTTTGCAGCATTATAAAAAGATCTCTTTAGTTTTCTCTGCTGAGCATAGACATGCTGTATGTTGTTTTAAACACATGACCAGTGCTGTTATTATATTCAAATTACAGAGTCACTTGTGAGAAAAATATGTTGGTTGTTTTTAAGAGTTTGAACAAATTCACTTTTTAAAACAGGATTTTTAGATTTGGACAGTCTCTTAGGAGTGTGGGTGATTGTGCATGATATAAATTCAAGCTAACCATAGCAACTGCACTGTTTGGTTCTTTATGAAGAATAAAACTGCAAAGTTTTTACAGCCGTCTCTCACACCCAGTGTACACGTTGAGTAATAAATACTAAAAGGATTTTCACTTTAATCAGCTTTATAGTTGCCACTGGGCATCTTTTCCATGCTGTGTGACAATATCACATACTGTATTATTCTGTCTGCTCACTTCACTCAAGCTACATTAGTTTACACCGAATACAGTATCCATATCCCACACAAAATGCTAAAATTAAATACAGCAGCTTAAATTCATTCAGACTCAAGACAATAATTTCACTGTCAAGAAAAATGTGATTTAAAAGAACATGCCACCGTTTGTTGAAATGGGGTTATTCACAGTCTCCTCTATATTTATATAGGTGGGCAAACGCATTTTTGTCTCAGTGCAGGCATTGTCTTAGTCCGGCAGCTCCGTCGCTAGCTTAGCTTAGCCTAGTGAATGGAATCCTATGTTGCTAGTTAGCATGTCGTGAGTAAAAGTGACCCAACAACAACAAAAACAAAACCTAATTACTTCTTGTGGCCTGCGTATTCACAACGAGTACATATAGCAATGCAGATTAAGACTAGATGATTTCCTAGGCAGATATTGACTTGGGACTATATTGGGACGAAGCACATAGTTCCTAGGTTGACCAGATTTCCCTGAACTAAAACTGGGACACTTTGCGGGTGACCGTAGTGCTCGTGCACGCTTTTTTTTTTTTTTTTGATTTCAACCTTTTTACTAACAATTTAAACATGTGAATTGTGCCATACATTTTCAGGTCTTCATTAAGGGGTGCAATCGTATACAAAGAGTTAAAAGAAAACATTGCTATTAGACAAATATTGATGTAGCTGAAACAGTGTAGCCAGAATGAGTGAAGTCGAGTCAAACTGCATTTTGAAATTTGGAAGTTCAGTGTTTACTTGCTTAGGGACCGTTCGGTATTTATGGATATATATGCATATTTTTTCATGTAGCTCAATTTGCAGCAATTCCTGAACGTCTGAGAAGTTTTTTGCTTTTTCTCCGCCAGTCATCATGATTCGGTGTAACAACTGCCAGTGTCATTCATATACTGATCAACATTCACGAGGTGCTTTGCATTGACTATTTATGGTTAAAAGTGGGCGTGTACAGGGAGGGGATAAGAGGCTGATTCACGTACGCACACTTGTAGGTAATCTCTGATGTATAAAGGGAACATTGCTTGCAGGTGTGCGTACACACGGTTTTAGAAATCTGACTCTTTTTTTGGCGTACGCCATTTTGGGCTTTTGGGCGTACGTACACTTATAGTAAAGATCCTACACACAGTTAAATAAATGAGACCCTTGGAGAATATTCCCATGACATTAATTATCATATGATTACATTTTCAGATGACACTTGTGTCTTTAAACAGAGATTCATATCAGTCACTTAGAATATTTAAATTGCATTTTCTTTTTTGAAGTTTTAATTGCACTGGGTCCAGTTGGTAATGAAAAAGAGTAAACCAGTTCTATATAAATATAATGCAACCTGTGCAAACATATTACAACTTACACTAGCTTACATAGATTATTGGTAATGGAGAAGTAGACCACATTCTGACTTTGGGATGACCCAAACATGTCTCCTTGTTGCTCCCCTGTTTTTCCAAGTGTGTCTTTATCAGAGGAAAAAGGTTTACGTAGCTTATCTAACTTCTTTGATTCCCAGATGGCTGGCTGATTGTCCCCTTATGTTTCCTGACACATTCTTAGCATATCCTTTACCATAATGGTATAAACGAGAATGGAGCCATACAAACATTTTGTATACTTTTTTTCTATAATCAAATGAGGAAGAGTTCTTGTGAACTAGCTAATTTGACTGTCACTGTTTTCCTGAACAAGATCATCAGCTAAATTGCTACACCATAAAGGTTGATTTCAATCCTTGAGTCTTTCAGTACAAATGTATTAAAAAACTGCACTTCAATTTTTTGTTTTGTGTTTATTGTAAAGATTTGTCAAACTTCAGGACAATATTAAGAGTGATGATCTGCTTAAGGGCAGATTATTGTAATGTGACTGTTCAAAGGGAAATGGTTGAATTAATTGCAGTCCCTGGCATGGTTTTAATTAAAGTGATTAAAAGTTAAAAGCTTCTACACTATTTTTTCCCAGTTAGATGTACCAGAGAAGAGAGCTCTCTCTTTATCTTGCTGTTGTGTATACGGTAAATGACTCTACATTTTACCATTCTTGACATCTCTAATAGCTCCCCATACTTCAAATAAAAACACATCAGGGAAAGCAAAATCTCCCAGAACTGAGTCCAAGGCCTCTGCAAAGTCATCAGGGTTCTTCTTATTTTTACCCGCTTCCACGATGGTGGTTGCCAGCTCGCACACGCTTTTTAACGTGAACATGTGCCAGCCCAGGTTAGACATAGACACAGACAGATTAGACACAATTTTGCCAACAGCACACATAGGCCTACTGCTCACAACATAATGGTGTATCTCAGTTAATATTCATGAATTTTCTTGGTATGTAGCCTATATATCTAAGAAATAATATTAAAAGACATTGAGTGAGTTTTGTGTGGGAACAACTTTATTTTTCAGAATGAAAGCATTCTTTTGGACAATGCACCCACTGAACTTGTGAAAAACTTTGTGAAAAGGTATTTTTCATTGCATGGCACTAAACAAATTATTTAGAACTGCTGCCACAGGCTTGAACTAAAGTTATGGTAAGACCTTACGGCAAGGGTACATTAATTTTGAATTCATGCATGAATGAATTCATGATTTGTGCATTACTTCATTCCTTTATATCTTAGGAATCATCAGGAATTGACATGAGTTCATAGCCTCTCATTCATGACCTCATGCATGAACAACACATCAACTAAAGCATTAGGTAAGGTGGCTACATCATTATGCACAAGTTGTATTCAAATCAGAATTTGCACAGTGATGACATTTTTTTGCAGAAAAATAAATAATCATGATCACGATTAATAATTCATAATGATGTGCCCACATACCTAATGATTTAGTTGTGTTGTTCATGTATGAGGTTACGAATGACAAACTATGAACACGTCAATTCCTGATGATTCATGGGGTATTAAGGAATGCAGTAACACATAAATCATTAATTACATAATGCATAATAATACATATGCCTACATCACTTCATTCATGCATGAATTCATGATAATTCATGTACCCTTACTGTGAAGTGTTACCAGTGTTATTCTAACCAACAACAACACACACACACACACACACACACACACACACACACACACACACACACACACACACACACACACACACACACACACACACACAACAAATGTAATCTCATTTGATAGAGCAGATAGCTTCCTTATTGGAAACATTCATTCCGTACACAGTAGAGTGAATTTGCTCAAGAATCAATTTGTTGGCTGAAAGCCTACTGTGAAATTGCGCACAGGTGTCAGCAAAATTGGCCGACGAGTAGCGTCTTTAAAGTGGGAATGGTCATGCGGTTCCTATCGTCAGTCCATGTGTTGTTCATGAGCGAAAAAGATCCGCTCCACGGGAGCATTTATGCCTGGTAGACACATGGAGAACTGTTGAAGATAAAAAAGTTAAAACCATGCTTAATGTTATGAAAATGATGTACTTGTGGTTTTTATTTAGCCTGCAGCTAGATCTTATCAAATAACTACACTAATCAGCATTTTGCCTGCCTCACCCCAACCCAACCTCCTAAAGAAATGATTAAGTCATGACTGTCAATTTGCATACTAGAGGAGTCTGTTCCTCACAGGAAAGGAAACTTTTGTCTCTGCCTTTTGGGGAGCCATTCCCTGCTGGGCCAGACTGATTAGAACAAAGGAAATGCATATCTCTGTAAACTTGAATAGAATTGGCACTACCTTGATAAATGACCTTTGTCTTGACTTGGAGAAACCTGACAATTCAGAGGTAGGACCCTATCTTGAGAAAACATCTGGCCAATAGGGAGAGATGTCATTTGAGGAACCACCCTCAAACTCTTTAGGATAAATTTGGAAACTTCACAATGATTCAGGACCTGTCCTGATGTAATTCCTGAAGAGGAAGCATGTCATTTCAGTCCGCTGCTGGCAGTGTTGTTTGTTTAATGTTGTATTGTTATTGACTTGTCATTTCATCATGCTGTTTATTAAACCTTTTGCTTAACTTTCAATTGGAAACCCAGCCTTCTCCTTCGTCCTCAGGAATCAAACGATCACGTCTCTTTTAATTTTCTTAACAGAACTGACAAAGGAGACCTACATTTTTGAACGGAATCTCTCTGCTTTTGAAATGCGTGAACATTTCCACCCAGCGCTCGTCCGCTGACTTTCCAGCGGACCTGGAGGGACTGGTTAAAACGAGACAGATAAGAAGAGGCGTGGCAACAATGTTTACAAAAATAACAATTCAATTAAGCTGAACAAAAAATATTCCACTATTCCACAAGGATAGGTGGCTAAATTAACTTAACTAATTAAACAACATGAGATAATATGGAGATGTCTGCTTTTTTCTAACAGAAGTTACAGAGGGGATACACATTATATCAGGCCGTTTTTCACTTGATATAATGTGTATCCCCTCTGTAACTTTTGCTATAAAAAAGACATCTCCATATTATCTCATGTTGTTTATTGAGACCTGGTAAATACAGACAATAACACACATGATGACAGGACAGACCCTTTGCATGTTAGGGGAGGGGATACACATTATATCAGGTGAAGAACGGCCTGATATTTTGTGTATCCGCTCTGTAACTTATAGAGGGTTTTCACGATGCGTCATTAGATGTGTCATCAGACCAGAAGTCGCCATGTTGGAGGTACTCCGCATCACAACAAAGCACAGGCACTGAAGTAAATCCCGAACGGTGTCAAGGAAAATGGTTAATTATTGCCGTGTTTTAGGTTGTACCAATAGGTCAGACCGACAAAAACATTTGGAATATTATCGACTTCCAAAAGTTATTAAAAACCAGGGAGAGGAATGCCAGAAGTTATCAGAGGAAAGGAGGCGCTTGTGGTTGGCAAAGCTCAACCAGAAGCTACGAGGGAAAAATCTGTCTTGTTCGGTCTTTGAAATGAAAATAAACGATTGAGTAACTTGGCTACACCTTGAGTATCACAATTATATCATACAGTTAAGGTTAGGTTGATTAAAGACGTTATTGCATTACTTACTTTGGCCTTCACAACACAACGGTTGTTAATGACTTGGTACTGCATCTCCCTCACCCATCCACACACCATCTGGTTATAAGCCTCCAAACTTTTGCAGGATTTAAGGTCTTCCGCTGTGTATGGGCTCGGCGAAAAAACCAGTTAGTTGACTATATAGGTATATGCAACTGAAGGAAGAATCACCAGGTCGCCATGGGTCCAAGAAGAGGGAGCCAACTTCTGCACCGCCTGTAAACTGTAATTTCTCAAAATATTGCGCCTTTTTTTGTGGTCCAAGTCCTTCCATGCCTTTGCATCTTGGACGCGTTTTGATGAGCTTTTCTTTTGTTTAGACATAAAGTATTAAAGTATCCAAAGTACACAATACTCCATTACTCCATTCAGTTGTTTACACCGAGTGCCTCCAACATGGCCGCGCATCCAGGTTACCGCCCAGAATGGTAGCCGCCTACCTGAGAAAACGTTTTGGAAAAGACGGGCTATGGAACCAACCAACTCTATTTGGGAGGGGAGAACTCCCTCACATGGTACAACCCATGCAGAGGCTGCGGTGTCAGAATGCGGAACGTGTGTAGCCTACTTTTAAGAAAAGATAGACTAACATGACTAATCCTCGACTGGCCCAAAAGTGAAGTGGCCCACCGGGAATTCTTCCGATTACCCACCCCGTGCCTGCTACATGGGTTTAGTTCATGATCGGGCTATAATAAGACTACGTCGGCTATGTAATCGCTGACAACCAGAACAATTTCATAGTGGTTGGTGTAAACCGGGACATTTTAGCGTCACGACAGGCTTTTGTCGGGACTCGGGACACGCAACTTCAAACCGGGATGTCTGGTCACCCTAATAGTTCCTCTTGTGAGAGAGGAGAGTACCTACTTCCAGACGCCCTACTTCCGCGATCAGAATCTAGGGTTGATGCGCAAGATGCACAGGCCTCCTCTGAGCAGGGTAGGTCCAGAGGTTGGGGATGGCAGAACCGCTCTCATCCAGCACCCAGGGTACAGATAAGCTATGGCCTTGTCTACACAACAGTTATCCAAACCCCTTTGTTTAGTCTTAAGGAAGGAAACACATGAATAAAACCTAATTGATAACTTAAACAAATGACCGCTAATGTTAAAGAGGGTAAATTAATATATTTAATGGAGAATAGAAAAGAATAGACTAACATGACTAATCTTTTTTAGAAGTAGGAGCTAAAAAAGTCACTCAAAATGGCATCCTAAGAATTACAATTGTTCTCGGTTCTTGAGATGCAGACGCAAAAAAGGGTTCTGTTTTTTTGAACTATGAAAATGTTCCTCTGGTCCCAAAACGTCTATTGTCAGGTGTGTGTATTATGTGCACACATGCTTGCCAGGACAATTAGCAATGCTCCTTCTTCTGCCCATCTATTCTATTCATCCATCAATATAAAACAAAGATAATAAGAAATTTCAAGATGCTCTCTAATACTCAAGTTTGCTTGTGTTTTTGCCTCCACAACATGTTTCATCATCCCTCACTTTTTTCTCCGTCTTTCTAAAAGTTTAAGGAGTGAACAGGCTCGGCAATTTTCCCTTGGCTGAATTACGTCCATACAGGGAGACATTCATTTTGTTTAAAAGCACTGTTGAAGCCAGCTCTCTTGCTCCGGAGGTGGAAGTGGCTGTTAATCATGTTTGAAGCAAATACTCCCCATATAAACACACTCATAAACACACACACACACACACACACACACACACACACACACACACACACACACACACAGCACACAAACACCAATCGACACATTCATAGTTGTAAATTTAAAATGGGCGCACACACACTATCAGGCTGGTTTGAGTTGCTTGTCTGTTTCTGCTGTGCTTCAGAAGCTGTTTATTGGGCCTGTTTTGTGTGTGGGTGGGTAGGTGGGTGTATGTGTGTGTGTGTGTGTGTGGGCGTGCAGCTGCTGAGCCGAAGCACCAGCAGAGGCCGGCGCTAATAACCCCATCCTTAGAGCAAACACCTGTGGGAACGGCCAGGCTCAAAAGAGCTGCAATGGATCAAGGAACGGGACCCGCGGTGCTTCAAAGAGACTTCAGAAACCGTGGCATTTACTCACTGCAATGCTAATTAGAGGAGTGTGAGCCTCTCTGGGTTTTCCCTTTTGCAAACAAAGCCTGTGTCAAATTGTAACACAACGAGAAACATAATGTTTAGAAAACCATGCAAAGGGTACTTCATAACAATTGTTTTCAGAGGCAGAACTTTTGATATTCAACCTTCATTCCGTTTATTTTTAAACCTGTCATAAGAGATTTTTTTGAGTCACTTGGGGGCAGCAGGAAAAGTTCTGAACATGTTATTGACCTTTCCACGTCGATATGGCAAACTTGTTCGCAAACAGTTGATTATTTTTACCTCCAGCAGTTACTGGGCAACGTTGGAGTCGTGTTTCTGGCCACCTAGCATATGTAAGTCCAATACTGACTCTCTTAAGAGGAAAGATTGAGTTTATCTTTAGGTATCATTTTTTTAAATCATGTCCTGCAGACTGAAGAAGGGCAGAAGGACTCCAAGAAAGAGGACTGCAGAAAAGACAAGTCCTGCTCAATCTATCCCTCTTTCCAAACGTACTCACTCTCTGTCTGTGTTGCCCTCTTTATATGCATTTCTCTAAACTTTTTTGTCATTCTGTTGCTGCTGTTCTTACTCTCTTACCCCCCCCCCCCCCCCCCTCTTAACTCATCACTTTCCCATTTGTCTCACTTTCTCTCTTCATTTGGCCTTTTGCACTTTTTCTTAAACTCAGTTCTCCACCTTCCAGCCTCCTCTCCCACCGACGTGGCAGAGGGAGTAGCAGAGAGGAAAGGAGGCTACTTCTAGAGATTGTGTTGAATAATACATTCCCGTTAGAGCGGAGCCCGGGGAGGATGACGTGGATGGAGGAGAGACTATTGAGCTGGATATAGAGTTTTGATAGCGTGTGAATATGGAACATTTATTACGATGAGGTATGAGCAGGCAGGTTAGTCACAGAGTGGAAATATGATATTCGATAAATCTATTGGATTCACACATGCAAGTGTAGCAGCACTTTTTAGATGCATGCAAGTTCCTAAATGTGCACACAGACCACATTCTTCATCCTGTGTGTGTGTGTGTGTGTGTGTGTGTGTGTGTGTGTGTGTGTGTGTATGTGTGTGTGTGCGTGCGTGCGTGCGTGCACGTACTCCTGCAGGTTCAGATCTGACAAAGAGGGGTCACTCCTGCCCTGTGGCCCAGTGACCTCATCAGTGTTGAATTATGGTTAGTGGCACTAAGGCCTCACAGCTGTGTCTCTGCTCAGGGCGCAGTGATAGTGAGTCATCTTTCAGTCACACACACTCACACAGCCGCTGGACTGCGGGGTAGCTGACATTTAGCTATGGAGGAAAAAGCTGTGAGCTTGAAAAAAAACTACAAAGCTGCAGCCATAATGGTATCAAACACACCTCAGCGTACTGCAGAATGGAAGCACAGCAAGTAGTAGATCTACTTTTATTTACAATGTATAAAGTGTACTTAGTCTGCCCCGCAACATGTTGAGTGTTGTCTTATGTTTAAAGGTCCAATGTGTAGGAATTTCTCCCATCTAGCGTTGAGATCATATATCACAATCAAGTCTCTCGCACCACGCAGTTCAAAGTACGTATTACAGCTACTGTAGCCTTCACGCTTCAAAAAGCTGGTCTCTTGCTCTATTCAATATCCTTTTTCTTTTTCTGGGCGAAGAAGAAGACTCCTGTTCCTGAAATTTGGATTTTGAATATGTGCGGTCCTCCATGTTTCCTTCTTCAAAACTTGCCGGGGCCGGGAAGCGACGATACCAATTAGCAGCACCTGTGAGTTTATCATGTGACAGCGAAAACGCGAAAGGTGGAGCAGTATGTCCTGTATGTCCCTTACCGGCTAACGTATTTCAAGATGGCGCTTGAATATGGAGCTTCTACCCCAGATCATGCAAATGCAAATGTGAAATTTCAAGCTAAAAGGAATACTTGGAATTGATTCATGAAAAAGTTTGTGAACCTTGACCGTTGCTTATTGCTTATCTCCACCCCGTCCCTGTATCATGTCTTCCATTCTTGCACAGCCCATGTTCAATTAACAATGACAATGGTGGCAGATTTACCACTAAAAATTCAGCAATAGCTAGAGAATAAAGCAAACATTAGCTTCACGAGTTGTTTGACAATGCTGCCTCTCAGAGTCCTTGGGTTTATACATTTGCCAGCTACATGTCATGCTAAAAGACTGAGGCTAAAGCGGCATGCATGCAACATGTCTATAGCCTAGTCCTAGTAATTTAGATAATTAAAAATATGTGATCAGACTGTTATTTTATCCTAATACATCCCGTTTTGGCTGCTTAGCTTACATATGCTTGACAGCCTGTTACATTTTAAAGTTCCAAGAGTAAAGGCTAATGAGGACTAACTGTTGTTAGGGTTAGATGTAATGCAATCTTTGGTAATGTGCTGTAACGAAAATGTCGGTAAATGCAATAAAGCGCAGGACAGAGATGCTAACATTGACCTAAACTCTGATGACAACCAGGATTGGCTTCCACGCAGTGGTGAAATATAACAAAGTGGATGTGTTAGTCCTGACGTTTTATTTATTTCTAACCCTAACTAATGTAGTTAGATAGTAATAAGTCTGTCAGTCTGCCTCAGTGTTTTTACTTCTGCGTTTTAGTTGTGTGTTATTTTTATTTTGTAAGATGTTCTGGTTCAAAATTACTTTTTTGTGATGTATGGTGGGTATCTCATATTTTATTCTCTTAATTTCTCAAGAGCAACAAAGATGGCTGCCACAAGAAATGGTGCTACTGCAATGGACAAGAAGCTGGATTTAATAAAATGCCTTCAGAGGGCACGCTTGAAGCTGTCCCTAACTATGCTGGTCAGAGTGACTAAGGGAACACAAACCATAAAGCCCTGCACTGAAACCACACAAATGAAAATGTGTGGTTTCAACACACACACACACACACACACACACACACACACACACACACACACACACACACACACACACACACACACACACACACACACACACACACACACACAATGCAGCTACATTAATACTATCTATGGCAAATAGCATGGCTATCTGCTGAATATTTGATCAGACAGCAGCAAAGGCTTAATAATTTAGCAGCAGGCCTTTACGTGACTCTCACTGCCTGTGATTTTGGGAATTTGGTGGGCGGTAGGGATGCATTTCCCCTCATATTACAGTTTTTCTCAGTCGCTTTGGTACATTTCTCGAATCATCCTCGACATTTGCAAAACAGTAAGTGCATTTCTCAAAACAATTTGTACAGCAAAACGCCATGGATTACCTGCAAAAGTCATTCTCTTGCTCAAAATCCTTAGTTCATCTCTCAAAAGTAAATGTGTCAATGAACATGTCAGTGCCATCAGAATGACAAGTCCTTGTGTCATTGTGTACGGCTAAGACAGTCAAATTGCTTAGTCATGTCAATATAACAGTGTACTCTGGAGGGATGTTCTGATGGAAACTATGGCTAAAGTTTTGATGACAATTATTGTAAATTGTAGGTTCCACCTTAGTGTATGTGGGAGTTTAATTGCAAGAGACTGTACAAGATTCACATTTGCACTTTTACTGTTTGTACTGTAATTTGTTGACAGACCATGTCATTGCCATACAGAAAGGAAAAGACAGCACTGCATAGCATAAAGAAACAAATTCTCATCCACATCACAGCGAATATCTTCTTTTGCCATGCAGTGTGGAAAGAATCATTTAGAGTGTCTTATCCAGCCTCTGCAGGCATCTGCTGTGATGTCATCACACGCTGCATCCATGGCAGCCAGAACGGTCCTCTGTGTATGTGGCTGGCGATCATATACTTTCCATCTCCATGCTGAGAAAAAATCCTCGGGGTTAAGGAATGGGGAGCATGGTGAGAGGAACTCCATCAGCATCCTGTTGTGGGCCTCACTCTTCTTCCTCTTCTTCTTCTCTCTGGCTGTTGACCCCGTCCAATTCCTTGTCCTTCCATTGTCAGACATTGTAACATTGTGTTGTGCGCCGGCTTTATAGTATATACTTGCCACTTGATGGTTCATGAGATGCACCTTCGTTAGAGAAAGTCAAGATTCACCTGGGAGTAATTTACCAATTCAGGACAGATTTAGGAAAAAAGTCTAATAGAAATGTACAGAAATATGCTTGACATATTATGACAACTTGTTCAACTATTTTGCATATAAAGACTTATGCTATGAACTAATGCCTAAATGTTGTGGGAGGTGAGACTATTCAACAGCGACCCATTATAATACATTTTGATCAACGTGATATAAGCAATTGATAATGTAGGAAACGACAGATAATTATACATAATCATTTGCATGGATGTACCAAAGCATTTGCAACTCGTTCAAAGAAATGAGAAACTGCCTTTTTGATGTGCACAAGTGGCACAATGATGTGAAGATTGAACAGGTAGTTTTGAGAATTTCAATTCTGATCTGAGAAATCTACCAAAGTGACTGAGAAAAACTGTAAACACCAATGCTGCTCCAGGACACCCTCAAGTCATTGCGACTGTGGAAAATGTCACATGTCTGGAAAATATCCAACGGCTGTCTAAATATGACATCATTATGTTTGACAGACGTGCCCTGACGTATCTACACCATCCACTACAGTGGTGAAGATGATTGGTAGCTGCAGCTTTACCCCGTTTCCACATGGTATTACAATCTAAGTTGAGTGATCTAATCACAAGTGCACAGCTCTAACCATGCGTTCATGGGCATCGGAAAAACATTTTTCCCAGTGAAAACGTCATCACTTATGTCACTTCCTGTGGGAATCAGAGGCGGGAAACTGGGGCTAGATTTTGCTAACAGAGTTTCCCAGTTGGTGACGCGTTGTTGATAACTGACGTTTGATGTAGGCTACTTTGGTTCACTGAAAATATTTCAATGACAATAAACTGTTTATTGTGGACAAACGCCTCTGCCAAGAAACATACACAGACATAACATGTTTCAAATTATTCATAAATAGGCCTATGTATAAAAAAACAAACCGTTGCCCAACAGCTGGTGGCAGTCATGCAACAAGTTGTTATGCCAAATGCCAATATAACAGAAGAAGAACACGCATCCCGACCATGTGAACACTGGCAGTCGGAAAAACAACGTAATCACGGGGGCGGTCCCTGATATTCCCAGGTGGCATTAATGCACCATTTGTACAGGTGGGAGTGTCCCCAGGACACATTGAGGATGCGTTGAGACACACATCACATCACTCAGATCACATTCAGAGTTTGTTTAGGCCACATTCTTATAGCAGTGTGTGCGCGTATGTTTCCTGGGCCACATTAAGGACAGCCTACTCAACTGTGAGTGTATTTCTCATGTCATATAAATCACTGAGAGAGAATTGTGTGTTTCGGATGTTATTATCATGCTGTCGGTGATGTGTCAGTGTTTTTGTTCAGGTGCTGCCTGCTCCTATACTGTATATTCACGGCTCTCTGGAGGTCTGTAACCCAGAGTTGCCCGAAAAAGGCAGCCGAGCTGGTAGACGATAACCTTTTTTTTTTTTTTTTTTCATAAAATGTCACTTCAAGTGCTCATATTATGCTTTTTGGCTTTTTCCCTTTCCTTTATTGTGTTATATATCTTTTCTGTGCACGTTATAGGTTTACAAAGTGAAAAAGCCCAAAGTCCACCCCAAAGGGACTTACCATCTCCAACAGAAAACACTGTTCACAAACTGCTCCAAACAGCTCTATTGTAGTCCAGCCTTTACTTCAGAGACAAACGTGGTCACTTTGGAACACACGTTATAATGCTCGCCTAGCTGCTAGTGTGGCACGCCCTCATACTCTGCTTCTGACTGGCTAGTAGTCCTTACCTAGGTACTGAGCATGTGCGACTCCCAACAAAGATGGAACAGAAGTGAGATGTCTCACTCTGTAGCTAAAACAGAGAGCTCAACACACAGGGTGAAAAGAGGAGCTGCAGCAATGTGCAGTACAACAAATATATGATGTTTTTTGAAAATTAAACCACGTAAACCTATTCTGGTACAACCTCTAAATACAGTTATGAACCTGAAAATGAGCATAACATGAGCACTTGAATTCACAAATATGTGGAATATTACTACAGACATTCCTGTTCTTACATAGCAATGTCTGCTATTTTTATTTAGAAACAGGAGAGCCTGAGTGGGGCAAAGCAGTGTCTGTAAAACGGTGGAACGGTTTCAGCCAAATCAGGAAATGTTGGGTCTTTATCAGCAGTAACTTAACACGACTCCTATGAGCAAACGTAAAATGTGGCCACTGTGTGGCAATTTCACAACCTATTGATTTCCCGCAATACTGTAATGCAGTTACCAGGAAATATAAATGACATGGTCAGGTGGGAGAATAACACTTCAAATCAAACTAAAGAGCAAAGTGTGGTTCACCGCTCACTTACCTGCTTGGCAACTAAGGACAAACCAAAACATACATCATAACATACATTGTTTTGCTATTTTCATGTATTTGTAACAACTAATGTTAACAAGGGTGAGGATGGCTACCCCCGTTTTCTTTTCTCTGTCATGTTTTCTCTGTCTGAATTATAAAAAAAACTCCTTTCTGTTAAATACTAGCATGTATTCATATAAATAAAATAGGCCTTCCCTAAATTGACTCTTTAATTTAATGTTAGATGGGTCTCGTTTATGACAACAGTATGAGAGAAATAAAGCAATAATAATACAATTTGAACTATAGACCTATATTAAGTACAAAATAAGTATGGAGCTCCAATATGAATGATGGCACATTGTAGAGATAATCTTTGTGTCATGGCTGGATCAGTGTAAATAACGGGGGTGGGCTGGAACAACGACGTCCGGTCAGCTCGGTGTCTCCTCGGTTGAGGGCAATCCGGAAACAACGCGGATAAATAATACACCGTGTCGGCGGTCACATGTCGTGCAGCGGGCTCCTGAATGATTTAAAGCTTTTGACATCACCAGCCTCACCCTCACCCTCCCCTCCCCTCTCCTCCCCCTCCCCCTCCCGCGCTGTCTTTATCTGATGCACCGCGCAGCGCAGAGATGCTGCTGCTGATGCTGGCGACCGACTGCAGCATCCGACATGGGCATCCTTTAATCCGGCCGTGCCACAGTGAGTGCTTTTCCTCCACTTTTTCTCTTCCTCTCATCCACTCGTTATTTCAAACTAGATCAGCCCTCCACCTCTCTCCCTTAGTCCCCCCCCCCCCCCCCCCCCCCTTTTTTTGTTGTCTTTTCTTTGTGCCGTTTTATTTATTTATTAATTTTTTTCACGAGCGATGGCGCATAGCGCGGCGGAAACCGTGCGTCCTCGTAGAGGAGGTGGTGTTTGGTGAGTCCGCGGAGTGCACGGAAAATGTCGGGAAATGGTCCCTTCCTGTATGCGCAGCTCACCTTAACGGTGTGCGTCTTTGCGTGAGAAAGAGAAGGGAAGAGAGGGAGTTTAGGGCGGGTGTCGCTGCTCCCACCGGACTAGAGCTGCAGCAGGCTACGTTTGGAGGGATCGAGTAGAGTACAGGAAGAGCCAGAGGGGCGGCTGCGACTCGACTGAAAGAGGGTGGGACGTTTAATTAAGTGTTTTTTTTGCAGGTGAGAGTATGAGAAGTTATTGCTTATATAGAATGTGTTTAGGTGTGTCA
>CM042333.1:25518205-25625705 GCA_023566125.1 Zingel zingel
CACACACACACACACACACACACACACACACACACACACACACACACACACACACACACACACACACAAACACACACAAACAAACATAATCCTTTATATTTGTGAATGGCTGGCTGGCCCCCACCGGCTTTTCTCCATCAGATGCTGCTCAGCGCTGACGTCAGTGAACCTGCCTGCGCATAAAGGCTAATATAATCAGGACCTCACACACAGAGACACACATTGCATCGTTTCCTTTGTCTCTGTCAGCAGTGCACACACACACACACACACACACACACACACACACACACACACACACACACACACACACACACACACACACACACACACACACACACACACACACACACACACCCCTCTGGTTATTGGCTCAACAAACACTGAAGACAGAGAGAGACAGACGGAGACTAGAGATCCAGTGTGTGGGAGGTGGGCGGCCTTGATCATTATCATTACAATGTAATCTGATCACTTATGAATTTTATGAATTTTTGACTGTGGCTTCTTCCCTAAAGATGTATTAGTGTTGCTCTTTCCTGCCTTTTACCTCAATTTCTTGTAATTTTAAGCACTTTTACTTTTTTATATCTATAGTCTGTCAAATTGGAAAGCTATCACAGTTTAAACTGCAGTCTAAGCCACACAAAACTAAATCTTCCTAAGAGTAGATGATTATTATGGATGGTAGGTTTGTTCTCTTGCCTTCTTCTGTATTTTCTTCAAAAGTCATAGGCTCCCATCATTAGATAGACATTCGGTTGCATTGACAAACAGTCAATCATTTAGCAGATGATTTAGCGAAGTAGTTCCAGCAGTTCAACTGATTGAGAGAAAATCATTGCATGTCTAAAAGGCTTTGTCCCAATTATCCTCCTATCAGGCTTCCTTCCCTTAATGAATGGTATCCTCAGTTTAAAGTGGCCTTCAAAAAAGACCGCTACAAGAGATTGTAGAAAACTAATCCGGTATTTGCATCCCCACCTCCTCCAGAAGTGATATTGCACAGACCCTACAGACATGTAGTGTTTAGCATGATGTATTCCTTTTGTCAAGGCACCAGTAAACAGTACAAGCTGAAATAAGTCATACAGGAGGCAACAAACCTAGTACAACAGGATTCAGGAAATGCAACTATGGTAAACACATAAACGGTCGTCAATGTGACAGGAGAAGATAAAATGACAGTGGTTCTATCTGTTGTTTTGGAGTTGATTGTGAAACTTGATCGTGAGTTAATAGCTCTTACTTACTTTCTGTAATTTTGCTGAGAATAGTTTGTAATCCGTTTATTACTAAATGGACCCTTTCTTCAAAAGAGTGGACAGACGACACACTTACATCTGCAAACATGCAGCTTGCACTTGTAATGGACAGTATAGGGTTCTCCTTTTCCACAAAACAAGGCTGCTAGGATGACACCTTTTATACTCTTAATTTTTAAATTATAACAACAGGTACTTCACACAAAATGTACATTTCGATCCATATGTAATGTTATTAAAAAAATGACTTTTCTAGATTGCCGTTTTGAGTTATTAAAATATGAAAGAAAAATATTCTGCTTGGGCTTTATGCACAAGATATGGCTTCATTGTACCTACGTCAATCCCAACATTACTGAAATCAGACTACAAAAGATGTCTGCGTTGATAAACACAGACATCCAATCCAAATGTCCATTGGTGCTGCACGCTATGCTAATCTCAGAAGTCAAAGTGGTTGTTGGATTGAAAAACTTTTTGGTGGACAAACCAAAAAGAGTTTAGGGTATTTATTAATGTGGTTGCCATGGCAAAGTGTAAAGCACTCTTAGGCCAGCCTCTGAGAAGAGACGGAGAAAAAGAACAACAGACAATCAGAAAGTGAAAGGGGAGGAAATAACCTTGAGAATGTAGAGAGGGTAACAGGTGAAGCTGGAATCGATGAAATGAAAAGGACAATCCTTGTCAGCGGACTGGTTGAACATAGTGAGCAGTGTACACATCAGGGACTACACTCATTTGCTGGCAAGCGGTATGAGCTGACAAACAAGTCCCTGCGCCGACAGGGAGGATAGAGACGGTGAAACCAGAGAGGAAGTGGCGAGGTTAGAGAGAGCGGTGGCAAAGAGATAGATACTATGTGTGGCTCTAATGGTCTATGACAGTTTTATTTTTATTTATCTTGAGGTATGGTAAACCCAAGACAGATGGATGCTGATTTCTTTATCATAAAAGACAAGGCAAATATATGCTTTAATGCTGATGCTATAGAGAAAGCTCTTTCAGATACTACAGAAGAATGACACTGCCCACAGAAAGAATGGGGATTTGCGAATTGGATCGATAGAGACAGTACTGTGGGGGGAAATGTCTTTTGGCAACCACTGGCAATATTTCCTTTCTCCATTAGTGTCACCATCATTTCATGGTATTGGCTCCTTATTGAAGAATTAGTCAGCAGGATATCACTGAGCCAGTTTTATGGTCAGGTTTAAGTCTTCTCTTAGACTATGTCTGCAATTGAGGTTTATACTCGGGCATCAAGTTAGCTGGGGTTTAGTCTCTAAAGTGTGAAATGGCCCTGTTGCTTTTTAGAGCTTAAGGCCACACACACAGATAGCATCGATACGGCTGGTTAGCCATGGAGCCAGAGGGAGTGACACTGTTGTTTTTATTCAGACCCAGCGTGCTTTAAGCTTCAGGCCCCCACTGTGTTGCATTAGGGCTAAGATAGATGGGGATGTGGCAGGCCAAATTGCGAGTGAACCGAGCTGGTCTGCAGGTCAGTCATGCAGAACAATTTGTCTGAAGCTTGGCACCAGCGCCAACTCTTTCCACCTTGAAAACTTTTGATACACCTTAGACAACAATATTTTTTTTGGGGGGGTACTAATTTCTTAATACTGTGCTGCCAATCTAGAGTACACATCAACATGTTTGAGCTTAATGGTCAAAATCCAAAGTGAATCATTAGCAAGCCAGAGTATGAGCCAGATATGTGAGGAGTAAACTGATTAGACAGCCAACTGTGTGAAGCAGAGGGTCATCACTGTTTGTGTTTGTATTTGCTTATTACCAGTTCCAATCATGTCGATCAACACATAAGCCTACACCAAATGGTTTGGGATGACAGTATGCTGGATAGCATCAGTGGTCATTCATTTGTTTATAGCGAATGTAAACTTTGTAGGGACACATTTTTTCAGTTTTTCCTTCATCTACTGGCGCACTGATTATTTCCACTGTGGCTGTTTTAACGAGTTCCATGTTCCAAGGCCACTGAACAGTCTGCTAGGATTTTCTCATCATTCAACAAAGTGTGTAGCTACATTTCTTGTGTTCATCTATCTGTCTGAAATAAACAGTGGATTAGTGGCCATAGATAAGCAGAAATTAGATTGGTACATGTAGAAACATGAATGGATAAGGACCTCCAGTGGCTTTGACTAAATGGAGATCTTCGAGACTGTAACGTTAACTACTGATTTTGAGTTTCTGTAAAAAATTATCTGCTCCGTCATAGAGCTCCCCAATTAAAAAAACGAACATGGAGAGGGCACACTTAAATAGTTTGCCTCTGGGTGCACACCCAAGACAGGATTGGTTAGGCCATGGAGATAGTTGGACATGAGTAAGTCAAACAAAGAATCTGTCAGTAAATTACAGAGGGAGTCAAGCAGCCCGCTCAGTGAAACTGATACCAACATCACAGTCCTTATTTAAAAATCAGTCTCTGAGGAGTGTAGACAGTCAGGGATACTTCAAGTCTGACTGATCAGTCAGGCAATGAAATCAACCTGACAGGAGACAATTTCTCTTTAGTGTCAAATGAGGAATCCGATTCATTAGGCTTGTCAGATATGGACACTGTGGCCAGTCAGCCAAGGCCCCGAATCAACCACACAGTCACCAAAGTCAGTCAAGCAGAGGTAAATGAATTCCGGACTCTACAGCTCTTCATATAACCAGCCAATTACTGCTGATATCTGTAAGACTCCTCGAATGGATCTAGTAATTTAATGTTTTTCTGTGAGGTCTTTGAACTAAAAGCACACAATAATAAAAATGCAATTTGTTTCATACAGGGCCAGACTGCATTTATAATAATGAGGTCTGGCGAAATGGAAGTAGCTGTGATTTAATGGGTATGGATATACTGTCATGTTAATTGAGAGCAATGCATTATTGTGTTCGAGATATTAAACTGTAGACTGCATGGTGCTTTAAGCACTGCTGTGTAACGCTTGGTAGTGGCTGGCATCATAAATCTTATCAATGAGAGGCACTGAAGTAGAGCTGTGCAGACAAACATGAATTATGCACATTCACAGTCTGTCTACCCATCTACCTGTCTACACACACACACATAGTGCGTCTCACTATCTTTGTGGGGACCTGTCATTGACAGAATGCATTCCCTAGCCCCTTACCCTAATCTTAACCATCACAACTAAATGCCTAACCTTAACCCTTACCCTCACCCTAACCATAACCTAATTCTAACCCTAATCCTAAAACCAAGTCTTAACCCTCAAACATCCCTTTAACCTTGTGGGGTCCAGCATTTTGGCCCCACAAAGCTGTCCCGATCCCACAAGTATACTGGATCCCACGACTGTAGTTAAACAAGAACACACACACACACACACACACACACACACACACACACACACACACACACACACACACACACACACACACGTATAGGCTGGTTATGTAACAGACAAACATAAAACATGATCAACATGCTATTGTGCTTACAATGACAGTGCTAACTAAAATGCTGATGTTAAGCAGGTATAATATTCAATGTTCCACATCTAAGTTTAGTGTGTTGGCATGCTAATATTTGCTAATTAGCACAAAAAGAAAAGACTGAGAGCAAAAGAGAAACACACATTTACAAAGAGTAAGAAAAATATTCCCCTGGCTCAGGCGTTCTGCTGAACGATGATGAGTCGGCTCCTTCCTGTTCTGTCTGTGGGCCGTGAGAACGGGGGCCAGGGCCACTTGCCAGGTTTGCTTTTTATAGAGGGCAGGGGCAATGCAAGCCTGTTGCCAGGTTGGTTTTGAGTGAATCAGAAGGGCACTCAGCCTTATTAAGTCAATGCAGCTCTTTCTTACTGTAAAGGCAATGAGAGCTCAATCAGGTTTATTCATTGAGTAATTCAGACACAGGCAGGGGCGGACACAGAGACGGGCTTAGTCACGGATCATTAGACACAAGGATGAATGTTCTGACAGCTCTCTTATCTGGAGAGGAAACACTAATGCTAAGATGCTAGAGGTGGTGGTGATGATTATGATGACATGGATTCAACTATTGATCTTTTAATGGTAGCACTCTGGCAGAGCAGATAATGGGGTTTGTTTAGTGCTATAATACTGAAGAAAGAGTGTGTGCAACAGGGCTGCTGTAAACACAACAGCAGAATATTGCTCACACACTGAGATGACTCATTTTCCAAATCTTTATTATTTTTTGTTTGTTTGTGTTTTTCTCCCTTAAAGGACAATTCCGGCGCAAAACGAACCTAGGGGTTAATAACAGATGTGTACCCACTCTGTCGCTCTCTGGGACATGCTAATCAAATGAGTTTGGAGCTTGAAAGAAGCTAGCTGATTAGCTTACAACGCTAGTATTCTGGGCACAGGGAACGTAAAAACAAATCGCTATTTATACCACTAAAAATGCTCAAAATATCACCAAACTTCAACAACAACAATGTCCGCAGGTACACCACCAGTTTCCCGAAATACAAGACTGTGTTGCGGCATTGACTACCGGTAGCTCTCTCTCTCTCGTAGCCCTTTCACGGAGCTCCCGCAGCTCTTCGTTCAATAAACTGTCTGTACACTTACAACGTTCTCAATGCTTCGGTTAACATGTTGGGACCCTCATTATGCTACCGTTGAAGTTTGGTGATATTTTGAGCCTTTTTAGTGGTATAAATAGCAATTTGTTTTTACGTTCCCTGTGCCCCAAATGCTAGCGTTGTAAGCTAATCAGCGGTGCGCGCTAGCGTCTTTCAAGCTCCAAACTCATTCGATTAGAATGAAAACATGTTCCAGAGAGCGACAGAGTGGGTACACATCTGTTAATAACCCCTAGGTTAGTTTTGCGCCGGAATTGTCCTTTAATGCAGTTTTGTTCATATATATGCTTATATATATCCTATGGCTCTTTGTCTTGTGATGAAATGGCAAGAGAAATATGAGTAATTCTGCGGCTAGATGTTTAAATATAATTTTGTATTGCCTTCACCCACGCTCTTATTAAATAATTCAGTAGCTAACGTCAGCACTTTAGTTTGTGCTCCATATAAAGGACTCAGAAGAACAGCACCATGCATATGTTGCCATTGGAGAAATTCCACCTGCACCTACATACACTGTACTGTAATGAATATCTATCACAGGAATACGTTTGATTGTCTGATTCCATTTTGAGTGTTTGAGTATTTTCTGATTTCATTTAGCACTTTCTCTCTCTCTCTCTCTCTCTCTCTCTCTCTCTCTCTCTCTCTCTCTCTCTCTCTCTCTCTCTCTCTCTCGTCACAGAGTGTAGTGACCTGGCCTTCATTTGATTGTACTGTACTGATCAATCAATCAATGTGCATCAATTTCAGGCAGTTAAAGTACATTTCAAGTCTGCTCAGCTGCAACAAGAAAAGGTCAAGCTTAAATAAATAGTTTGCCTTTTCTGGGAAATATTTCTTTCTTACAGTAGATGAGAAGATGGATTCCACTCTCATGTCTGTGCGCTAAGCATGAGCCAGGAGGGGATTTGCTTAGCTTTGCATAAAGACTGGAAGCAGGGACAAACTGGAATGACAAGAATCAAGAACTTTGGACAGAGCCAGGTTTCCCCCTGCTTGCAGTCATGCTAAGCTAAGCTATTTGCCTCCTGGCTCCAGATCCAGAGTGGTATTGATCTTCTAATCTAACTCAAGAGAGCAGAGCATCTTTTTTCAAAAAGTCAAAGTATAATTAAAAGGTTGTCTGCACCAGCCACTGCAACATTACTGTATACTAGAGAGAGCATGCAGAGAGGGCATACCCTGCAAGGCTGCACAATTCGCATGTGTTCATTTTAATAAAAGAAATTTCTAAATGTTTAATTTTCATCTGGATGATGATCTGAATTAAATTACACTAAGTAACAAAACATCCTGGGATTCATGTGCCTTTTTTTATTCAGTAACGGAAGTAGTCCATAAATAATATAGATAATAACTGTAATGCCGTTGATATTCGTTGTTTACTTGTAAATGTGTTACGGATACTTTGTCCCACACACAAGCCTCAGTTTTTAAGTCAAATAAGATAAATGCTTTTAGACTAACCTTTGTCCCAAGAAGGACTGCTAGCAAAGTGAAGTCAGTTTTCCAACACAGCTCAAATGGAACACCTGCTGCCACAGTGCTTTGTGCAGCTCGGTTTTGTTGATCTATGACTGTTCAAATAGTTTGCACTCAACACAGGGCGGGTGGTGGTCACTGTGAATGAAGCTAGCCAGAGAATATTAATGTCACACGGATGTTTAAAAAAAGCTGCTTGCCTGATTTGATTTGTAAAATGTAAGTGTGTGTGTGTGTGTGTGTGTGTGTGGTACTCAATGCACATCTCATAAACAAAACAAAGCCCATTTTGTCCCAAGCTGCCACTTTATTTAAAATTTGCTGAGTGTGATTGGATACATGCATAGTTGTCAGTGTCTTCAATTAAAGCTGTTCAGGTCTGTCCATTACTCTCTCTCTCTCTCTCTCTCTCTCTCTCTCTCTCTCTCTCTCTCTCTCTCTCTCTCTCTCTCTCTCTCTCTCTCTCTCTCTCTCTCTCTCTCTCTCGGATTTGCTGTTTTCAGTCTGCTCATCCTCCTCACCCTTTCCTCATCTATTCATGTAATCACTAATGCTCTAGTGTATGCATTTGTGTGCATTCTTGTGTGTGTAATTGTCTGTGTGTTTTGGTGATTAAGTTATTTATAGATGGTAAATCTCTGGTTTAAGGGTGATATCAGGGTTACTTTAAGGGCTGCCTGATGCAACAAATTGGCACAAGACATTGTTTAATATCTCCTTATGTGTAATCAATCCCAGCAGTTGACTATCTAACTAAAGAGTTTAATTTCCTTTGAGATTAATACATTACATGTAGGTGAGCCGGTTCCAAGGTTCTAGTATCATGCATGCTCACTCAGAGACATGGCTTACTGTCAATTGTCACGTCTTCCTTGGTCTGGCTCAACAGATGTACATTGCTGGGATAAAGCCTGACATCGATGTTGCTGAAGCTTTCATTGAGGAAGGCCACCAAATGTGGTTGAGAGCCTCGGAAACAACAAGTGAGTCAAGCGACTACTAGTCTGGCTCAACGGATATACATCAGCGCCGGACGTCCCTCCACTCTTGCTATCTTCACTATCAGGGTTTAGGTGTTGTAGCCAGACCATACTCCAGCGCTGACCCAGCGCTGTGGAGGATAGGATAGGTCTAGCAAAGCGAGGCTATGCCTTCCTCAACTTCTCCTCTCAAAGTAAATAGAGAAATTTGATTTCATTACATTATGATTTGGGATACCTGTGAGACGCCCTTGTGACGGGTTAATAGCCCCTGCCCCACCTCACACTCACCATCATACACAAATTAAATGACCTTTTCAGCTTTTTCTACCATCACATATTCGTACTCCCACTAAGTGCTGCGACAATAGCAGCCCCGGCCTACTCTGATTAAACAGCGGGGTAATTGCAGCCATCATTTGAGTGGCTCATATTAACGCCGAGGGGCGATGTGAATGCGCTGTATGTGAGTGTGTGTTTGTTCAGTAACTTGTGCTTGTTGTTCAAAGTGGATGAATGGTCAGTGTTAGTTCACTGCTGTTAGAGAGAGAGAGAGAGAGAGAGAGAGAGAGAGAGAGGTGGACTGCAGTACAATTGATGACTATAATAGCTCTCTTTTCAAAAACAGTTACTCCATATGACATCAGAAAAGCTGTAGAAACGTATAATAACGCCTCTGCATTTTGGTGTATCATTGTAAGTGTTGTAATTATTCTGCACAAAAAAGCTTACGATTTTAATTGTTTCACTAATTGCTATTCAACAGTGTGCTGCCCACGCACAGTAGGCTATTTCTGACACACAAAGCAATTTTTTAATGTGTTGATTTACTGTAATAACATAGGTAAGGACATACTATCTAAACAGGAAGAACACTTAACGGATTTTCGGATTGCATTGCATTCTAGTTGTATGATCATACACGGTTGTGGAAGAATTCTCAAAAGTAAAAGTCCTGTGTTTAAAATTTTAAGTAAAAGTATGGTAACATTATCAGCAAAATGTACCTAAATTATCAAAGCAATAACCACTCATTATTATGCTGAAAAATGGACCATGTTGTATTATTAATTATACTGGTTGTACTAGAATTAATTATGTATTATACACCACTTATAATTAATGTATGTAGTGTTGTAATTGGTTAAAATTCAGCAGATTTTTACTACGTGTCTTGGGTAATATATAATAATACATTGTATTAGATGATGAGTTTTGGGTAACCCCATAAATTACAGGCCAGTAATTTAATACTAATTACAGAAATAAACTAATGAACTAATAATATAGTTTTGACAACCAAGGAAAATGGCTGACTTCCAGTCCAGTCATTTGCTATTTCATTACCAGGATAGTTATCGTGTAATATCAAAGCAACTTTACCCAGTTTGGTGGAGGTTCTGTAGACTTGAATGAATACATATGATAACCCATATTGCTGCCTCTCCCCCTTAAAAATAAAAAAAGATTTAGCGTCCATTGTCATCACTCATGAGCTTAGCTACTATAGCAACAGGGCGATAGGGAGACGAATGCTAATTAGCGGCTTCCTCATTCAGGTATGCTTAATTTGTGTAATGCATCTCCACTGTTGGGCTCCTGTGTATTGACATGCATGAAAATAAGCATTGTTTCCGAAGAACGTATATAAGGCTATGTGCTGTAAAAGAAAAAGGAAAAAAAATCACCCCACCTTTGTTTTTCAGATAACTTTCTCTCTGACCATGTGGGGAAAAACTAAGATGGCATTCCACTAAACCAGGACAAGAGACAAGAGGTTGCAGAATACGGAGGCACAGGCAGAAACCCAAAATCTGATCTGATCTGGAATCTACCATCATTTGGATAAGGAATAACTCTTCTTCCACAGTACATGATTGTTTTCACAAGCAAACAGTAAAAGTACAAAAGAAAACTATCAAAGAGGGAACCTCCCACTCTTCCTTTTGAAAATCTTCCCTTTTGACTCTGACCCTTGAGCTTTAGCTTTCAGCATGACTAGTCTGGTAGGGAAGCTAGACCCTCGGAGGGTACAATGGCGCTCTACATTGAACACCTTTACATCCCGTGTCCTGAGGACCAAACCTGTGGAGTCCATGTTGGATTCGGCCATGACAGGCACCAGCTCTCATGGGACCAGACTGGCCCGGGTCTTATCCACAGTGGACCTGGTGTCGCTGGGCGTGGGCAGCTGCGTCGGGACAGGGATGTATGTGGTATCGGGGCTGGTTGCAAAGGAGATGGCCGGTCCGGGCGTCATTGTGTCCTTCATTATCGCCGCTGTGGCCTCCATTCTGTCAGGTGAGACTGGAACAGAGGCACACGTGAATTTTGTGACTTAAACACTCTCTTACTCTTACACACACACACACACACACACACACACACACACACACACACACACACACACACACACACACACACACACACACACACACACACACACACACACACACACTCAAGGCTGACTATAACATAGTAAAGGCCACAGGATAAAGATTACTGTCATTATTATCCCCTTTACACTGTTATGATTTATATGAAGAGCCTTTTAATAAGTATGCCATTAGTACAAGGGCAAAAACATTAAATGGGTCGAAGCTATAATATAAAAGGCTCTCAAGGGATAGTCTACCTTAATGCTCCTATCAATACCCTTAACCAACCCTTTCACTTAGATGATAATGCAGTCATATCACTGATATGTGTATGAACGTGTGTTTGTGTCCGTCTCCTCCTCTGTCCCACAGGAGTGTGTTATGCAGAGTTTGGTGTGCGGGTGCCTAAGACCACAGGTTCGGCCTACACGTACAGCTACGTGACTGTGGGCGAGTGCGTGGCGTTTTTCATTGGCTGGAACTTGATTCTGGAGTATCTGATTGGTACAGCAGCGGGGGCGTCGGCTCTCAGCAGCATGGCGGACTCACTGGCCAATCACAGCATCAGCAACTTTATGATTACGCACATTGGAACGCTCAGGGGCTTGGGTGAGTTCGGAAGGATGGGTGCCTGCGACAGGTGTAGTTTTACTGAGAGAAAAATTCAGATTTGGCTTGAGCTGAGCTGATTTTGAAACGGTGTTATTGTGAGTTTTCTATTCAGGATTTAGATTTATATGAGATTAGTTTAAGTCTGAGATTTGTATGAATTGCTGGGGTCCGTAATACAGTAGGAATGGTTTAAGGACCTTAAAACACAAAGTCAGCATGTGAAGTAGGAAAACTAAAGAAATGTACTATTTTTCTGTTGTCTTTCCTGCTGGGAAAAAATACTTTGAACTACTGTTCGGATACTACTAGGAAATGGCTAATACATAATAAATATAACGTGGACAATTAGTATATAAAGTGTTTACACGGAAGAATATGATCTCACCAGCACATTCTTTATTTAGTTCATTGCACTAGAATAGTCTCCACTTTCTATCTACAGCTTACAATCTATCAACTATAGTCAAGTGCCAAAGATTGCTTCAAAATCTATAAACAGACATTCACCCAAGTTACCTCAGTCGGTTTCTTTTTATTCAAATACTTAATTTTCAAAAACGTATAGTTCTCCTGGGTTAAGTGGCAGCTAAGCCAATCTGTTGACCCAAAGAAGCAGATTTAATAAATCTTTGCTCTCATCCCGTATTCTGGCAGTAATGTTTGTGATTTTGTGTGACACTGGCTCAATGCGCCACTGTATTTGAATGACAGTACATATTTAAAATATTGATTAAAAAAAATGAAAATAACACCATCTGGGAAATCATCCAACCCATATCAGATGTTTTTCCATGGAGCTTCCAAACGATGTTTCATTGCTTATTTTGGAAATCATGTCATTATGGAAAGTAGCAGCAGCCTTAGCATCTCAGATTTCAAAATGATTCGTGCAACAAAAAGTTTTCCAGGTCATAAACCGTACCAAGAGGGGAATGCCTGCTCATCTGGTGTAATACTAGAGCTGATGTGTGTGCCAGCGGTGTCTATCCGGGTGACACCACCCTGACCATCTCTTCCTGTTGGACACTGACACATAATAAGCTGCATGGCCAGCTGTACCACACCATAATGGAAAGTTAATGTTTTCCTTTTCCTGCTGGAGATAAACGTCATGTTTCCCCACACCACGGTGAAAGTGTGGAATTTAGCTCAAAATATGTCTCATCAGTTTCTATGTGACCACCTGTGTGTATTTATAAAGGCTGAGTTCCTGTGTAACTTGTGCATTGTTGAGTTGCGTTAAATAGTCATTATTGATATTGTTGAAGTGCCTTCAGGGTAATGCTTTAGTGTGATTGACCGTTTACCTGACAAAAATAGTTTTGCTGAAGTTGCAAATATGAGTGCATTTATAGAGTTATTTTAATGCATTTCGGCATTTTGGCAATGCTAAGACAAATTTAACAAATTCTTAGAAAGTCCCTTTTGATGTTTCAAGAAACAGATTTGGGGGGAAATTACCTGACGGCTAGCTTTTAAATACCAAACGTTCATCCATGTGCCCTTGATAGATTGTTCAATCTTGTGCTCACTGCTTACTCTTTAGCATACACTGGGCGTCAATTAATTAATGGTCTATTACTTAGTTGAGCTTGAACGTTCATTCTTGACTTTGGGAAACATATCAACACAAGGTCTAACTTACTTGTTGTTTCTGAAGCTTTCGTTTTCCAGCCTTCCCCAGCAATTGCAATTTGCTCTGTCAAACTAACTAATGTAACAGCTACATTTGCTGAGGAAGGCCACACAATGTGGTTGAAAGCCTTGGAAACAACAAGTAAGTTGGACTGTGTGTTGAGATTTCTTATGTCAAGCGACTACTAGTCTGACTCAACGGATGTACATCAGCGCCGGATGTCCCTCCCTTGGTTTATAGAAATACAAACAAGCCAGAGCATTTTTCCCCCTATTCCAGAATAGATAGGACCATACTGCAGCGCTGACACAGAACTGTGGAGAGAGGTCTGGCAATGCAAGAATAAGACTATTTCCTTGATAGAAGGAAAACAACTTCAACTCTAATAATCAATTAATCATTTATCAGGCAACAGTGCTAAACATTTTCTAGTTCCAGATTCTCAAATGTGAAGAGTTGCTGATTTACTTTGATTTGATTTGATTTTTAATATTTATGGGTTTGGGACTATTGGTAAGACAAAACAAGATATTTTAAGATGTCTTCTTGCTCTGGGAAATACAGAGGAGCTTTTTTCACTTTTTTTTAATAAACAATTAATTGATTAATCAAAAGATGAATCAATTATAAAAATGATCCTTACTTAGAGACCTGCCTCCTGCCCAAAGATCAGTTGATTTAGCCAGCTGCATTTTTATGCAAGTAAATTTGCATCACCCACCACCATCAAGGTGCTTGGATTTCACAGGTACAACTGTGTACAACTATATCTGTGTGCATGTGTGTGTGCTAATCCCTTAGGTAAAGGGGAGCAGTCGTACCCGGACCTGCTGGCGCTGCTGATAGCACTGCTGGTGACCGTGATAGTTGCTTTGGGAGTGAAGAACTCTGTGGGCTTCAACAACGTGCTGAACGTCATCAACCTCATAGTGTGGGTGTTCATGATGATCGCCGGGCTCTTCTTCGTCAACGGAGAGAACTGGGACGAGGGGAGATTCCTGCCCTTTGGCTGGTCTGGGGTACGGACACACACACACACACACACACACACACACACACACACACACACACACACACATAGTGCGTCTCACTATCTTTGTGGGGACCCGTCATTGACATAATGCATTCCCTAGCCCCTTACCCTAACCTTAACCATCACAACTAAATGCCTAACCTTAACCCTTACCCTCACCCTAACCATAACCTAATTCTAACCCTAATCCTAAAACCAAGTCTTAACCCTCAAACAGCCCTTTAACCTTGTGGGGTCCAGCATTTTGGGCCCCACAAGGCTGTGCAGACCCCACAAGTATACTGTATTCCCCGGTTTTTGGACCCCACGAATATAGTAAAACAAACACACACACACACACACACACACACACACACACACACACACACACTTGCAGACACACACACACACACACACACACACACACTCGCAGATGCACAAACACTCACACTCGCAGATACACACACATACGCAGACACACACACACACACACACACACACACACACACACACACACACACACACACACACACACACACACTGAGTCACAAGTAAGGAAGGTTGATTAAGAGCCCATCTGCTTATGCTCTTTATGTAAGCTATCATTTCTCTTGCTTCTGTTCTGTTCCAGGTGATGCAGGGTGCAGCGACCTGTTTTTATGCCTTCATTGGATTTGACATCATCGCTACAACAGGAGAGGAGGCCAAGAGTCCCAACACCTCCATCCCCTATGCCATCACTGCCTCACTCATCACCTGCCTCACTGCCTACGTCTCTGTGAGTAACCTCCAAGACCAAATACTGTGCACACAAAAATCAAATGCTTCATTTGTTTCCCATTTATTAGCATTTCCGAGGTAAGAAGTGCAAAACTCTTAATCGTGTTCATGAAAGTATCACTACAGTAACTAAACACATTTCTCATGACTGATTTGAATGTTTTTTTGGCATGCACAGTGTGGTAATGATGAGAGATAATGACTTGGCTCACTGAATCCAATGTTAGAAAATACAATTTTTATTTCACAGTAAAATGGAATCAATTGTGGGAAGACAGCCGGCTACAATCACAGCTTATAATTCACACACCCACATAGTTGTTTTTTTTTTAACAAAATTATTCTAATTTAATTATTGAATTGAGAAGAAAACAGAATTTCAGTTCATGTTTGTTCCCACTATTTCCGTAATCATAATCCTTAATTTAAATTTAAAGATGACAATTTTTCACTGTAAAGATCTACATCTGCTTTTATATTTATCATTCTTCATCTTCATGTGTTGCCTTTAGCGTTACGCTTGAGTTCTTATCAACGTACTTGTGAATACAGACAGAGAGTTTTACCCTAAATTTCACAAGATACCCCCCCCCCCCCCCCCCCCCCGCAACCCAGCTGTGTGGGTGTGTGTCTCATCTCTGATCTTTACGTATTCAGCTCGCACATCCTACCAGATTTCTGACTTTGACACATTTGTGCTGAATGGTTGTTGCTATGGGTACCGTGTAAAAGCGGCCTATCGGGAGCAAGAATTTTTCGACATCGCTTGGGGCCAAAGATTGCATCAACTTCAAAACTCAACTACTTCTCTTTGAATACCTCGTCTTTCTCTTCCTCTCTGTCTCCCAGTCACGTATATTTCTCCAAATAACCCACTGTCGTGTTACAAAATCTATTTTTTTAGCTTCTCTTAATCTTCATCTTTCTTTGATCTATCTCACTCTCTACACATCTTGGAATAACTTTTTGCCTCTCATCAGGATCCTCTAGCTTCTGATTCAGAATCTTTTTAATCATTAAGCACATTACATGGCATTGGTTTTACAGCACGCACAGTAGCTTCATCCACAATCTTCAAACTTAGTAGGGTTCTTCGTTCAGCCAACCTTTCCTCACATCCATGCTCCTAAGTGGGCATCAGTACATATTCACTAAAAAGTGGCAGTGAGGGTGATGCTTTTGGGAAACCCTCATTCCCAGGGCGGGAGTCGTGTGAATGTGCAAGCTGAAAATTTGCTGACAACGAGCTAAAAATGGGCGCTGTAGGATGCAGTTTGGGATCAGCTTTGCTCTCTCGAAACAAATATGTTAAACCAGGATTTGTTGTAGCATTCCCTCTAGATTAGTATAGACCCCTTTGACCGCTTCACACGCACTGTCGACCAGCCTGTGCCCAGATTGGATGAAGGGTTAAAGGGCACCAGGCTACTCAGAGGAAACTGATCTCTATATCTTCCTCTCTGTAAGAGTTAGTCTTTTTTATTATTCTTCTCTCTTTCTGCAATCTGTTAGTGCAAATCCCTCTTTTGCAGCACAGTATCTGTGACAGTTGGCCCTGCATGATTTCACATGTCAGACGCGAGGATCAAAGTCATGTACACGCGCGCACACACAGTGCGAGAGAAGCATGACTAATGAACGTTTTGCATGGGATGCGATGTGTGGTGTGCTGAGCGCGCTAGCTGTGTAAAGCTATGCTGTGAGAATGTAGCCCATCACTTGTCAGTATTTAAAGCCCATATGATTATAGCATCATTCAAATTATTCTCATGAGGTTGATTAAAAACAGCCTCAACACAAGGTCTGTGTAGTAGCTGTTCTGGAGCTTTTAATCATATCATAATGACCTTCATCAGCTTTTCTTAATTATGGTGAAAACTAGTGAGTAATGGTCTGAATTGGGGCCTGTAACAGTGTTTTATTTATAACCACTGGGGGTGCCAAATTCTACACACATTGGCTTTAGATAAAGAATAAAAAATATTAGGAATTATTTCACTTTGAAATTGAAAGGTGACTATTTGGCATATATATAGAAACATAGAAATCTATTAACTCTCTGTTTGTGTTCAACCCTCTTCTATCCAGGTTTCTGTGATCCTGACTCTGATGGTGCCGTATAATGAGATTGACGCAGACGCCCCGCTCATGGAGATGTTTGCCATGCATGGCTGTATGTTCGCAAAGTATATTGTGGCGGTGGGCTCCATAGCGGGACTCACTGTTTCCCTCCTGGGGTCCCTGTTCCCCATGCCCAGGGTCATTTATGCCATGGCCGGGGACGGCCTGCTGTTTAAGTCAGTCCACAACAGTTATTTATCTAGTTAATTATTTTTCTGTCAATCTTAATGATGTGTGCAGTCTCAATCAGCAAATTGTTTTCTGTGTGTTTACTGTAGGTTCCTGGCCAATGTGTCTTCCTACACAGAGACCCCTGCTGTTGCTTGTGTGGTGTCGGGCTTTCTAGCTGCCCTGCTGTCCCTCATGGTCAGCCTCAGAGACCTCATAGAGATGATGTCCATAGGAACCCTGCTGGCCTACACCCTGGTGAGTGGATAATGATGGTGGACACATCTATATTAGTCTCGCATTGCCAGACCTTCCTCCAAAGTGATGCAGAAGAGGGTCTGGCTAGTTCACACAGCATTCCGGGATGGGAGAAAAACGTGCTCTGGTTTATTGGCATTTCTTTAAACCAATCACAATCGTCTTGGGCGGTGCTAAGCGGAACTTTTTGGTGGAACATGTTCAAAGGTTGTTTCAGTCGTGCAACAGAAAACTCAGATTGGACAGATAGTCTAGCTAGCTGTCTAGATTTACCCTGTTCTTTTGCTGGGAAAACAAATCCCTCCAACAACAGAAACATGCAATAAGTGCAAACATACACAGACAGCCGGTCTTAGCTGGTAGCCGATCAGCCGAGATATCAATAAGCCACTGATATTGATGCATTAATGAAATGCTAATAGACCAAATAATATAAACCAAATTGAATACAATTGCGGGAAAAAGTGACTACCTGAAGAAAGCTCATTTTTTCTGACAGTTTTTGTTATTTTATATCCAAATGATTCCTCTTCATGGTCTGCAGGTAAGCCTGTGTGTACTCCTATTGCGTTACCAACCTGAAGGCGACATCCACGGCTTTGTGAACTTCCTCTCCGAGGAGCAGAACAACAAGAGAAAGGAGGGCGTTCTGGCCGAGTGCGAGAAAGAAGCTTGTTCACCAACCAGCGAAGCGGATGAGTACGGCGGTCCAGCCACAAACACCTGTGGAGCCAAAAACCTGCCGTCACTGGGTGACAATGAGATGCTGATAGGCAAGCCAGATAAAACCACCTACACTGCCAGCCACCCAAACTATGGCACAGTGGATATGACTACTGGCATCGAATCAGAAGAGTCAGAGGGCGGGTTGTCCCGGCGGTTGAAGAAGCTCATTGGACCGCGCTACTACACCTTGAGGATCCGATTGGGCCTCCCAGGAAAGATGGACAGGCCTACTCCAGCCACAGGGAAAACTGTTACTGTGTGTGTGCTGCTCCTCTTCATTTCCATCTTCGCTTTCTGCTCCTTCATCATTTTTGGTGAGAACACCGGAACAAATTCAGACAGGAATTTACTATAGTGTAACCATAAATTGATAGTGTCTTTTTTTGTTTTTTCCTCTCTTCCTAGGTGCGAGCAGTATTGGGGAGGGTCACTGGTGGGCTTTGCTGCTATTAGTCTTCTTCATCATCTTCCTTGCCCTGCTGGTCATCATCATCCTCCAGCAGCCAGAGAACCCTAAGCGGCTGCCCTACATGGCGCCTTGTGTGCCCTTTGTACCTGCTTCAGCCATGCTGGTCAACATCTACCTCATGCTTAAACTGTCTGCCATCACCTGGATACGATTTTCAATCTGGTGCATCGTGGGTAAGCCACCACCATCACGTTGTTTGTCTGGCATTTAGGTTTTTTGTCTTTTATTGCCAGATTTTAAGACAGGGTTTGTGTCATTACTGTCATCCTTGACAGATGTAGAACTATTTCTACAGAACTCACCATGTTTTGATGGTTAAACAATAGAGTGATACATTTCAATTCTCTTGAAATGACTCATTGGCTCAGCTCGTGTCTCACTTACTCGCTTTGTTTTTTTTTTTATAGAAGAACAAGGAAGTCTCATTTTCCTTTTATTTCCTGCCTCATTTATATCTGTCTGCACATCTGTATTTCTCTGTGTGCGTACTTGTGTGTATAAATGCCCTGAGCATGTAGTTCAACTTCTTTGTTCAACCGTTTTGTCACTTTGTTGCAGTTTTTACTGTGTGCTGTTTCTGTTTTAAAACAAACACTGGTGGGCATCTGTGCATTTCTTTACTGTGTGAGTAGGATTGCTGTATTATTCTGACTCACTCAGAGTGGGATGAATTGTTTTTGAGTTGTCTCTGTGCTTTTAAATTTGTTTTTGAGCTCTTAAAATAACGCTGTCAGCTCTGGTCATGTATGTATGTATGTATGTATGTATGTGCGTATATGCTCATATTTGTCTGTGTCCCTTCAGGTGTGCTCATCTACTTTGGCTATGGCATGTGGCATAGTACGCTGGAGATCACGGCCAGAGAGAATGAGGTGCACGCCTCCACCTACCAGCGCTACGATCAAGGCGTGGACGAAGGCTTCTGTGGCTTCGACGACGATTTCTACCCGCCTACTACTGACCCCTGGGGTGCGCCGGAGGGGGGATCAGGGCTCACCCCACCCCCTGAGGTGAAACCCGAAAGTGACGGGGCACCATCTAAAGGCAGAGGCAGTAAAATTGCCAATCACGGCCTCGCGGAGGAGGATCCGATGGATTTCTGAAGGGACTGACTCTGTGTTACCCTGAATGTACTGCCTTGTCTGCTGCCTGGGGAAAGGGAGGGGGAACGTGTGTGTGTGTGTGTGTGTGTGTGTGTGTGTGTGTGTGTGTGTGTGTGTGTGTGTGTGTGTGTGTGTGTGTGTGCGCGTGTGTGCGTGCTTGCCTGTCTGCATCTGTGTGTATTTGTGTGTCTAACCCTTGGGCTAGATAGTTTCTTGGCCGTGGATCGGCTTTTAATTCACCTTACTCTGCCGTGCTTGGCTCCTCAGCTCACACAGCAAATGAGGACGTCAGGGTCAAGTGTCTTGTCACAGTCACTTGTTATTCACTTACTGGAGTCCACATCCCACACAATCAAAGGATAGAAAAATGCGGACGTAGCAGGAGATAAAATATGATGTGGTTCATTGCCCTGTGAACGATGAAACATTGTTTATTGAGCAATCCGTGAACTGTATATCTAAGAATTTACGGGATATAGGAGAGAAGAAGGTGATGAGTATAGGACAGATGGATCAACACCTCACTTCCTGTTTCAACACAGAAAAGGACAGGAAAGTTAGATAACAGCATGCCAAGTTTAAGCTATTTCCCATGTACAGGTCTGACATTCTCTGCTCATTTTCTTTTCAACAGACAGGAAAACTGCTACATGTGCTTTTAAAAAAAACTGAAAAAAATTGCTTAAAAATCAAAAACTGTTTTGTCTTTAAACATTCCCCCTGACCCCCTAACATCTAGCCCAAGGGATTTAGGACTGGATTGAGGGTGTTGATGTTTTCTGTCACAAATAGTACTTGGACTTTGCTTGCAATAGTGCCTTCATCTACTGTATGTGTATGTGAGTTTCTGATTGTCTGTTTTCTACTTTAATTTTGCCTGTGTATGAGGGTGTATGTATAATCAAACTCCACCTTTTACATCAATGTCTGTGTGTGTGTGTGTGTGTGTGTGTGTGTGTGTGTGTGTGTGTGTGTGTGTGTGTGCGTGTGTCTGTGTGTGTGTCTGTGTGTGTATATAAAGTGTGTTCTTGGGGTTGTTTTACTGTGTATTTGTAGGCATTTGTTTCGTTTTGTCCTTCCCACTCTTTGCCCCAGCATGACACTCAAAATCAATCCACCCGCAACAAAGCAGCTCATCTGTATACCTAAAAAGAGGAGAGAGAGAAGAGGGTGCAATAGAGAGAAAGAGAGAACAGGTTGAATCCTACTTGACAACCGGCTTAGTTTATTGTGATAAATGTCATAGTTTCTGTGTGCTTGTCTCTCTGTTGATGCAGTTCTCGCTGTTTACCATGCCAGGGGAAGGAATTCGTTTTCAGTTCATTCAATTCAAGACATGGATTTTCTGCAAAGTTTACATCTTTTCTTCTAGAGAAGAAGAGGGTATTTCAGTTTTTGTCTGAGTCGAGGGGAAGGTCCAAATGAAGTATTAATAATGCTCTGGATGTCTGTGGGTTTCAACCTCCCTCACCACACCAATCATTTCCGTACAGTCCAAACTGAGAAGGACTGCCTTGTAAATTAGTTTTACTTGTACATTTAGTGAACTGAAATACAATACCTCCTCTTCCACCTCTCTCCCTTTCTTCTCCCCTCCATCCCTTTTAACTATTATCCTTCTTTCGTCTCCACATTTTTGTATCCTCTACTTCCGCCACTCCTTTGCTCTTCCAGCACAACTTTTCTGTCATCTATTCATCACATCACCCCACTCTTGATATTCACCCAGTCATGTCAGCAGGGAGTTCTCACTCTATTGTAAGTCACAAGTGATAGAGCCGGGATTGGTTTTCAGTCAGGATTTGAAACAGCAATCTGTTCATGGCCTGACAATACATTAGCTCCTGTTTCACCTCAGGGTATCTGCTATCTCTCTTCATATTGGTCACCGGAGCATTTACTCTGCTCCCTTTGGTTCTGCTCCAACCCCGGCCCAAACTAGTCTTAGTGAATCCTCCCTGTTGCCCCTACCTCTTCATGTAGCTAGTGTTGAAGTCCCACTCTTTACATGTTATCGACACTGTTGCTGCAGCACGAAGAGATATTGTGAGAATCAATCAAATCAAATTATGATCCCGTAGAGCTCAGTGTGTAGGACATGTAAGCTGATGCTGCCAGGGTTAGGGGTTTGATTCTATATTATTAAGAATGTATGTTCTCATGGTACTGTAAGGAATTTTGGCACACACCAAATAGCATATTGTTATGTTATTAAGATGAGGGTGGGGGCACTTCTACAATAGCTGCTGCTGTATGCCCTGATTGTCCTCCTTGTACAGTACATTTTCCTCTTGCCCCCTGTTGCTGCATCTGTCCCTTTCAGGGAAGCCTTATTTGTCTAATGCACTAAATCTAAGGATGCCACGCTAACCCCCACCCTACCTCTGCTCCTCCCACATCCATCCACACTCCCAAAAAAAAAAAAAATCCTTTAAGTAGTAATAGGCTCTTTGGTGTCGTCCAGTGAAATGATTGTGATACCCGTCCCAAAAAACAGCCCAATACTCTGAGGAATTACGCTCGTATTGGACGATTCTGCAGCCTGCTAATGCAGGAAGAAGTGAGCCTTGCGGTGTGGGGGACTTGGATTCATGACATGAATACCATGCCCTGAAACGTTTTTATTTTTTATTTAATTTAATTTATTTTTTTAACTGTAACCATGATCTTTCCTATACTAAATCATTTGTTTTAGTTGCCAAACCTTAACTATACAGTAGTTCAGTCAGTCAACTCGCATGGAGGAAGTCAGTTTTATGTGAACGTAGAATATGTTTGGCACAAGGAAACACCAAGCTCAGAGCAGCAGGGGGACAGAAAGTGAGAATGATAACCAAAACCATAGTTTGATATTAGTTGCTATGCGTGGGTGTCGTAGAAATGGTTATTTGAAAATGGTTTGCCATTGAACATAATTAGAGGTTTTGCAGAATTGTCCAATATCAACGTTCTGTCTGGTAACAGGGTTGGAAAAAACAACACATCCTAAAACATTTGCACACTACATCTCACTCACATGCAGCCAAAATACCCTCCCCACCCAGATCACCTCCTGACTCAGCCAAAAGAAGACAGCCGTTTTGCGTTCATATCTCAGCCAAAAACCAGACGGAGAATTCAGGGGGTTGCAATGCCTCTGACACTGGACTGTACAGTCAACTTACTCTATTATCTGCTCTGTGCTTGTATGCATACGTGTGTGTGTGTGTGTGTGTGTGTGTGTGTGTGTGTGTGTGTGTGTGTGTGTGTGTGTGTGTGTGTGTGTGTGTGTGTGTGTGTGTGTGTGTGTGTGTGTGTGTGTGTGTGCGTGCGTGTGTGTGTGTGTGTACGTGTGTTTGTGGTCTATGCCTGCGCCTCAATGTGACCGCCTGGTGAATGTGTAGCATGCTCTCATGCACGAGGTCCAGACTGTAAATGTTGTACCTGCATGTGGTGACTGATCGCTACGAGACATAATAGAACACTAAAACCAAACCAAACACAGGCTTAGTTCTTATACCTGGGAACGTTGGCTCTGAGAGGATTAACAGGTGTTTTACAACCGAATCAGCTTCAAAAACATTATTGTTCAGGGTTCTTACCACTGAATTGAACTGAAAGCTATTGTATTCATTGCAGACTCCTACCATTTCTATTCAGATCCAAACCTTTCCTATACTTTACAGCTGAATATTATGTTAAATGATTTATATGAGCTAAAAGAAGATTATTCTCTCCTATATTTCTAAGCTCATACAGTAATCTCCTCACCCAGGTATGGGAACCAGGGCTCCGTTTGAAAAAGGAGTAGAACATGTAGCAAACACACAGGTGTGGGGATGACTTATTCTCCATTAACCACTTACAGTATGCCTACTTCCTGTATATCCCTTTTCTCAACCACAAACTCTGCAAGCCAAAGTCCACAATGTCTGTTTACTTTTCACGTACAGAAGACCTTAGTTTCTTCAAAGTGAACAAAGATGCAACAGAGCTAACCATTTTTGTTGTGGGGGGGGGGGGGGGGGGGGGGTCTGCTAATAAGCTACTAATGTCAAATTATCACAAGGAGTCAGATTTTTTTTTGTCAACAGCGCAATGATCATTTAAAAAAGACAAAATCCTAGTTGAAGAGTATTTCATTTAAAAATATTGAAAGTATTAGTCTAGATGTCATTGGCTACAGCAGATCAGTTTGTCCAGCAGTGAAAAAATACAACATTGAAGGAGAAAAGTATTTTTCTACAGCTGTCTCCCATCCAAAGGTCCTCCTTGGGTAGGTGTGCACAAAAGAGCTAGGTGGAGTTTCACTTTCTGTGGTTTTTCTTTAATCACAAGGAGGCCTGGGAGAAACTGCTAAAATATATTTTTAACAACTGTAGTCTCTATGATAATGCTCATTTATGAACATTAATCCTTTCCTTTGAAGGATTTTGAAATGGTTGCTCTAGACGTCAATAGAACCGTAGGTTTAAAAGTATATAGGAGTACTGCAGAAAACATGCAGAAACTATTTTAATACAATTCTATGAAGGGTAAACTACTGTACAAGCATTATCAAATATTGCCACTATTGCTTTTAAAGTCAGCTACCATTTGTTTATTTTGTCTCGGAGAAGGCGTACCATGATCTTCCTGTGCTCGGTGTTCGCTGTGGCCAAGTGTCCAGTCTATGTGTGTCGGACTTGTTGAGATTGGCTTCTCTCGCAAACTAGATATTCCTTTTCTCTTCTGTATATTTTGGCACAAAGCTGTATAATGTAGATGTTATTTTGTAATGATTTCTTCCATATGTGTGGTTGTTTTGCTCCTGGGTGCACTGTTTTTGCTGAGTTGTTGATATTGCTTCCATGCAACATTGAAAACTATTTATTGCAAATACCAAAAAGAGGCTTACTCATTTTTTGAATGTTTTCTGCTCTGACTATACACAAAATTCAGTCACATTTACACATTTGAGAAGGAGTTGCACAATTAGAAAGAAAAGAGAAAGGAAATGTATTCAACACGTTTGCTAGAACTTAAGGACACAGAATATGTCTTGGTAACATTGATGAATGTAAGCAAAAAATCCACAGGACACCTTTACCTTTGTTGTGCCACTTTTGGGCTTTGCCAGACCTTTTAACAAAACCTTTGTAGCCTACCGTACCTTTCTCAGCCCATTTTGTTAACTAGTCAAATCATAGCCTGTGGATTAATTCTATTATAGATGACTCGATTGAGATTCGTGCAGCGCAATTATAATGGTGCTAACTTAAAGTGGCCATATTATGCTCATTTTCAGGTTCATAATTGTATTTTGAGGTTGTACCAGAATAGATTTAAATGGTTTCATTTTCAAAAAACACCATATTTTTGTTGTACTGCACATTGCTGCAGCTCCTCTTTTCACCCTGTGTTCAGGTCTCTGTTTTAGCTACAGAGTGAGACCTCTCACTGCTGTAACATCTTTGTTGGCAGTCGCACATGCGCAGTAGCTAGGTAAGATCACATCATCTAGCTAGCTGTTTGTTTCTACAACTTCAGTAGTACAAGGCAGGATTAGCCGGGAGACTTCTTCTAAACGAGGGCACACTTCCAACTTTGCGTGGAATACCTGCAGAATAGGGACATGTAAATAGTTCTTTTGTAGATTATGGTGAACTAGTGTGTGTTGTAGCAGTGTTTTGCCATTCAGAACGAGCTAGCATGCTAGTGCTAGCATGCAACGGTTAGCCACCTCATTTTGGCTAGTGACGTAAAAAGTCCTGCCGATTTTGAACAGCTCACCCGGAGACTGAAGGCAGGATACATTCAGAAACCCGTATCTCACTCAAAACAGCATGGATGTTGTTGTTTTTTCAAGTTTGTATGCATGTGGAAGCATCAGAGACACAAAATAACACCCCAAATCCCAGAAAAAGTGATTTTTTCATAATATGGGCACTTTAAAGTTCAAGTTTTAGTGACTCTCTCTCAGAACCAAAGAACAGGGGGTTCTATTGAGTCTTTGCAATGTAGCACTGACTTATAATCAAACTATGGAATCCATAGGCTAGGCCTCTAGGGGGAAAAAACCTACTTGTCCACCAGCAGTGCAGCTTCAATAAACTAGAACACAACTCCGCCACAAGATATGTTTTGATCAGAGAGCTCAACTCTCACCCTCTCTAAACTGTAAAAATGCTGTTTTCCTCTAACATTATTGCTATGATTTATAATCTCACCTCCTACACAGAAACACAGAGGAAGCAAAAAAGGTTAACAGATGTTCTCTGGGTGTTGCTGAATGATATTCTGGGAAATGAATCGGGACATTTCAACTGAAGTAGAAATAGACAAGCCATGTTGATGTACAGCGGATACAGAAAAGTAAAATAAACACTTAATCAAAAATATAATTGCTGGAACAGATAGAATATCACAGAGTAGCTAATACTGTTGGTGTATGATAATGTCCTAGAGCAGAATCTCATCCTCTTGTTCCAACTTCCAACAATAACATAGATTATCATAACACTACTAGTCTTTTTAATTAATACAGGACAGCATGGTTGTCCACTACCCTCCTACAGGCCTCCTGTGGAATGGATGGCTCTGCGCCTGGAACAGCGTCACATTTCAGGGAATACAGACACCGACATGATCGCACACACCTGCACATACAGGCGTGCCAGGATATAACGTACCGTACTGTACACATACAGTACTCAAAAGTGACAGAATAGTTCTTTGAAACTAGGACAGATTGTTTTGCATGTCTGCGTGTTTTAAGATAAGCTGAGGACAACGAGATAGCACATATTGTTTCCAAAGTATCATGTAATATCTATAATATGACTCAGTGACCTTGACATGGACAGAGGAACACACAGTCAGCCAAACGCTGGATACAATTATCCGTGTGTGTGTGTGTGTTCGGCAGAGGAGGGCCGATACAGTGTGTGGCTTTGAGTGTCTTCTTTTTTTAAAGATTATTTTTTGGGCTTTTCCGCCTTTAATGGATAGGACGGCTAGGTGAGAAAGGGGAGAGAGAGGGGGAAGACATGCAGGAAACCGTCACAGGTCGGACTCAAACCCTGGACCTCTGTGTCGAGGCATAAGCCCCTCAGTATATGTGTGCCTGTTCTACCCGACGAGCCAACCTGGCCACTAGAGGTGTGAATCTTCACTGATCTCCCGATTCGATTCGATTAAGATTATCATGTCAGCGATTCAATTCGATATCACGATGCGTCAAATACATTTTTTTCTATTAAAGCCATATAGGATATTTAATTCATAGCTTTTCAAGCTTCAAAAACAAAACATTCTGCAGTGCTCTAATACTAAATAAATTGGGTACATAAAACTACAGCACTGAGTACATGGCACTTCCTGAATGTGCAAAACATAACAGAATATGTAAACAGAAAGGTTGTTAGGCATACATTAAATTGTAAACAGAAATAATCGATTATGGTCCGGCCGATTATCGATGCAGCATCGTCCATGTCCACGATTCGATGCATCGATTATTTGATTAATTTCAACATCTCTACTGGCCACAGGCTTTGAGTGTCTTAGGGACAGGCTCTTCTGTGCTGACCTAACTTAAGGTTACAGATACAGTATGATGCATTAATAACAATTCATGTTTTCTGCTTATTCTCAGCTTATATTCACATATTAACACCACATACAGTATCACACACACACACGCACACACACAGATTCACAATAGTCAATCTATATCACCAACCTACGACAAACAGTGTCACAGTCAGCTTGTACCAGGGCAGTGATTACTGTATCACACACACACACACACACACACACACACACACACACACACACACACACACACACACACACACACACAACACACACACACACACACACACACACACACACATACATCAGCTTTCTATCTGCTGTGTTACAGACACCCTGTATTAAGCTTAATACCCAGATAGAGGAAAGAAGGTAATGTATGGAATGGTTACATCTTATCGACACACGAGACAAAGGCACTTTGAGTTCTTTTGTCTTTATTATAGAAAATCAAACAACAGCCCATCAGTGAAACAATAAATAACCAGCTAATACTGCTCCTGCGCTGATCTGAGTTGGAAATGTCCATCTGTGTTCAGAGCACGTTTGAGATATAGAACATTCAAGTCATCACATTCCTTCACGAGAAGCTAATACTACATAATACTGTTTTTTTTTGTCCACGCTTTTGTAGAACATATTTTCACCTACAGACCTGTTCTACAGCATGTGAAGAAGATGTTTGATGGAAATGTATAATTCCACAGTTACAAGATAAACTGCCATTTTGTCACTCAGTTGTTATTCAAATAAAGTAGAAGCAACATTTAGTTAGTCGCATACAAATGTGTGGATTATGAAATAGTACTCAGAGGAGGGAGAATTGAACAAAAGATTATGGTTTTGTACGCTCTTTTAAGTTTTTTTTTTTTTGCCAAGTCAGTGCACATACTTACCATTACAGACTGCAACACCACTGGCTAAAAAGTTCTCCTGTGAAATGTATGTTCCCATCATTCTACAGTCAGCCTGCAGTGGTTGGGAAAAACAGTGCTGTGTTTTTTAATCAAGTCTATCACTCAAGAGGCAAACGCACTAGAGAGTTGTACAATAATGTCAAAGAAAAACCAATGAGCATAAACAAAGTAGATGAACATATTACCAATTCCAAATATTATACTGTCATACCCTGCTCTTATCAAAAATACAGATCATGATATTAAATGATTTAAAAAAAAACATTTACACATAAGATTTTATAGGAGCATCTAAATAGAAAAATAGACGAAATATAGAAGATCAATAGAGCTGCCCCCTCTTGGTCGACGAATCGGTCGTTTTGGTCACAGTCGACTAAGATTTATTTAGTCAATTAGTAATTTTTTAATGCTCTTTCATGCTAAGAGACTTATTTCCAAGACACTTATGAGCACATCTCTGGTAAAACGCAAGATTTAAAGTGGTGCTTCTGCATGATTCTTTGTGGAGAAACTCAGTTTTACAGATCTGTCAATTAAATCAACTTATCGATTAGTTGATAAAATCACGAGTGTTAGTCGCCTGAGAATGTCGAGGACAGCCCTGAAGATCAATATTTAGGTCCACAAGACCTCAGGCTGCTGTGCAGGTCAGTTACTCAGGAGCTTGTACACTTCTGTAACAGCTGGGAGAGTCCACACCACGCCCAACATGAGGAGGCTGGAAGATGAGCTCTGTGATACAAAAACAATCCAAGGGCGAAAAAAGAGCTCCAACAAAAACAGTCTGGTGTTTGGATGTGTGAATGTCTCTTTTATGTATGTATGTGTGCTCATTCAAGAATTTGTGTATTTTTATTGAACATGAATGAGTGTGTTTATTTGTCTCCTTCTCTTCCAGTATAGGTTTGCATGTAACTGTGATTGTATGTGTATGTGTGTGCTAGTGTATATGTCTCTATATACAAACTACAGTCCCTTACACATCTAATCTCTCTCCGCTCTCAGACGTGGGCGCTCTTAGCATGATTGGTGGAAGGGGCTGCTGGCGGGTTGCCACCGCCCTGTTTGGAATAGTAGAAACGATTGTTGTCCTGGTAGGAGCGAGATGAGGAGGAGGACTCTGAGGAGCAGCAGGTAAGAATGCACCCGCCCAGCAGGGAGAAGATAGTCCCCACCCATCCAGTGTAGAGGGAGAAGCCGAATGACATGAGGCCATGCTCCGCGTGAGCGCCGATAGGAAACCACACTGTAGACACCATGCCACATGTGGCTGAGGAGAAACAGACAGAGAAATGGGGAATATAAATGGTGCCTCTGAAAGCAACATATATACACACATAAAGGTTACTTTGGAAAAAACAGACTGATTCAAAGTGTAATTAACCCTTGTGTTGACTTCGGGTCACATTGGCCCATTTAAAAAAAAAATTTAAAACGTTGGAAAAAGCAAAAACAAATTGTGAAAAAAGGCATCACAAATTTCAGACAAAAAGTGTTTTTTTCAAGGTTGAAACGAAGACAACACAAGGGTTAAATTGGGAATGCAAAATGATGCTGCTTATTATAATAAATACACAGAAACCTTTTGTATTACCACACAGCTTTAGGTTAGAATTGCAATTGAAAAATTACATAATAAAACTGGGGATGCAAAATCGTGTAAATATGAGCAACCCATGCACACACACAAGCTCAATTAAAAACCTGTGTAAAACCTTGAATTAAAAAAAAAACTAATTTGGGAATGCAAAGTTATCCTGCTTAACATAAATTAAAACTAGGGAGGAAAAATGGTGCACATAAATCCTGCCTACACACATACATTCTGTATCATTATACTAAGCAGTGACGAAGAGACCGAAAAACATCATTAAACTCGGGATGCAAAATGGTGCAGCTGAAAGCACAAATTCTGAATGAGCATGACCAAAGCTAAGATAGATGAATGGTTGAATGCTGGTGTGAGTATACAGTAACTGTAGAACTATTATAGTTTTGTTATCATTTATTCGTCAAACAGGAAAGAAGGGTACGAAAGACGGAAGAACGTTTGCAATAATATTGGTTAGCAGCAAGACCTAATGGTGTTATATAAGCTTTGCCTTGAACTACAAAAGAGAGGCCTGTAGACTTGTACAAATATTGAAATCCCTACACAGCTAACAAGAACACATTTGGTATATGTTGGATTTGTGCCAGTATGCACAACTGCATGAAATCCTTTTACCACCAATATATTTTGAATATACTGCACTAGAAAGGGCAATAACCAGATATACAAATAATGTGTGAACTGAAAGCTTCCAAACTCATGCTTCAGAGTACACAGTTGACAAAAATAATTAAAGTTGGACCCTGCTGGGATGACTTTGCTGCCAGTATGGAGGCAGTGATCAGCAATATAATGTGTTTTTTTATTTTGCTGTGCAACAAGCATCCAAACACACACACACACACACACACACACACACACACACACACACACACACACACACACACACACACACACACACACAAACACATCATCCCTAATGTAAAAGTGTTCCCAGTGACTAAATAGAAAATCTAATAACTAAGTCAGGGCTTTAACTTCTTCAAATGGATATAATGGTAATGTTTGAAAGTCAGGGATGCACGGCACATGCTGGGAATGGTTTAGCTATGACAAACGTGGGAAGTGGAAAAGTCAAAGGACGGACACAGGTGGTAAAATGTAATTTGAGGCAAACAGGCGTTGGAAAAATGCTGCAGCGAGAGTCAAATATGTATAAGCACAAACTGGACAATTGAGGGAGTGAGTTTCCATGTGGTTCAGGACAAAGGCAGGGTGTGGATGAGAGTAGGTGGAGGAGAGGAATGGGATGGGATCTGGGGGGAAGGGTTCAAAGGAACAGGAACATATAATGTGTGTGTGCACGTGTGTGCATATGTGGGCACCCCTGGGAGAAAGACAGTAATATTCAACATCCTTTGCTCTCAGCGGCTTATAAGCATTGGATGTGGGGTTACTGGAGGTCACAGTCAGGAAGGTTGGAAGGGATCTTAGTGTGTGCATCTGAGCGCAAAACAATTTGACATGCTTTGATTTACTGTACATTTTGTCTTTGTCCACTAATTCATAGTTGCATTGTGTAAACAAAGTAAAGTAGAGTTTCTTACCGACTATGAGTATAAGCACTCCTCCCAAGATGGTGCGTTTGTTCTTGGAGCCCTGGGGTTCATTGCCGAGGTTGATACAGGGCATGGACATAAGGATCATTCCCACTGCTGGGAGACCCAGGATCGAACCTGTGATCATCAGGGCACGAGTCGTCTGGATGTAGGCTATAGAAACACATATGAAACAATATGATATTACTGATTAACAAAGAGAAAGCTTTCCAACACAAAGTTAAGCTTCTGGGTATTCCTTTTTTTTTTTTTTTTTTTATAAAAAGGGGGAATAAATAAATAAAACTGTGTTTAGAACAAGTGGTGTAAATAACATACTGTAAATAAATTGCCTAATAATCAGGTGAGAAAATGTATACAACCTACAGTGCTGTTACAGGGATGCACAGAACAGTATCTACCTGGCAGGTCCAGGATCTGCGTTAGGGAGACGCAGTGGTAGAGTCCTGTGGAGATGACACAGTCCGCCCAGGGTCCCTTGGCTCCCAGCTCATCCATCTTCTTGCACGTGTTCAAACCGTATTTACACATAAGCACCCAGTCATTGGTGGCTGTCGCGATCACGATGCCCAGCCAGCCAAGGCAGCTGATGAGAAAGCCGCTCAGTTGAAGACACGAGTTCGCCATGGCGCAAACTGTGCGTAAAGACCACTGGGACAAGTGGTTCAGTAAGAAACCTTCAAATTACGAATTGTGAGTGCTTAACAAAATCAACCAATTCTAATTTTAGAACTGATATTCCATACAAGTTAATCCAATGTTATGGTTTACTTTTCCCTCGCAATTCAGTAAGTCCATCAATTGAGCTGTGTTGCGCACTTCAAAAGAAGCATTCCCAGCATCATAGGATTTTATAGTGGAAAGTTCAGTAAGGAAAAAAACTACTCTAAAAGTGTCAACCAATCAGAATCTTAGATACGGACAAAGTTTAAAAAAGGGAGAAAATAACACACCCCACTTGTATTGTCTCTCCAAAAAGTTGGTTTGCACTGCCCCTTTGTTGCATCCAGTGATACAAAACAGCCTGTGCAGTGTTGACTGACTGGGTAGCTGGCTGAGTTGAAAGCTGAGAAAATGTAAACAGAAATCTGCTGCCATCTACTGGCCACATTGCACTTCCAACTATACGTGGATCTTACCTACAAAATACCTAATTTGGATCCCTAAACAAGCACTTGGGTGGGTGGAGTGGTGAGAGTATTCGGCAGAGCTGGAAGTCAAGAATTACATTTACTCTCGTTACTGTAACAAAGTGGTGTTTAGCGTACATATGTACTTTTTTGAGTAGCCGATTTTTGAAAGAAAAAAAACTAATCAGAAATGAGTAATTGTTTAAGTCGCCTATTTTTACCTCAAGTATTATAGGTCTTTGCTACATTTCAAGTCACATGAATGTAAATGAATGTTTTTTCACTGAAACTGAGAATAATACGTCCCAAAAAAAGTGTGTGTGTGTGTGTGTGTGTGTGGTGTGTGTGTGTGTGGTGTGTGTGTGTGTGTGTGGTGTGTGTGTGGTGTGTGTGTGGTGTGTGTGTGTGGTGTGTGTGTGTGTGTGTGGCCGCAGGATGGCAGAGCTCAGCTGACACTCCAGAAGACATGTACGTTTAAATGTTCACGAGTGTCAGGAGTTTGTGAACAGTTTTAAAAAAAATAAGCACAAAATGCAATTACATTAAGGATGAAATAATGATGGGCTAGCTTTATTGTATTTTGGCATAGGTGAAAAAAAGGGTCGCATCTATCTAACGTGTATAATCACTGATTTAATGCACGACCCGGGCGGCACGCTTAGTGACTCAAATACTCAAACACACCCACAAAGTTGTGAACAACAGGTGCAAGCTGTAGGCCTATCTGTCAAAAATGCTAAACACTAAAATGCACAGTGGATCCTGTGTTTCGTCAGTGAGATGTGTGGGGACTGTCTGTTAGGGATAATAATCCCTGATGGGACTGACTGCAGAGCCTCATTTAGCTCAAAATGTTAGGAAACTGAGCAGCACGGTGACGCCTGAGAGGCTGACTGGACTGGTTAAGCTGTTATAAGCTTTGTGAATGAATGAGGGAAGTTGAAGCTGAGACAGGTTGTGGAGGACTCCTGCGATGCATAACACTCCAGACAAGTGAGTACAACACACATGGATGTAACTCAACTAACTTGTTGCACCCGCCGCGGTGTCTGTAGCTCTTTTTGTTTATTCTTGGTCATTTGTGTGTATTTGTCTGAGTTTTGTACTCTTTCTGTTTAATTCTTGGAAGGCTATGGTGAGAAGGTTGGTTGTTTATTTCTAATTGCTACATCATTGTATGCACAGGCTTCATGTGTTCTATAACAGAACAAGCACAACTGGAAATGGTATATACCATTTCCAGTTGTGCTTGTTCTGTTATTTTGCTGGTCCCTAAATCAAAATGTCAGAACCATTGTTCTGTACCTTCAAAATACCAACAGAGGGCGACATAGCACAGCAGTGGTATACAGTTGACATTCACGTGTTGTAGGGCAGAGTGTTTCCTTCCTGCTGTCCTTGGTGGATGGAGTTAAGTAAGTCCTCCATCACTCACATCAGTCCAGTGATGTGGCGGCAGCAGCATAGCAATCAGTCTGAGAGGAAGACCGAGACAGACGGAGACACTTCAGATGGTTCCACAAGGTCACTGTCTGTATGTTTGGCCCATTTCTTCCACTCATGTTCGGTCCATTGTTCTTGTGTCCTGTTGTTTGTCTGCTCATCATGGGGTAATGTGTACACTGCCTGGTGAAAGTGACACAATTTTGATTAAATGTAATTGAGATCATGGCATGCGTTGGTTGGATATTTGAACGGGTAAAAGCATGTAATGTGGTATTTTCAGGTATGTTTTGTTTTGTCATGTGGACAAAAACAAATCTAGATGAGAATCGGATATGTATGAAGGCAATATTCATCTGAGTATATCAGATATTTCAGGTCATTGCAATTTGCTTAGAGTAACTGCAATTTTCCACTTCAGTAGTAGTGTATCCCAACAGTATTGCCTTGCCTATCAAAATAGTGGGCTTCATATATATATATATATATATATATATATATATATATATATATATATATATATATATATATATATATAATATAAATATATAAATTCATCCAGCTCCAATGAGCATGAAAGCAAAAGACTACAATGTATCAGTGGCGTAAAGCTGCTGAAAAACAAAAGTTGCAATCAGCAGTTTTTTTTTGGTAATGGCTTCTTGTTGAATACTGTACATGCTCAATAAATCCTGCAGCTGCATGATCAAATATGGCTTTAACTGTGGTTCAGTTGCAGGAGGCATTGCGTTCAATGTAGTTTTGTTATGTTTTAAAAGAGACTACAAGTTGTTTTGAATCCAAATTTATGCTTTTTTTTTTTCTCCCTTTTTTAACTTTTTTGACAGAAGATTAGTTTTATTAAGGTCAGATGCTTAGATGGAGAGCTGCAGGGACTTTATGGAGTTTAGGCAATTAGAAAGCTCTAACACACGCTCTACCAGCCCCTGACATGGCTCTGGTCGACCCTCCAGCCCTTATACCAGCCCCAGCTGACACTCCAGAATAGATGATCGTTATCTGTCTTTTTGTGGTCATTGCCGACGGCTGCGCTTTTACTGAGCGTTGTGTCTACTGTTTATTCATGTATGCATGCGGCGTGTGTGTGTGTGTGTGTGTGTTAAGTGTCAACAAAATAAAAGACAAACACAAATTCACGCAAACAACTGTTATATGTCGACTTGCCGTGCAGACACTGTCTGCATGTGTGTCACATCTAGGGTAAAAGTAGTGAGATACAAACACATTATAGATCATTGGGGTAAGTGGTTCGAGCCAGTCAGCCATGTAAATAGTCAGTCTTACACTTCATCTCTCCCACCATTACTCCGTATCTCATTCATACATTTCTCTCTTTCCTTGCAACCTTCTTCACTCACACACCTAATAGAGTTGTCTGCTCAGACAGACCGACAGATTTGAGAAATGGAATCAAAGACATTAAGAGAGAAATGGTGAGTGAATGAATCCGTATGCATGAGGGTGGGAAAGCGAAAAGAATAGTGAGAAAATCCAAAGACGTAGACTGAGCATGGCATATCCCACTATGATTCCTAGAGCAGTTTGTCTGATACAGGAGGAGTGAGGCGGCAAAGGAATGGGAATATTATGCTAATCCAGTGAGGATTGCAACAGTGACGCTGGCATAGAGGGATGATGGGATTTTATCCCTCCTGGGGAGGTGTGTGTGTGTGTGTGTGTGTGTGTGTGTGTGTGTGTGTGTGTGTGTGTGTGTGTGTGTGTGTGTGTGTGTGTGTGTGTGTGTGTGTGTGTGTGTGTGTGTGTGTGTGTGTGTGTGTGTGTGTGTGTGTGTGTGTGTGTGTGTGTGTGTGTGTGTGTGTGTGTGTGTGTGTGTGTGTGTGTGTGTGTGTGTGTGTGTGTGTGTGTGTGTGTGTACAGCGGACAGTTTAAAACCTTGTGGCGCAGGAGGGAGAGGAAACACCTCCCTACCCTTCATGCTGTCAGAGCTGTCAGTCAGGCAATTGACAGAGATGAGGAGCAATGACAGACTCTTTGTCACGGCAAAGAGTCCAGTTCAGAAGTGGGGGTGCAGTTGGAAGAGAATGAGTTATAAGCGGGGAGGTGAAGAGGAGCAATAATAAAGTGATTGGAGGGAGAAGGGGTACCTTTTTAGGCCAGCCCACTGTGATGGAGTGGCACCCATACTGGATGAGTCATCCCAGGCCAAGGGGTATGATGGGTACTTTTTCAAATAGTTGTCAAGTCACATTCTGTGATTAACAGGAGGCAGACGTCCAGGAGAGGAAGATAAGTTTATGATACAGTGCAACGGTGACATGACTCAAACTGATGAGGTTTATGTCACACGGTTGATTTGTTGAGAAAAACCAATATATTCACCAAGTAATTTTGAAATACACATGTCATCTGGTCTGTAAAAGTTATCAAGCAGGTAGAATACTCTGTGTCTCATTTAGGGACACAACTCTCAAAAACGTGTACCTGCTAATTGCTATTTCTCATCATTTTAAACGAGAATCAATTCAACTCGCAGGTTTCTGATTCTTTCTTAACAGAGGCCGTCTCTGTTGGGCCTTTGTGTGTCTGGTGGGCATGTAGTTCACCATGAAATAGTCAGTTCTCAATGCATTTAGTTGAAGTTCTGTCGAGTAAAACTGAAGCCTGCGTATTAGGGGAATTTTGGCATGGGTTTAGCTGACATTCTATATTTGAATGTGAGGCATTGTCACACAAAATAAAGTAAAAGTCTTAGTGAGGTAAAATGAAATCCTCTCTTACCTCAGAGCTTCCATCAACTTTAACTTGCTTGTTGGTGGAAATGATTTTATATCCCTAGCTCTATGCCTGGTTTTAATATGCATCTCTTGTCTGGATTTTGCATAGACCCGATTAAGATGGATTACACTTAGTATCTTCTTTTCTCTTGCAATATGCCAATGCATTGTTTACAACACTGCCAAAATGTTGCTATCTGAGCTGCCTACCACCTGTTTGCCATGTGTTATGCACTTTCTGCTTGATTTTTGTATGTGACCTTTTGCATGACATTTTTAAGCAGAGGACACTTGCAGCTCTGTCTGTTAATTTAAAACAGAGCTCATACTTAACTTTACTTGAATGTCAGTGATCATGTTTAGCATTTAGGTTGTCAAACTGTGGATGTTACAATTTCGGAACAAAAGCCTCCAGTAAAGCTCACAGCTAGCTATTGGCCGAAGGGCTGCTTTATAGTCCCACACACACATCTCGTTTGTTTCAGACAGCTCTGTAGATGCCAGAACAGACGGAGCGTGCTGCTGCAGTAAAAAGCCAAGTCGCAACTTGATTTGTGTCTAATCCTCCAGTGTGTCTGCAGTGTAGCAGCCATCGCTCACCGCTAACTGTGTTAGCCATTAGTATCAATTAATCTCAACAAACGCTGTTGGCCATTACGCTCAATTCATCACCACAAGCTCTGCTAACTATATACCACAGAGAACATAAGAGTCACACAGCCCCGTCGCTCTGTGGGAGAAGATGAGAGATACATGGAGGGAGGGAGGGGGGGAGAGAGAGAGAGAGAGATGCATAACTCATTCTGGTGCTCTAGGACAAAGGAGCGTAGCCTCTGTCAACACAGTAAATTTGCTCTCAGTATTTGTCATAATAGTTCATTAGTGCTGGGGAGAGATTTACCTATGCAGCAGGGGTGAGGAAAGTGGATTAGGAAAGGGGCATTTTGTTTTCCAAAACACATGTAGTAAAACATTTTTTTTTCCATAAACATATTTTAAAACCCCCCGACAGTTGGCACCTTACCACATAAACTTATTTCCATTAATCAATCTCTCTCTCTCTCTCTCTCTCTCTCTCTCTCTCTCTCTCTCTCTCTCTCTCTCTCTCTCTCTCTCTCTCTCTCTCTCTCTCTCTCTCTCTCAGCTGTGCCTGGTCTGTGGGAATCAACTGGCTTTTGCTGCCTTTTAAGACACTTCTTAGAATGAGTGCTGACACATTGGCACAAGTGCTGGTCCGCTCCAGCATCGCCTCATAGGTGAATTTCATTATTTATTTTTCAGATGAGATTAACGATAATGGACGGGGGTCAATGACCCAAGAAGATCATTACTGTTCCACTGACTCAGGCACCGGCCTATACCTTGCTTTTCCTCAATTACCTTCTGACAGACAGCCGCGTGGAAACGGGGTCATACCAAAGCCCCAGCCTCCCCAACGTATATTAGGCTAAATCTCCTTCCTTTCACCCAGCTACCCTACTCTGTGACTCTCCAGGGAACGTGGAAGAGATTGAGTGCTCTGTTGTTTCTGCTAATGCGGGTTTAGCTACCCGTCAAACAGGCAGTTGGAAACCACTTCAGTCTTAACCACCGGCTTGACTCTCACTGTTGCCATGTGTGAATGCTTGTCTGTGTGTTTGCTTGTGCGTACTTTCATGCACTCATATATGTATACAAGAATCATATAAATCTCTGCGTGGAGAGATTCATTCACAGCTCATCTTCTTATCAATGCTTTCTCATGGTGGTTTTCTATATGTTTGCCTCTTTTATCCTGCTTCTATGCTTAAAAGCTTGCATTTATTGGTTTTTCTCTTACTCCACATCCCTGAACCCATTCCATACAACCATTAACCATACAAATGCATTTAAATGTAATTACCCCCTATCTGCCTTTGCACCCTGACTGCCAATGCCACTTTTCTCCTCGTGTGTGTGTGTGTGTGTGTGTGTGTGTGTGTGTGTGTGTGTGTGTGTGTGTGTGTGTGTGTGTGTGTGTGTGTGTGTGTGTGTGTGTGTGTGTGTGTGTGTGTGTGTGTGTGTGTGTGTGTGTGTGTGTGTTTGCCAAGTGTGCATGTGCCCCCTCCTCCCTTGTCAGTGGTGCATTCAGTGATGCCCAGCATACTCATCCCAAATCTGTGTGACCTTGCCAATCAGTCAGGCATGGCAGAGCTTCTAGTACACCTAGTACAAATTTATTCCATTTTGCTGTTTGTGTGTGTGTGCATACAGTTTGCGCATGTGTGGATTAGTTATCCCCCTTCCTACTGTATTATATGTGTAGCTTCAACTGCAACAGGCAATCAAGACCCCATTTTGTCCCCCTAGATCAGCTGATTAGCATCTGATTGGGCCTTTAATCCTAATGACTTTTTTAACCACACGCTTTAAGATCAGACTGGCTTTGTCACCCAGTTCCAGCCAATAAAACATGCTCCCTTCAGGTCTGTCCCGAAGTGACTGCAATGATTACATAAAGTCCCATTTAAATGTATTTGAATTTGGAAAGTCGCCACTTCAGATTGCAAGACAAGCTGGGATATCCAGGCGGCAAGAATGAGAAAAGATGTGCTCTCCTTTCCCATAACTATGATCAAAATTGTCCTGAAGCATTTATCAGGTGTGTATTCCCTGAGTATGTTCATCAAAAGCAGGAGCAGCAGTTTATAACTGTAATTGTTATTTAAAATGCATAGATGTGAATGTTTTTATCTAGATATGGAAAGGTGAACCAGAGTGTTTCTGCAGTAAAAGCCTAAGTGCTGAGCAAACCTTCCCTGGATAAATAGAGATTAGAAACACACACACACACACACACACACACACACACACACACACACACACACACACACACACACACACACATACAGTTGCCAGCCAGGTCTTACGTGAAATAGACCAGGCACAAAGGCGAATACCTAACAATGCAGCAGGTAGCTTCTGTACTGTAATTTCAGGACAGGCCTGAGTAATTCAGTGAAAGGAAATCCTGATCTAGCATATCATCAGTCACTTCTGTGCGAACAGTAGCACCGCTATGTGTTTTTTTTTTTTTTTTCTCATTCTGTTCACTTCTGTTCACGTCTTGTCTCCTGCGGAGGGACATTGAGCCTAATTCATTTCTCTAAAGAAGCTATCTGGCCCCGAGCCTTTCAGTGGAAAACCAGAGCAGCGTCTTCATCATCTTAATATCAAAATGGCCTGCATGCCCCTCCCTCTGCCCCTCATCTGCTCTGGCTGGCACACCCCATGGCCGTTTGTCACGCAAACAGCATCTCATATGAGGGTGGGGTTGACATCAGTCTACCAGAAAAGATGGATGACACGTTTCCCTACACCTTTACATGATGGCAGAGGCTTGTCCGTCAAACTACTGCAGAGAAGAGCAATGAATGAAAACCCAGTGGGTCAAGACAGGACTGGAAAAGAGTATTGGTTCTGATTCTTTATTTCCTCTTTTTCTCTGTACTTCAGCCAGCTGCCACCTTCCTTCCTCTCTTTATCTTTTGTCTGTAATGGATTATGCATACCAAGCACAACCAGTCTACTGTTGGCTCAGTAGTCATTAGATATAGATGCTGGATGTGATCTTGGATAAGACATTGGAGTTTGTATTTAATCATTGTCTTGTCCTGAAAAAGTGTAAACTTGAAATTACACTTCAAAAATAGCACACTGAACTTTAGTGGCTGGGCATTTTAAAAACCGATGTCTTAATCAATTTACAGGCTTGTCAAAAACTACGGATCCACACTTTTGAGGTTCTGCAGCATCTTGGTTGCTCGCCCCTGTTTTACAGATGTGACTCATTCATGCAGCCTATCATTGCACTTTTACACCTCATTCAATACTGTAAGGTAAATAAATCAACTTATTAGTAATTATAAATTACTCAAAATGTGTGTCAATTAAAGTTTACTCTTTCCCTCCCTCTTATGTGATTTTTAAATAGGTGGACTGTTATATAACTATAATGTTGAATGTTCTAACAAAATTAGTTTCTGTATAAAGAACTGAAATGGTGCAGGACCAAGAGCAAAAAAGTGGAAGCCTGAATAATTTTCTATCAACATTACTGTCCCTGGTGTGCAGCTGACATAATTCTTTAGTTTATGTTCAAATTCTTGTCCCTATGTTTTCCCCTCCCTCCCTCCTGCAGGCTGAGATAACTGTTGTTGGTAATTTAGTATCAGAAGAGCTGGCAAGGAGGAAGAAAGGGGGAGTTGTCTAAAGGGGAGTAATGGATGGACGGGCGGGGATCACGAGGGGACACGGGAGGGTCGCGGAGCTGACACCGGATGGTCTGAATCAGGGTTTCTCAAGGACTCGTGTAATTCACAGTTTGATCTTGGCCTGCGGGATCGAGGGGTAGACCAATGGAGGAAAGGAGGGATGTGGAGGAAAAGACGGAAGGGGCTCTCACAGGAGCTGAGGAAATTAAGAGAACAAGCTGGTATTTTAGGAAGGGGAGATGGATTGGTATCTGATACAGTGCAACTCCGATGCCTTGTTGTTTTTCAGAGCTACAGAAAGCAGCCAGGGTGATGCTTGGTGCTCCTCTGTGTGGATAGGTGGCCTTTGCTGACAATTGAGGGGGGAATGTCCAACACAGGAGATTCATGTTGGATATCCATGCTAGCAGTGGATAAATCAAGCCTCAAGCTGCCAGTTTGAAGCACAGAAATGACTAAACGGCAGTGAAATACACAATTCCGTAAAAACACCTCAATTGTTACTTGGCAAACCTGTTACAAAAGCACTTGTTTAAGTGGCCACAATGACAGCCACTGACCTATCATCATACTAATTTAATAGTGTTGTTTTCTTTAACTGTGCTGCAGCAACTTCATTGATTGTAGAACAACAGAGCACTAATTGTCTCTTCAATTTGCACTGCATTTCAGCCTTGAGAGGACCGTGTCCTTATCAGCACTGAGCCAGGCACCAGGAAATGGTGCTGGAGTCTCACACAGAAGCACACTGCAATGGATGTGCAGACAAATAACACATGCACATGCAAAACGCAGGCGTGCACTGCACACATGTTGACATGAACACACACAGCCCTACCTGTGAGCGGAGCGGGCCATCCTAGAGGCTGTTTCATCTGTCCAGTGTGTATGACTGGACACACATGACTTGTGTGTGTGTGTGTGTGTGTGTGTGTGTGTGTGTGTGTGTGTGTGTGTGTGTGTGTGTGTGTGTGTGTGTGTGTGTGTGTGTGTGTGTGTGTGTGTGTGTGTGTGTGTGTGTGTGTGTGTGTGTGTGTGTGTGTGTGTGTGTGTGTGTGTGTGTGTGTGTGTCAAAGACTGGCGCCGTGGCCTGCCGCTCGCTCTGCAGCCCTAAGCTGCGGGTGGCAGAAGCAAAAGGATTTGCGATTTCACCACTGGCTGCTGAAATGACTGCGATGCTTTGGCGTGTGCCTATGTGGGATTTAAGTGGCTGAGAAATTCAAGGACAGTTTTTTTACTCTTCTGATTCAATCCACTGACTGATCTGTCTTTGGCAAACTTAATACAAGAATGTAAGATTTAAAACCTCAGGGGCGAAAAGAAGCTCTTGACTACTTCCTTTTCAGCGGGTTGTAATAAGAAGTGTCATTGTGAGGGGAAATGCTCTCCATAGCCCTGCAGGTGCAATTTACAATATACTTCAATATTATAAACCGTGCACACAGCACAGCCAATCCCCAGACTGGCATCCCAAATGTTTAACACTATGCGTTTGCAAGGCAACTATACCATACATTGTGAAATTGCAGAGTTAATCATTAATGGTTGCAGAAATTCTACATTACAATTTTTTTCCTAAATCTATCCAAAGTGTCGGCTCCAGTGGTTTCCTTTGCTTATCCTTAAGCCAGGACCGGCTTATACTGATAAGGGGAGCTAGCCGAGGGTCATCAGCTGCTTAGCCTGTATAGGCCTGTGTGTGAGTGTGTATGTCCATATATGGACATTAGCATCCTTGCATTTCAGTATGATGCAGTATGCGCATGTTTGGTTGTGTGCAAACCTTCATTATACGCCAGCATATGCACAAGCATTGTGCGTTTTGCCAGCAGTGCTGATGTGGATCATGTGTATCCAGAGGTATTCAGAGAGGTCGGGGATCTGCTTTATCTCAGCTCTGTATAAGAAATCCTTCCTTTACCACATTCAGGGCCCAGTCCTATATATTGTACCTGCACCTGCAGTGAGATATGATCGTACAGTTAATGATATTATGACTGTTTCAGTTTGCTGAAATGTACTGCCGTGTGAAATACTCCATATTACTGTCATTGTATTATGTACTTTATGACCCTACGTATCTGTACTCAACTTTAAATTCTCCTTACTGAGTGTACTTATTTTACTATATGTTATTATACTATAAATGATCAGTTCTTCTGTATCATAATCTATTTGACTCTAATTATCTGTTCTGAGGACTTCGGTGTACTCTGTTTCTTTCTTTTATCTTCCTCCATGTTTCAAGGGGCTAACAAGATGATGTAGATGACATGAAAACTGTGAACAAAGTGGTGAACCTATTTTTAATAAGTTGTGCCGGCCAGCCCGCACACACTGCGGCAATTGAGACTAATTGCAACACATTTATTTGGTGTCTTAAATTTCCTTGGAGACACCACATTTGATTTTGATTTAGTTTGGAGAAGTTGGGATAAAGTTATGCATGCAACTTGGTTAGAAAAGGCCAGAGATGCAGTTGGCTTGTCTTGTTTCCTCAACAATAACGTGATGTGAGGAGGAACTTGTTTGTACAAGTAGCCATTAGTTCCAGCAATGGAGTAGCCTATTGACTCAAAGTAAAGTCAAATGTACTATAGGTCTCATTATCCCCTTTTGTTTACATCTCATCTTTTTGTCACCTAATATGTCGTTCAGTATATTAATTAAGAATATTTTTTTCAGATTTAAATCAACCTCAATCCCATTCTAATAATTAATCTAAAGAAACTGCTTACAATGCAACAGTTACAGGAAGAAAGGCTTAGGTGTTTACTTCTCAACCAGCCTGTGACGGGGGCTGTAAGTGCTGTACATGTTTCTTTTAAAGGGGTAAAGACACAAAGCTATACTCTCCTCTGTTCTCCTCTGTTCTGCTTTACTGTGGTCTTGCACAATTGCACTCCATTTAGATTTTTACTCTACTTTGGTAAATGTTGTAAAATACCCATCTCAGGAAGTATTGTCAGTAAAACGAAACGGACAATTTAGCTGTTTTTAAGAATTGTGTACTGTGCAAATAAGGATTTTAAAACCCGGCACAGGGCAGATCAGTGTAGCAAGATGATCATTCATGAAGCTGTATTTGTATGCACAACAAATTAAACGATCACAACCCAGATTTTGGCTTGTTTTAATCAGAAGTTACAGGTTGTGGCCAAAAGATAGTCCGTCACAAATTGTTGTTTTTACACTTTTCTTTTGTAAGGATTAAACAAGTATGGGATAATAGAGTGAGCGGGTCTGCAGGACTCCGCTAATTACATAGCTACATTACTATCTAAATCAATAATTTGAGTCTAGACTAATGATGTTATTCATAGCAGCAGTGTGCTATTCAGAATTAACAAAATGTAGAATGCCATGATTCATCTTGTCAGAATTGAGTATTCAACAAAGCAGTGTAAAGAATTAGATATAAGTTGTCAATTGATAAGCTTTAGAAGTGTAGGTAGGTGATTTGTGTTACCTTTTGGTTTAGGGCTGGGCGATCTGAAGAAAATCCAATATCACAATATGTTTGAGCAAATACCTCTATCGATATTGTGGCGATATTATAGGGCTGGCGGTGCTTTTACAAAATATTTTCACAATGACATTTGTGATAAATAATCATCAGTAATGTGGATATAATAATTACAGTGGGTAAAGGCAAATAATAGAACAGCTAAAACAGTCTGGTAAGTTCAGAAAATTACATCACTTTACTGTAATGCCACCTGTAAAACCAGTAAAAGACAACACACGTACGATATCCAAAATGTAAGAGGATATCTAGTCTCATATCACGATATGGATAATAATATCGACATATTGCCCAGCCCTATTTCGGACAGAGCCTTGCAAGTTATTTCCCCTCGGATCTTTGTGCTAAGCGGTAACCAGCCGTACAGAAATGAGAGTATCAATCATCTAATCTAACTCTGTGCAAGAAAGTAAATAAGCCTATTTCTCAAAATGTCAAACTATAGTGAAGTAGAACATGTTGTTCTGTTTTGTACTTGGAGGAGAGTTCTTCATAATCTAATGGGGAGCAGGGACTGCAGAGAAAAGAGAAGCAGCGATGGCTGTAAGGAAATTATATGGCTTTTAGATGATTCAGAGTTTCCCTTTTTATGGCATTTCAGGACAATCAGATCTTGTGTAAAAGTGGTTTACTGTACAGCGCACTTGTAAATCTTGTATCTCCCGATTATTTACTGTGTAAAATCATCCAAGACTCAAGTGTCATTATTCTGGAAGGATTATTATCCAAGATGTAACAATGTCTGATTAACTTCCCTGTTGTTGGCTGAGCCGAAACTAAATCTCCCCTACAGTATACTGCATGCTGTATAGTAACACTGGACATAGATGACATAGTGTAGTGTCTGCGGAGCACAAAACACAGCAGCGTTAACCAACACACAACTTTATGGAGCCACGGGCATCATTAGATATGAGGGTTTAACAGGGGAAATGTATGCCTGTGGTTAATGAACCGAGTCTCAAAGTGGCTGTAACCATTTCTGAACTGCAGGAATTAATTGGATTGCTGCAAAATAGTTAAAGCACCGTTCACATCGGCTAGATATCTACTTTATATTCTTTACAGTTAGAGAAATGTCTGTCTTTGATGTAAGAATTCCCATGGCAATATTTTTGATTCCCTTTAACTCCAGCTGTGAATCTGGTCCAGCGCAGAGAGACTCATGAATGAAATACCAAGAACTTTTCAATGCATACAAGTCAATCTCCTGATATATACATGTTTATCGTAATGCCTCTCAATTCTATCGGCTATATATGACAAACAATTTCTCAAGCAAGTGGGACTTCCAAATTAGATTTACCGGAATGGAATCGCGTCTCTCATTGGAATCAACTTCTATCCATTAGGGTCTGTATTTTCCTGTCTGTCTGACTCAGTTGAGTTCACACCAGCAGATCAATAAAGAGCTCTGTTTGCTATGTGAAGCAAACACACACCCAGCAGGCTGTTATTCTGTCTCTCAGTGTGATAGTAAAAAATACATCATAAACATCTTCCAACTGGCCTGATGCCTGGAAATTGATTATGGCTTCACTGATACCCACTGTAGCATGTAATAGCGACGGTAATGATATGAGGAATATTAGGCCACTGACATCTGTTTTCAAGAGCTTGACCTTGACTTCTATGTAGACCGTCGTGACGTATTGATCTCAGAAGTAAGCGTGATGTATTTGTGCAGGAGAGAGTTGACTGTTTTTCTTCCTGATCAATATTCATTACTTGTCAGTTTAGAGCTTAATTATGAACGGTTATAATTAATGCTTTGCTTGTATGATGAATGGTCACCGCTGTGCGTGGTAGCACTTCGTGCCGGCGGCGACGGCAATCTACAATATCATTTCTCCTCTGAGCCCATGGCTATTTCATACCCATGTGACCCTGTGCTCCTCAGGCATTTTCTGCCTCTGCAGACTGCTAATCGATGATCCAAATGGTCTTGTTCATAAGAAATGATGCTGCAGTGCCTGAAGGAGATGCATCATGAATGGAGATTGTCAATGGAAAGTGATGTATCTTTTTTTTGGTGGCATTTTCGCCTTTTTTTTTAACAGAGGACAGCGCAACAACAGGGGTGGGAAGAGAGAGGAATATGACATGCAGCATAGGTTTCAAGGCCAGACCAACGTTTCAGTTGTATGGCATGCACTGTAATCACTCGGCTTACAAGGTACTCATGATGTATTTTATTTTTTTTCCTTCAAATTCACATCTTTATTGGCATAACCATAACAGAGTTGCAAAGTATAAGGAGTTATTCTGGGCCATCTGAGCACTTCAAAGGCTTGGACGGTCATAAATCTCTTCAGTTGAGTACAAAATAATAAAAACCAGGCTGTTGAAAACTTATGGTATTATTTGATAACAACAAAAAGTACAAGGTCCTCTCACTGAAAGCTTCCAGCGGCATCTTGTGTCCTCAGAAGATGGAGTTGCTCAGTTGTCATGGAGATTTTTCAGTTATCACGTGATGTATGGAATTTCAGGCACATGGAGATGGGTGGGTTGATATGGGAGGAGATTATAACTCCTGTCTCTGTTCAAGAATGGGCTAAAAAGCCAAAGTTACAAGCTAGAGCCTGACCGATAAAGGATTTTTAAGGCCGATATCCATACAAATATTTGGTGATTTAAAAATCCGATATTCCGATATATCGGCCGATATATATTTTTAAAAAAATCCAGAAACGCGTAACAAAACAGATTTCCCTAACATTAGTTATTTGTAGTTATTTATGAGTCCTCACTAAAATAATATGATAATGCAGTTTAAAAATAAACTATAAAAATGCAAACTTAAGATATGAAACTTGAAGGATTAAACACAAGTGTTGCCAGCAGGGACGTTGTAGAGCGCCCTCTGGTGGACAAAATATGCAACGCCAACACTCATAACATGGCTGAAGGATGTTTTCTCCGGTTTTGTTTTATTTTTTAAATATTCATTTATCGGCCATTATAAATGCCGATAACGATGGTTTGGAAAATGCCAAATATCGGCAGATAATATCGGCCCGCCGATATATCGGTCGGCCTCTAGTACAAGCTTGTGTCCTAAATACGTAAGGAGAGAAGTCAACTACAATTCCCAGGGAGCATTTTGGTAACAATCCAATCAAAGTGCTAAAAATTCTGCCCCACTAACAGCGAGTGGAAGATATAGGCTGTGTCTCATTCCGCATACTTCCGTCAGTACACTGCTAATGTGCACTGACCACTTACTGCCGTAGTGCCCACTTTCGATGGTTAGTATTGTCCCAAAAGGAACACTAACGTTAAAACACTTACCGGAAATGACAAGCGGTCAGCTCAGCTCGCCGCCTCTCAAAATCTAACGAAAATCTTTTAAACTGACCTTTTGTCGATCAAAAAAACAGATTCAGCAACTGCATGGCCTATTTCTCGCTTAAAATGTTTTCAGAAAAAGGTTTTGGTGAACTATCTTCGTAAAATACGAGATCGTATTCTGAACGATTGGTTGTGAAATCCGGGAGAAGCCAGACCACGTGACGCGTTCGTCCAATCAGCTGCTGGTCGACGTCCCTGGTCCCTCCCCTTTCCGCTTTGTAGTCAAGATGGCGCCTGTTTAGTCCGCGTAGCGTCCATCGTTCCACACTGAACTTTTTGACCGTTTTTAGGGGGTCATCCAGGTACTTTCAGTGCACCGACTTTTTGCGTTATCTACACTATATACTTAAAACAAAGTGTTTTGAAGTGTGCAAGTAGGCGGTTTGAGACACAGCCATAGATTACTTTGCAGAAACTGGTTTGGATGAATTCGACAGCTATGGTGCAGAGGTTTGTTCCTAATTACAACAAAGAAATGCTCTGATTCTGCAGGAATGGCGTGTTTTCCATAGCAACGGAGGCTGAGGAACATGAGAATCATTATTTAGAGGGTGTATCCATTATTTAGAGCCACCGGACATCAAAAACAAAGTCAGAATAATTTAAACTGATGGCCGTAACATAGACCTACAGTGTCATTGAGACTTCTGAGTTCCTACGTCAAATATCGAGGGTAATATCAAAGAAAACTTAGAAAAGGAAAGTTTCCAGAACCAGCAGCTCATCCCATTTTGCAACACTATTAAAGACAGTATTGCCCAAGCAGGTTGTACAAGGTTTACAATACAGGTATAATACATCCAGATTTTTTTAAGAAACAAGACAACATATGTTGCGCACATGGCTAGCCAGTATAAGAAACAAAAACAAGCAGTTTAATACAAATTTTTTATTGAAAAACAAAATATTTAGAGTCCATAAAACGTACTTTAACAATTTAATACAGTTATATTGGCGAGACACTTCTGCGTCCAAATGTATCTCTTGGCCAAGTGGCTGTAAATTTGAGAGAGGTAAACAAGTTAATGGGGTGACATAGGACCAGCATCCAGGGGTGTTGGTTTAATCCAGGCATGTCGCGCTTTCTTCTCATTCCACTGCTTTAACATTAAACTCCAATTTTCAGTAGCTCCAGCACAAAGACCTGAAATCAAAGATGTACAAAGCTCTTGATGTGTGTTTTACAGCATGAGGCATTGTTCCCGATTGCACTGCGGTGTTTTATGAACTTCTTTGGGTTGAATGGCATCACAGATCTTCAAATGAACACTGACAGTTTGGTTTATTCCTCCATCTCAGTGAGTTATCAGTCCCCATCAGCTACCCCTAGAGGTGTGTGTGTGTGTGTGTGTGTGTGTGTGTGTGTGTGTGTGTGTGTGTGTGTGTGTGTGTGTGTGTGTGTGTGTGTGTGTGTGTGTGTGTGTGTGTGTGTGTGTGTGTGTGTGTGTGTGTGTGTGTCCGTGTGTCCGTCCAGACGAAGGACAGAAACATCCCCAGGTTAAAAGATGATTGTAGCATTCTCTGATTCAGTTTCATTTCTACACCATATCTCATAGGAGTACCTTACAAACCCTCATATTCATTTACAACAAAACCAGCCACACAAACACACTGTAAACACATATGCACAGCCTCACTAAAAGCCGAGGATTAAAAGCTTCTGTTTGGTCAAAAATTAAGTGTGATTTAGTTGGCAGTGTGCTGAGCAGAGAGAAGGTTCAAAGCTGTGGGCTTTTTTCTTCTTTGTCTCCCTGCTTCAGCATGTGCACCACCGACGACCTCAATTAGCTCTGCGTCTGATAGACACACAGAGCATCCTTAGATCACACACACATGCATACACTAGCAAATACTGGGCTAAAGTGTACAGAGAGAGGGGGACGGCTGTGGCGACACGGTAGGATTAGTGAAAGAAAAGCACATTTGAATTTGCTGCTCAAACATGTTTGTGTACTTCTCCGTTTCATCATTAAAGGTAAACTTTCACTTTCTTGTTGGCTAGAAATAGAAGGACCGTGACACAGAGTGAGAAAGTGACTGAGGAGTAAGACAGAGGAGCCTATCTACAAGGAGAGGGGCGAGACAGTGACTAGAAGTTGGGTACGGATCAAAGAGAGGCTGAAAAAAGAAGAGAGGAGAGAGTCACAGAGCCAAAAAAGCAAAGGGAGTTCCAGTTCAAAGAAACCAAACAAGAACGAAGAATAGCACAGAGGGAGAATAACTTAAATGGAGGGGAAATGGATGAAATGGGTAGATGAATGAATGAATAAAAGGAAAGTGGCAAGGAAAATGAATTAAAAAGAAACTGCAGCAAAAATTGAAAAAAATAAAAGGAGAAAGAGGAGAAGAACAGGAAGAAGCGGGTTGTGCACAGATGTAGTTGGAGGAAGCGGGGATCTGTCAAACGGCAGGCTCACTGAGAAACAGTGCACTGACCTTCACTAGGCAAGCTGCTACCACTGACAAGAATTTATGCATGCTCTCACTTTGTATTATTGGCTTTACACAGAGAAAGTGTATATATGTGTGCACACAGCCATGCATGCATGCGTGGCCATATGTGTGTGACAGAAACTTAGTGTGTGAATGATCAGATGAGGATGAGTGGGAATGCGTGTGTGCGCTGTGTGTGTGGGCGCATACCAGACACAGCGTGAATTAGGTAAAGATTAAGGGTTTTCCCCCGATCTCACACATCCTCTGTCCTTCTCATCCATTTTCTCTCTCTCTCGCTCTCTCTGTCTCTCTGTCTCTCTGTCTCTGAGCAGCCCCATCTCTCTCTGTCTCTCTGTCTCTCTGTCTCTGAGCAGCCCCATCTCTCTCTGTCTCTCTGTCTCTCTGTCTCTGAGCAGCCCCATCTCTCTCTGCTCTCTGCGGGAACTCCATTAGACCTTGCACTATGTTATCTTATCCTAGAAAAATAGCCAAACCGCCTGTGGTTCAGAGCAATTATTGTACACCATATCTCAGGAGGTGTTACAAATGAAACATGGTTAGGGTCATGCACTAAGCAACAGCATCCAAGCAAACGTTCATACTGTAACATTCTACCGTATGACACGTAATTATAAGCATCCGACACCAACGGCTGCACACTCTTCTCTCGCTCAGAAATGTTTCAATTTGTCATGCCAGTACACACCTGAAGTGTAGCGTATGAGAAAAGGTCATCCTATAATGGTAATGGAGTTACAAAAACCCAATCGTGATTCATCATGAACAAGGGATATTGTTAAATACAAACGAGAGATTAGTGTGTGTGTGGCGTCGGTGGCCTCAGGGAAATTAAGTGAGTGAATAATATTCTACTTAGTGTACTTCCAAACAGTAAGTCAGCAGAACAAATAATTGGATTGTTGTCCAATAAGTTGGTCTGAAGAATAAATAGCCAAATTAATTGTGATCTAGAAACTCTTATTTTCCCTCTCAGTGGTCAAGACTGTGAAAAAAAACAGCATGAGAACTCAGCAAGAGTATTTTCTGGTAAAATTAAATATTGTGTATTGACTAAAGCATGATTTTCCCTGCATAAACAAGTGGTTCACATGTTGTGAAAGCTTATCAGTGAACAGCAAAACCACAAGTGAAACCTCACAAGAAATCTTCCCGAGTAATTGGGTACTTTTAGGCACAACGGATCATGTGATGCGAACGCTTATTTTTTCTTCTTCTTCTAGGTAATAAATTGTGCAGTATTTCCTTCATTTTCTGTTCTTAATTTCTAGTGTCAAATGATAGGGATTCTTTTGAGCTTATTCAGCTTATTTGCTGAATGTTTTCATTGAGTTTAGAGGTTTATGGACAGTTACAATTACAGCTCAACATCACATAAGTGAATTAAATGCAGCCGGTGGGAATGAAGTGGGGAAGACATATTGGATGCTTTCCGCACCACTGCTGTACTTACGGGGGGAAATACTATAACCAAAACAAATTGCTTCCTTGTAGCTATCCTGCAGTACTAATGCAGGATAGCTGCACGCAAAGCGGAATTTCTACAATAGCCACCACTGCAGGTTCATTTTCAATGAATTGAATAAATATCTGCTGTGCAGCTCAAAATGTCAGGGAACTTAAATAAATGTACAACAAGGGAGCCAAAAAAAGTTGCAGACCCTGCTTTTTTTGTTGTCTATTCCCTCTCCTGGTATCTTTTCTGATCTGTTTGTGTGTGTGTGGCTCTGGGTATGTATCATGCCCAAGTAGTTGCATGCATCTGTGTATGCGCTCATGTGATTTAGGGTGTGTTGTGCAGATTGCAGGAAGCTCGCAGTAGCAATCTGGCTACTTTAGAAGCATCTGCATCGATGACGGCAGTCGTCCACCTGTTGTGTGAGCCAACAGTATGGAAGGCTTTCCAAGAGCTTGGAGAGAAGGGGGGGAATTATCACAAACACAGACTGATAGCTTCTGATGTGTGGCCATGAAGCCAGTTGGAGATTTGTGGCCACACCCCAACATGAGATTGGCAAAGCTGAAGGACAAAACTTTTAGCTTCTTTTAACTTCTTCTCAACCGGATGAAAAACACATGCACAGATACCTGCTGGCTTCACATGAACCCACTGATACCTGCAGACTCTTAGCAGGGCTTAAAATCTCCACACACACACACACACACACACACACACACACACACACACACACACACACACACACACACACACACACACACACACAGAGAATGTACACATTACACACAGGCCAGAAGCTGTTTTCTGACATGTGATTAGCGATGACTCCTAAAAGTTAAACTGGCCTCTGGTTTTACACACACACACACACACACACACACACACACACACACACACACACACACACACACACACACACACACACACACACACACTGTACACACAGACACTCTGGTAAGTTAAAGAGGATTTGTGCCCTGTGGTTGTCCTTGGGCAATATCATCACAGAGAGAATCAATAGAACCATCGCTCAGAGTGAATGGAAAGGAGAGAGAAAGAGAGACGTTGAGAAATATATAGGAGGAGGGAGGGGGGTGTACAGAAAGATGGGGGGGGGGGGGGGGGAGAATAATATATGTGAGGCCAGGGAAGGGAGTGAGGGAGAGCTGGAGCAAGTAAGGGAAAGGAAAAAACAGAAAAGGTGAGTAAAAGGGTGTATCATTAGAGGGAGTGCGAGTACGAGAGTATCACAGATGGGATAAAAGGAGGAGTGGAGTGAGTAGCTGGCAACAGTATTTGAGGCAAAGTAGAACAAAAAGGAACTGAAGACAAAGTGACAAGGATGGATGAAGGAAGCAAGTGAAAGTAGAACAGATGGAGAAAGAGGGAAGGAAACAGGGAGGGGGGGAGGGATGAGTGAGTAAACAATGCATGTGAGCAAGTTGTGAGTGGAAGAAAAGGGGAGGTAAGAAGGAAAGATGTAAAAGCAGTGAATCAGACCATGATTCAGTAAAAAAAAAGGGGGGGGAGGAAGAACGTGGGTATGAGAGACAAAAAAGAGATAAGGAAGAAATTAATGATAAAGGTGGAGTCTTAAGTGAGTAAATAAAGAAGTGAGGAAGGAAAAAAACAGGAGGGAAAGGAAGTTAAGAGGGAATGAAGGGATGATAGAAGAAAAGAGAGGTGTTGAGTGCTTCAGTGAGCCGGTGATTAAGCGAGACAAAGAGTGACCCTGCAATCAAGTTTTGTCAGTTATGGTATACTGCACATGAATGGCACTTTATTACGTCGGAGAAGCAAATAGTGATGTAATACCTCTTGTCAGCATTGTTTCTCCTTTTAGCAGCAATTCCATTCCATGCAACAGAGTTGAAAGTAAAACGCAGCTACAAATTTGGTACACAAGCAGAGGGCACACACTGAACAGAAGCCATGAAACATTAAATTCCTTGCGTTATGAATTTTTAAAGCTGCACTTATCACTATGTTTTATATGAACAATGGATCAACTGTGTGACGTAAAGGGAGCTCGTAGTGACAGGCCCACGTGGAATTATCACTCAACCCTGCAGTTCTCCTCACCTCTACAGCTTCACTGTCTTGATTCACTCTCATTAACTCATTTCTAACGGCACCAGACAGCAGTTTCAGCAACAAAAACCTGCCCAACACCGAACGGCAGACAGACAATGTTAGCAACTAGTTGGTCAATGTAGCGGTGCATTTAAAAAGCCAGATGTTATTCTCAGAAGGGTTATTCCCAAAGTAATGACAATATTGTTCCAAGCTGTCTGCTAAATGTCTAGACAGGAACCTGTATGCTAATGCATTTACAATATCTACAGGTGATAACATCTCAATGATGTTTTGGTAGGGGTGCATGATATATCGACTCAATATCATTATCGCAATATCACGTTCGCGCTATATTATATAGAAAGTGTTGCAATAAGTATGCAATATTTTGTGGAGCGCTGCATCCCGTCCGTTGGCTGTGTGGCTTAGTTGTGTTTGATTTGGAGCCCGCATGAAACGCTATAATGATCGTCAGTTCATTGGCCAGTTACCGTGCCACATGCACATGTTAGTGCATGTCAGCGCACGGGTCCACTACGTGACAAACCCTATGGAGCGTACTACGTGTCCTGTTCTTTTACTTATTTATTTTATACTGTACAACCAGTAAAACATGTCCGGGGGTCTCATTTATAAACGTGGCGTACGCACAAAATGGGGCTGAACATGTGCGTACGCCACTTCCCACGCAAAGGTTGTGATTTATAAAAAACAAACGTTTATAAATAACAAAATGTGCCGTCCTGCATGCAAACTCTGACCCATGCGTACGCACATTTTGGAGACAATGGGAATTGGCGACGCAGATGGTGAGGTGGTGAACTGAAGTCGGACTGCAGAAAGTAAATGTGGGAATAACGATTACTCGTTATATTTTCAAGTATTGATGCCTCACACACATTTTTTTTACTCCATATCATCCACGTTGTCATGAAGGTTAAATCCAGCAGTGTTATTTGCGCTTGTACAGAGTGATAATTGTTCCATAAACACCTTGTAAAATCCAACTCAAATCCTAAATAAAAATTTGTTCTTAATATTTAATCGGCGCTGTGTCACCGTTACAGAGTCCGCTACGGAGCGCAGGAGGAGGAGGAGATGGCCCGACGGCATGGAATACAGGATAGCATCAAATACCCTACCGTTAGATAACGGCAGAACACAGTGTAGCCTAAATAACTAAATATGTGTCTTTAATACTGTGCATATATCATCAAATGTCAAAGTCTGGAAATACAGCCATTAAGCAATCGTTACGTTTAATGTCCTCGTTATCAGTCCGAACTTTAATACTGTTCTTGACAAAACCTGCATGAAGAAAAGTGTGTTTGTCTATTACACTTTCTTTCGTCTTCAAATTGTATCTTGGGGTGGGGGATACCACTAGTTAATGCTGTGGTTTTGGCAAGGTGTTAACAATCACAATATGTTGTAAACATATAAATACTGCGGTGACCCCCGTGCGTAATGCTGCATGATGGCACTGATGGATAATGCAGGAGGACTACGGCAATGGAAGAATCAGGAGAGAAAGTGACTTCAGGGACCATGACGATGACTGGCTAATATGCAGATTTAGATTCCCTAAAGCTGTGCTCTTGGATCTATGTACTGAATTGGGTCCAGTAGAAAGGTCATCGCGCCGGTACCGTGCCATCCCGGTCCAAATACAGGTCCTCGCCACTCCGGGGGCAACCGACTGTTTCTTGAGAGAAATGGCAGAGAGCTAAGTGTTTTTTTTATAAATATTATATATAATCTTCAACTTTATCACTAAGGCTTGTTTGGATATAATATATAGTTCTGTTAAATCTAGGTCTGGTATATCAAAACTGTCCCTGAGTGGTGTTATGCCTGCCGTTTGGATGGTATTATTAAAGCTACATTGTGTAAGAATTTCTCCCATCTAGCAGTGAAATTGTATATGCAACCAACTGAATATTACTTTCTAGCCATTTCATTTCTAACATCAGCTATCAGGTTCCCAAACATATGCAAGCTAATGTTAGTAAAGTATCAGTACTATCATTATTCTGTATATTGTACGAGATTAATAGTGTAAGGCAATGTTTACAGCGTAGGAGAGAAGCAACGGAGGTTTGTATTTTTAATGTATTTCTCTGAGCAGTATGAACAATGTCAATGAAACCGAAATTAGCTCTTAGTATCTCCATCGTTTACACGCAGCTGTTCTAGCTGTAGCTAGTCTGTGTTACAACTCCATTACGTGAGTTGTCTGCCAGGGAAATCGCAACACGTGATTATGTTTATGTTACAAGGTAGACAATCCTTTTTCATCGACGCGAGAAAAAGTATCCTAGACATCGTTCTAGCATTATGCACAACCATACTATAGTTAGCCAAGCAAGTAGCAACTATAAAACTTTGAATTTACACAAATAGGCAGAATTACCTGTCGAGAAGAAAGCGGGCAACGTCGGCGTCCCTTTTAAAATCCTTGCTCCTTTTTATGAGCTCTTTCCATCTTGGAAAAGCCACTCAAATATTAACTTTGGTCTTGTTGCTTTGCCTGTCGCGTTGTCGTTTTAATTCTCTTTTTAACTTCCTTGGCGACTCAGTTACATGTCCTCGAGAATGGGCGCAATCCTCCATCTTCAATAGGCTTTCAAATCTGCCGGCAGTAGCAAGTAATCTTCTCCCCCTCCCTCCCTGGCATTTGTCACAATCACTGCCACTGAGTGAAAAGCGTGAAAGGCGGAGGTATATTCCACTTTGGCTAATGTATTTTAAAGATGGAGGTGCAACGTGGCTGCCGTCATTCGCGCGAGTCGCTCCTATGTATTCGGAATGATTCTGAATGGCAGATTCTACGCGAACAAGAATACTTTGATTAGTTGGTAGTAAGTAATTACACATGAATAAGCACATATTTGCGAAAGAACAAAGGTTTTTTTTGCTAAGAATCAACTCAAAAAATTACACAATGGAGCTTTAATATAGGTAATAACAAAAGAACTGCAGCTAGGCCATTAACATACTGATCAGCATTCATGAGGTGCTTTGCATTGACTATTTATGGTTAAAATGGGCGTGTACAGGGCGGGATAAAAGGCTGATTCATTTACGCAGACTTGTGGGTAATCTGTGATTTATAAAGAGAACATTGCTTACAGATGTGCGTACACACAGTTTTATAAATCTGAATTGTTTTTGGCGTACGCCATTTTTGGCTTTTGGGCGTACGTACACTTTTATTAAGGATCCTACGCACAGTTTTATAAATGAGTCCCCTGTTCTGTAGACATGGTCCTTATTTATTTATTTATTTATTTATTTATTTATTTATTTATTCATTCATTCATTCATGTTGTACCAGTCCAATATGACAGTCAGTTGAAATAAACCTTGTGTTGTAAAAAAAACATTTGTTATGAATCTTTTTTGATGCGTTTCCCCATAACTTTTGTAATTTTTACATATGTTTAAAAATATAAAAAATTAATATCGATATCGCGGTATCACATTTTGTCAATATCGTACAACTCTATGTTTTGGGTGTGGTTAGAAGTGCACTCTGTTGCACCTTTTAACCTCACCCAACAGTGCTGTCTCTGGGTACTGGAGTACACATTTACATCACTGCAGCAAGGTGATAAATTGAAGGCAGATTTTCACAGGATGTTAAGTAATCTCGAAGATTTTCATTAAATAAATAAATCCACCAACGAATGAGGATACACAATGGTGATTGAGCCTATGGCAGTGGTTGATCTGCCACAGAGGGTAGGCGGAGCTAACATAACAGACTTGCTCTTCAACTCTCATGTGTTTGAAGCGGCGTACTGTTTTTCGGGTCTCTGCTAGCATTGCGATTAAATGTTACTATGGCCGGTAAAAAAAACAAGAAAAGTGCGTTGACTGAAGACAATGAAATTTGCCATAGGTGCCACCAAAGAGAACGAAATAAAGATCTTTGAGATTGTAATTTAAAATATGTAAAAGATTGTTGACTGTACAGCAATGTATTCAAGACTACAGTTACTTTCCAATGACAGATTTTTAACCCTGAAACATATGACCGTCTCAGTGGTCTGGACAATGGTTAAGAGGAGTAGCATAAGGTGGACAGAGCGGATAGCCTTATGGGAATGTGTAATTACGTCGGACCAGTCCTCGTCAACTTCATTAGCAGGCCCCATGTTTATGCAGTGACAAATGGCCTACTCAGGAAAGGGGCTGATTAGATTGGAATACATCATAGAAGAAACAGATTAGTTCATATTAGCCTCATACAGGACCTCTCATTATTACCCAGCTGGCCTGTGCTCTGGTGCTGAGGTGAGCTTCCCCCCCCCCCCCCCCCCCCCCACACACACACACTCCATGCATTGCAAAGTGCTGTGCACGCTTGGGGAGAGGCATAGTGGCCTATATTAATGTAATCCCCTGCACCTAGCACTGCCAGCTCAGCACAGTGCAGCTCCTCTATGACAATGGGAGTAATGGGTACAGCTCTTACGTATTATTTCTGCTCACTGTTATCCAGGGAGACATTAACCTGTGGAAGTCAACATGTACATCTTTCCCAACATGACAGTCTGCTGCAGTCTGATTCTTATTTTTTTTTTTTTCCCCCAGCACAGCGTGAAGAAACTGATCCAGGAATGTTTAATGTAGGTTGCATCTTTACTGCTGTTCCAAGGGATTCTCTATCTAGGAGAGAAAGTATAGGGTGCATTTATTTCGCCGGGGCTAAGGCAATTGCAGTCTGAAAAACAGTTGCAAGGTTGCGCTAATCTTTTTTTCCTTGTAAATTAACCAAAAACAAATGTAATTAACCCACACAGCCCTCAGGCATGAAATGAAAAACACACACAGATTAAGTTTACACATATCAGGTTGATCAAGGACCATTTGCGCTGTATTTGTTCAGATCCTAAAGATACAAGTTCTCTGCTGAAACCGTCTTTAAGCTTAACTTTAACTTGCTCAATCAATCTACAAAAATTGTATGGAAATGGGCAAATATTGTAGATCAAAGGCTTGAATGTGATGATGAAATGACGAGCACAATGATGAAATGAAGAAATTAAGCTTCTTGAGAAATATAAGGCAAGAACTCAAGTCAAAGTTTTATTGAAAGATGAAACTTGAGGAATTTTACACCAAGTGGACTCTTTTGAAATGAATGAAAGCACAGTAATTGATACAATTATATACAGTAAAAGTTTTCAGACTGGATCCTATATATATTTTACAGATGCTGCATGAGGAACCGAGAAACGCATGTTAAACATAGTATGTCATTGTGAAATTAATTCTGACGCCGTGCTGTAATTGCCCCACACAAATGACACCATGGTTGAGAGGATTGGTATAGACTCCATCTCATGCTGCTAGTACTCTAGTGCTTGTGCTTCTCTAAATTAGCATCATATTTCCCATAAACCTTATCACTTATCACAGGAAAGCAACTTGTCACTCCTCCTACTCGCTAGCATCGCTCTATGCACTTTTTTAATGTTTTACTTAAGAGGATAAATATGTTGGAAGTGATCCTTAAGCTTTTCATTTATTCTGCCATCTGCCATCTCATTAAACTCTGAAGACTTTAATTAAGCTTCCAGTTATGTGCTGTAAAATAAGTTTTCTGTCAATCTGACCCAATGACATACTTAAAATGCACACCATTTTCTTGCACGTTCTTTATTTTTATGATAAAGAGTCTAATTTAAGTAATTTATTGTCTTAAATAGCTGCTTTAATCTTTAAAGCAGTCTTTTATTGTTGTTTTTTTTTGGCCATTTTGAGACAGTGGATCAAGAAGTGAACGTTGACCAAACCATTTTTTAAGATTATTTATTTTGGGCATTTTTAGGCCTTTATTTGACAGGACAGCTGAAGACATGAAAGGGGAGATGGAGGGGGAATGACATGCAGCAAAGGGCCGCAGGTCGGAGTTGAACCCGGGCTCGCTGCGTCGAGAAGTAAATCTCTATACTGTATATGGGGTGGCGGGTGCCCGCTGCCCACTTTTTACTTAACCCGTAACGCCCTTAATTATGCAGAACTTTGAGCCTGAATATAATTAAAAAATTTAAACAGGTGAATTTAAATTATTGTCATGAAGGGTGAACTTAGATATAGAGACCACATCCATTTTGTTGTACCAGGCTGTAAACATGTTTAATTCTGATGTAGAGTTTGGCATTTTAACATGGGGGTCAATAGGGATTGACTCCCTTTTGGAGCCAGCCTTCACTTGATGAACTGCAGTTTTTGGTACTTCCCCATTGGCTTGATTTTTCAGCACCGGAGGTTTCCGCTTGACAACAATTTATAAAATTCTTATGCCGAACATATTAGCAAACTGTTACCTATTTAACAAGCCAACAGACATGTAGCAACATTAGCATTAATTTTGAGTCTTGTTTCTGGCCACCTGAATATTCAGTGTTATTTTAGCTCTGTTTTGGTCTCCACCAACAGCTCTTGAGCTGCAAATTCTCCACTAAGCCCGTTAAACACTGCGTTCTATTAGCCCAGGGCTAATTGCAGGAAAGTGCGGCTGAGCGCTGTGCTCAAAGTTTAAATTATTTGAACTTTGACCTCGTTGCTGCTGACCTTTCAAAGCACAACCATGAAAGAAGGTAGCCAGAAGGAATGATGACGCATACCTGTGCTGCGCTTTGCCTCTGCCTGCACTATGCTGAGCCGTACCTCACGGTTTCACCTCTGATCATGTGTGGGCAGCTTAACAACTAGTCGCAGACTTGTGTTTGTTTGGTGCTGGGCAGGTAGCATGCAGCCAATGTATGAGAGCTTTTTTAAAAATGTTTATTGAATACAGCTGCCTGCTGGGAAAGCAGTGAGCTTGAATCATTAAAGTTGCAGCTTGAACAATAGGATAAAAAATGGCTAAAACGTAGAGCTGAGGGAAACTGCAGAGTTGGGTGATAATTCTGGTTGGTGATGTGTGACCCCTTTCACATTACACAGTCATTTGATCTATCTTTAATATACAAAATAATGTTTGTGTTAGCTTTAAAATCACAACAGGGATGTCATTCTTTGATCATATGAATAAAACTTGTGAAATCTCTGTCACAGCTGTTTGTCTTGTAATTGTTGCATTTGTGTGTGTGAGTAAATTATTCAGTAGCTGTCATTCAATCCCCACCAGCAATGTCATGATTAAATAAAACATTTAATTCTAACTGAGCTCGAATTTTCATTATGCAGTGGTGTGAAACTGTCAAAGACTGGTGTCGCCATGGGAATTTTGAGTAGCCAATAAACTCGAGTTTGTGGCAAAGTAAGGAGGAATACAATAAATGTCAACAGCCTTGATGTCAATCTTGTGCCCCAAACAATCTGTGTCATATTAACTAATGACATAAAATGTGTCTCTGCTTTTGACAATAATCTTTTTTTTAGGAAAATTGCTTTCTGTGAAGATTATACAGTCATTTTATCCATGGCTTATAGTTTTGCATTCCCATCCGTTTTTTTGGCCCACATAATCTGTTTCCTCTTGGAAAAATTACAGAACAAACCACAACAAGCTGTTCAAGAACAGGCCTAGCACAAACAGCATCTGTTTGTTTTCCGTCTTTTGTTTTACATCAGCGACAGGTGTTACGTGCTCGGGTCGACCGAGATGAAACGCAGAGAAAGTCTGTCAGTCGATACACGTGCGTCTTTTCAATGTTGCTCATGATTAGCACAAGCCCGTAATGAGTCCGAGGACATATTCTGAACACAATATGATAATCAAAGACCAAGAGGGAGCATTAAGAGGAAGAAACGCAGCAAAAGAGCTTCAGGCAAGCCCAAACTTCCACCTTGGGAAAGTTTAAATGATTAAAAGTCTCACAGTATAACCCCCTCCACCATCCTGCTGCTCATTATACGCCGTGTCCCACAATTGGATCTCATCATTTTCTATAATTGCCCCCATTGGCCGGACTCCTATTTGGCCTATTTTGTCCCATTCTGCTGAGAAATTAAGGCATTCCTCTAGTGACCCTGACCTGTCCCAAGTCTTGTCGTGTGACTGACAGCCCATTAGCGGACCATTGATTGGTTGAATCTTGGAATGTGTGAGCCAACCTAATTAGGGCTGAGTCCCTCCTCTCTGAATATCAATTGAGAACGTTGGAGGAAACACAACTGCAGGCAAATGAGGCCTTTCTAATCCTCTGGATGCAGACTGTTTTTAACTTAACAAGATCAGTGTAATTTTCAGTAAAGAGCCTTGAAAAGAATGTGTGTTTGTGGACACAATCTCAGAGAACGGTATGTACAGTATAATATGATATGCACATATTAATCACTCATGCCTTGGGCAACTACGCAAATACATACTCCCTTGGGTATTGGCTGTATATTCCCTCTTTCATACACACACATATATATATATATATATATATATATATATATATATATATATATATATATATATATATATATATATATATATATATATATATATATATATATATACTGACACATTGCCAGAGGCCCTGATTAACGCTTCACCTCAGTCACCTGCACAATCCCACAATGTCTCACAGGGAGGTGATTGAGCGGACACACACATCTGTGTGCGTACACTCGAAGAAAAAGAAACTTCCTATCAGTCTCTTTTCTCTTGCAAACACAGACGCTCAGTTTGGATGTGTGTAGGTGTGCTTTACTCTGTATATAACACACACACACACACTGGCTCACTGAGATGGGATACGTGCTTGTGTGTCGTTTTTTCTGGAAGCTGGTTTTGCCTACAGCACGTTTGGACACTATTTGGGCTAATCAGTGCAGCTCTCCACCACAGATGGTCCTTGACTAAATCTACTACTTACTATCCCGCCAGTAGTTTCTATTCTCTCTATTCATACAACAACATCAATGTATTCCTCCCAAAACTTAGCTTGATAGTTTGGGTTTTAATGGGTTGGTGAATTCAATCATGGAATTGGAACCATTGTGTGGTCACAGGAGTGCTCAAGTGCTTTTATTTTTTTAATTTATTTATTTTTTTACTCCAGGCGAGATGCTAATGAGACATGTTGATGATGCTTTTGTTATGGAAAGTTTGTGCCAGTGTAGATGAGTTTATCAGGCTGGCGAAGGGATCGAATGATATTTGTGTGGCGATAGTGAGGACAATCCATTAAACATGAAACTATTATATTATTGTATTTCAAGTATATATTTCTTGTATTTCTGCAATTTTAATTTCTTTAGGTAGCAGCTCTTTGTATAGAGCTACATTTGAGTGTTTATTTTTTAGTTTTGTGTTTGAGGATCGAAGGCCTTTTAAAGACACCAACTTAACCCAATTTCCTGATCAGGCACAGTTCTCCCTGGCAACACAGGGAAAGAACAGAGGGGCAACTGACACAGCAAACATAGTCATTTGTGTACTCTAAGTTAGTGTTATACAATTATCAAGTGACATCTAAAATATTCACACCCAATTTAAAAAAAATACATAAATATAAACACTAAAATGCAACATTAGCCAACTCTACTCTGAATATTTCAATCTCATATTCAATTCTTTAGAGCTTTTTGTGTAAAATAATTTACTACTAAAGAGCATTTCTTTGTAGTGATCGTGAGAAGATAGTTTCAGTGTTCCTGTTCTTAAAGCTCGTGCCCACAAGATGATCTCCAAAGCCCCTCCACCCCCATGCACATGTCACACACACATTTTGCTCCATTTGCACAGCAAAAGAGCTCTCCTCTCCCAGACTCTATTTTATCAAATACTTAACCATAAAGTATCTTGCACCTCTGCTATCACTTTGTCTTTTTTGTTTCTCCCTTCTTTTCTGAGCACCTGACTTTTGAAGCCTTCTGACGAAGATTTAATGGCGTTTACTGGATGTTAAACTTTTGTTCTTACCGTAGTGTGACAGCCCAAACCATTTTTTGGGACTAGGGAGGTAAAGTCAGGAAAATCAGGAAGATAAAAAAACAATCGCAAGATTTTATGTGACTCACAAATACAAAGTTATCATAAATATGCATTTTTGACAAATTATTCCAGCAGATTATGTAAAAGTAGGAGTGGCCTGGGACAACTGGTGTCGATAGCCCTGCCTGCCAGTGTAATGAAAACAGCAAATGAAGCAAATTCAATTGAACCGGGGTTGTTGCTACATGTGTGTGCGTTTTTAATAGTTCAGTTATGCTGTAGCTTGAGCTAAATACTAAGTTCAGCATGCTAACATGCTCCAAGTGACAATACTAGCATGCTGATGTTAAGCTGAATGTTTACCATGTTCACCATTTCAGTGTTAGCGTACTAGCATTTGCTAATTAGCACCAAACACAAAGTACAGCTGAGGTTGAGGGGAATGTTTTGCAGATATTTGATCATTGGTTTAATATGGTATTGGTTAAATTAAAAGTTTAACTGATGTTGGCACAAGATGATGTGATCGCCGAAGTAAAAAAAAAAAAAAAAAGATGACCGCTATACCAACAGTTTTCAAGACATCTCACTTAACACCACAAATATCAACCTCATGGTGGCACAAAAAGATAGCAGAGATCGATAGGACATGCCATCTGGGAACCATGAATGTTTGTTGTGCCTATCCATCTAGTAGATAGAGATATTTAACTGGATAACTGACTGAAACTTCTCCTCTTGCGCCGCCAGCAGGTCAAAGTCAGGGGATCCATAAAGCATTAGACTGCATCCTCTGGGGACCACGAGTGCCTGTACAAAATGTCATGACAATCCATCCAATTGTTAGTATTACCTGCCATCTCAACTGCAAACGTACCGTTAGCGTCACACTCGCATGTCGACAGCATTCATGCGACACTGAGGTGAGTGTTTGTTTATACTGGTTCCATCTGGTCCGCACATTTTTAAATCGACGAGCAGCAGGGCAGGCAGGTGTTGGTGATCGGAGCAGAGTTGTCTAGTGCAGTTTGTGTATGAATTAACACCGCAGCTCGTCAATACCCAAAAAGTTCCCATGTCTTGCTTCCCGGCTGAGAAAAAGTGAAGGGAGAGTCTGTGGGATTACTAAGTGTAGCAGAGTGTGCTGCTTTCTGGCTCTGTACAGAGACACAGCACGCTCTGCTCCGCCTAGGTTGCAAAATGTAGATAAATATATTTATTCAGACCTTTTTTTTAATGGGCATCAACCTGGTATTTGCACATATGTAACCTCAACATCGCAGTGGCATCTTGTAATATCTGAGTACATCAACAGAAAGCCAAAGGGCATTAAAACATAACTAAATAGATTAATTTCACAGATGTTGGGCCCCGTTTATCAATATCACTCACCTACTCGTTTAACACAAACCAATATACTGTACACACACACACACACACACACACACACACACACACACACACACACACACACACACACACACACGAACATATTGTCACCCTGCAACATCCTCCTCCTATTGCGGGTGACATCAGTGCCCCAACCTCCATATCCCTCAACAATAGAATAAACAGCTCTTAAGACGAGGACCCTCCATATACAATAGCTGACTTAATTTATTCATTTCTCATTTCTCCGTTATTATTACAACCTAGTTGTTTTATTTTTCAGAAATATGTATTACATTTATTATTATTATTATTATCTTATTGTATTTCATTTTTTCCCCCTTACAAACACAATCGTACACAAAAACAGACTTCCCCTTAAACACTGGGTATTACACTTATTTGTCACATTAACGGCAAAATGTTATTAGAATTATGACTATTATACAGTATGTATAAATATACCATGTCAAGTTCTGTACGTCTCTAACCTTGTTTTCTTTGTCCTTTTCACCAATTCCTATCATTGTTGTACTTTTCGAGTCACTACTGTTAAAAAATATATATTAACACCACAAATGTGAGAGTCTTAAACAGCCTTCAAAAATCCACAATAATAAAACCTGTTACTACCTGAGTGCTACATGAGCAGAAGCTGGAAAACAAAAAAAGGGAAATCTTGGCAGACAATGGAACACACACAAAAACCCTTACAATGCGTGCACTTTGCCACGCACGTTTACACTACACATGAACATACACACACACACACACACACACAACTACACACACATACTTGCAAACAAAGACATGCATACACATGCAGGGTGCTGCTGTTGGTACCAGATAAGTCTCTCTCCTTGGACCAGTGTCTTTGTACATCAGGGGGAGCAGAGGGTGAACGGAACGGCGAGGTATGAACTCATGTCATTAATTTGTTTTGAACTCTAAAGACACAACGCATGCCAACACCAAATCTTCCCTAAACATTCCCACTTCTCGTCACTTGTCTATCTTCTCCTGCTCTCTTCAACCCTTTTCGGCTTTGCTGCGTGTGAATTTTCTTTCTTTCTTTCTTTCTTTCTTTCTTTCTTTCTTTCTTTCCACTCTCCTTTTCTTTCTGTCTTGCTCCTTGTTAGTGAACATTGTGCTAAAAGGTGAGATTAGTGCCTTTAGCGCTGTGCCAGGAATACTAACTCACAGCTCCCTGGCATTTCAACAGCCTCTGTGCTACCTGGGTTTGTACTGCCAGATTATTTAGGATTACATTTACACACACACACACACACACACACACACACACACACACACACATGCATAGACACAGACTATTCCCCCTCACAGAGGAGCACCCACCCTTACTGAAATTGGCAGTTGTTGTTGGCTCACCCCTCTGCTGAACTACTATGTTCTCCAGCAGTCTTTTACCATTGTAATTGCAGTTGGAGCTCAGGAATTAATCACTGATGTGGTTTAATGGTGTGGGTTGTATATTTGGGGACAAATGGCACATTTGCCATCTACCTCAAAGAGACAAAATATGGAAGGGGGAGTGGGAGAAAAAGATCAGAGGAAAAAGGGACAAAGGTGAAGGCAGGACCAAATGGGTGAAGCTGGGGAGATATAAACGAAAAGGTAAACTGGTGCAGAGAAGATGTGTGCACATTTAAAATGCAAAGACGGGGCAGGTAGAGAGAGGTGTGGAAGAGACCGAGGGCAGGAGGTGATGAGCGAACAGGAGGAGGGATCCCTCACACAGTGAAACGGAGATGTGGCCCCGCTAGCAAAGATGAAGGGCTTCTTTAATTGGGTTTCTGAAGCCTGCTTAATCCTATTCTCCATATTAATCCCTTGCAATGTACATAATCAAAACAAACATCCATTGGGGCGAAGCTGTTAATAGGAAACAGTAAGACAGATAAAGTGTGCATGTGGGACACCTGTATACAACCTTTAGGGACAAACTAAAGGACATGTCTCAGTCATCGCTCACTCTGTGCAGGGATCGGGCACCAAAGGGGGTTTGCGATCCACACTTGAGACCCTTTTTAATAAGCATCCTCCTCCTGGAATGTATTGTGCTTTCGAAATTCTATTCTAATCTTAAACACGGCTTTATATCCATGCAAAAGAGCAACAAGTGCAAACAAGTCACTTTGCCCAAAAATAAACATCTGGGTCTACCTTTTTCTCAGTTCTGTTTATGCCTATATTGCTGAAAAAGATCTATTCCCAGTGCTCCCACTGCTTCAGTTCGTCATGCAGCCACCTACCAGCCTCTAGAGTTTATAGTGTCTATACTTAACAATGCATTTAATTAATTTCACAGTTCACATTCCTTTTACTCTTATGGTGGATTTGATTTGGATTACTTTCTCAAGACTGAAAGCTTAACTCTATGGCTTTTGAGAGTGATTGTATTCATATTTTGTAGAGTGGTATGTACATTTTAGTGGTAATTGGAGGAAGATGTGCCCATTAAGAACTTATCTATATACTGGAAAATAAACATGAGGTGTTTGTGTGTGATTTCAGTATGTACAGTGTCCTCATGCAGAAAACTAGTGAGTCAGTCTTGAGGGTAAAATAAGCCGATGTAAAGGGGCATCTTGCCTCCGGGAGTCATTTTGATTTATAGATTTTATAATTTACATAATGAGTAATGTAATTAACCATAATGCTTTTATTTATTTCTTATTTACAGAGTAAAAACTGTTTTTAAAAGACCAAGTTAATTTGGCTACTGCAGTGGTATTTAGTGTTAAAGAGATACAGCATCTAACAAACAAACAAAATAACAAACAATATTTAATTGGTGTTGCCTAATCTATATTTCAATGAGAGGTCTATGAATACATTATGGTTTATTCTTTGCTATTCTTTTCATAAAAATCTGTTGGGTTGGTCAGCAATCGTACTACTATATCTACTTGGAGTAAAGCGGAATATTTCAACCATTTATCCATTACTTTTAGCTAACCATTTCAGCCGATTATGCAATACTTTCAGCTAAACATTTTAACAGTTTCTCCACTACTTTTAGCTACTCATTAGAACGATTTAGTCATTACTTTTAGCTATTTATTTCTGCCATTTATTCATTTTGTTTAGCTAACTACCTGTTCAAACTTCTGTGCTTGCCTGCAAACTAGTTTCCAATGCACTCCTACATAACTGCAACATCCAGTGTTCAGTTGTTACAGATGATGTATTCTTTTAATCAAATCATAATTAAAAAAAAAAGTCAAATTAGTTGAGCTGCTCCACAATCTTTCCACATACCCCCTGGCAACAGCAGAAGTACCACATACCCCTGGTTGGGAATCATTGATCTACACGTATTCAGCTTAATAAATTATAATCCTTTTTACAATGTTATTGACATACAGTCAAAATAATAAATACTAGAAATCTGAGCTCTAGATTTTCTTTTTGTCAATTTAATATGATTATAAGGTAAGAAGAGAAACTGTTCCTGTAGCATTTGATTACGGGTATTTTCTGGTCTTTGTGGATACAATTTGACACCTTGGATATAGAAAATAGCGTCAGCAGCCAGGTACATTTGCACATTTTATTTACAGCAATGCACTTTGTGATGAACTTGACTTGACCCAATAATCCTCACATTTTACAACATAAACAGAGAGGAATATGGAAACACTTAGCTTATACTTGTTCTTGTCAGACTTCAACAGGTACCTGAGGGAGAGTGTGTGAGGAGCTATGCAAGTTTAATGTTGCTGGTTTCTGCAGCAGAACAACGCCTACAGTGTTAGTTTTCATCTTGTCTCTATGTGGAGCAAGTGGAGCATGAGGAAAAGGAGGAGAGGTAAGAAAACACTTTGTGCCCAACTGGATCAGATTTGTCAATAAACTGCGTCGGTATTACACCAGGTCACCCAGCAGGCTGTGACATCACTTGTTGATCCCTGTGTGTGTGTGTGTGTGTGTGTGTGTGTGTGTGTGTGTGTGTGTGTGTGTGTGTGTGTGTGTGTGTGTGTGTGTGTGTGTGTGTGTTTGAGGCAGAGGGAGGCAGTGATACCTCTATCTGCAGGTACATCAGAGAAACCTTGTCATGTCAGACCTCACACTGAAATGGCCATGCAGCTTCACCCCATGCCAAAGCTGCAGATAGCAAGAAAGAAAGAAGAGCAGAGGCAGAATAACAGGAGGTTTAAAGTATCATTGGTGTCTGACAAACAAGGAATTATCAAAAAGAGAGAATGTTGGGACCCCAATAGCCTCACACCACTGCCCAGATTTCCATTGGACATAAAAGATTTACTGAATGTTCTGCTCTAACGATGGCAAATTAGATCAGAGGGAAGAGACGTGCAGAATGAAGGGGAATGAAGTGCTGTCACTTGCATGAAGCCAAATTAGCATGCACAGTAGATCTCTTTTATGGCATTGGCGCCGTCCGTGGTGCTGAAGAGATGTGGTTACACAACGAATAATGTTCTACTTGGACGATGGGAAGGAAGTGGGAATAAATCTTAGAGGAAAATTGAGATTTCAGCAAGCTATTAGCTTTGTGTTGGCCAACCTGGCAGGGACATTGTGATCAGAGCTGCAGAGAGGGCTTAAAAGTGTCCATTAACTCACAAAACAAATGACCACCATTTATAACCCCATCCACTCTCCTTTTTTGTGTGGAAAAAAATCTCTCCTTTTGAAACAAAAAACAGTTCAATACGTATTATGCTTTAAATGTGTGTTTTCTTTTTTAGATGTCTGTCTGCCATAGGGTAAAGTATGAAGAAAGAATATTGATGTGAGTTTATTTTAAAATGCAGAAATACAAGAGTAAACTCTGGTCCAAAAGGAGCAAACTAATTTCTATATTGGATTGTTCAGTTTTTTTTCAGTTTTATTTATTTTTTTTAATCATAAAACAATTTTGATTGCTTGTAGTTTCAATTCTGAATGAAAACATTAAGTGCAAATTCTCTCTGGGACCCGAAGAAGCGGAAGGAAATGTTACACGACGAATTTTCATTAAAATTCAACAAGAGGCAGGCTCCGTGAGAGGTTAGATTATTGGCCGGCAGGCGCATGGACACACACACACACACACACACACACACACACACACACACACACACACACACACACACACACACACACACACACACACACACACACACACACACACACACACACACACACACACACACACCACAGCTGGTGTGCCTTCCTCCAGCAGAGACTGACAGAAGCGGGGCGACCGCTCTAAACTGTGAGCGCTCATCTCTCTCCTCTCCTTCACCAGCGCGTCTTTTACTGTTGACATAGAAACTTTGAAGAGGTGAGAGGCAAAACGTCAAAACCCTAACAAATCACCGTCGACAGCGCGCGTCAACAAATAAAAAAAGGGGGAAAGAAAAGAACCATCAAGTCCGAGAAAAGCGGTGGAGCCGGGAGAAAGACGGAGCTATGCCATCTCCCGCCGAGGAGAGCCCAGTCCTCCTCTGTTGCGTGTCGGAGCTGCAGCATGGTGTCTCTCTTTGGACTCTGGACCTACTGCCTCGCCCCCGGGAGACCTCATCTCCTCTTCCTCACCGCCAGATCGCTCCTGCTGCTTCTTTTACTAGCTGCCTTCTCCTCCCCGGAGTCCTGCTTCCCGCACCCTCAACCTTGCCACATCCTCGCCCGGATAGGACACACCGTGCGCCTCGGTGCGCTCTTGCCGACCCGCCAGCCGGCACGGATACAAAACGCGCTCAACCGCGCCCTGGCTAGCCTCCGGCACCAGAGCGGAGGGGCAGACTCCTCCACGACAGCCTCCCAAACACCTCCTCTGTTGCCCTACAACCTGAGCCTGGAGATGGTGGCGCGATCGCCCGCGGGAGGGGACCCGGAGTCGTTGTCCCGTAGCACCTGCCAGGACCTGGTGGTCAGGGGGGTGTCCGCTGTGCTTGCCTTTCCCCGCTCCAGGGAAGAGCTGATCCAGGTGGAGTTTCTCTCCTCTTTCCTGGAGATCCCCTTCATCTCCATCCTGGAGGACACAGAACCCCTTGTGACTAAGGTATGGATGTGTGTTCCTGTGTGCTGTCCCTATGCACCTGTAGCAGTTATCTTTAAAGGAACAGAAAACACTAAAGGCTATTTAGTTCTTGGTTTTTATGTGTTCTGCGTCTTGCACTTTAATATGCTGCCACCACTGGCCTAACATATTTTCATTTGGACCTTTTTATCAGAGAGTTGACACTCACGGATGATCGTTTGGCCAACCCATTAGCCTGAGGCAAGGATTTTGTTGTCTGAGCTTGCGCAAAACTCATCTCACCAGCCAGATTTTTAAGTCTGGCTAAGAGCAAAGGAGTAGTGTAAGGAAAGGTAATGCTAACAGGGATAATAAGATCAAAACATTTTTTAAAGAATGCTTACAATAATACAATTAGGAACTGTAATGGAACAAATATACTATGGATAATTGGAATTGTTGATTAAAAGACCATTTAGTGTGCAGTATCTTTGTACCCACTAATCTGTCCTCTTTCAGCAAAGTCTGATATTCAGATTGATCTCAGCTGAGCTTTTAGCTGGTGAACCTGCAGGCCCTACACATGAATGTTTAATATCACAGTAGCTCTGCCTCAGTATTGGACTGAACCTTCCAGCCCTCCAACAGCAGAGGTTTAAAGTCAAATGTTTTTTCTCTCTCTTTAAGCTCTCTTTTGTGTGTGTGTGTGTGTGTGTGTGTGTGTGTGTGTGTGTGTGTGTGTGTGTGTGTGTGTGTGTGTGTGTGTGTGTGTGTGTGTGTGTGTGTGTGTGTGTGTGTGTGTGTGTGTGTGTGTGTGTGTGTGTGTGAGAGTGAATCATTCAAACCGTTGAGATATTGATAGATGGATGCTGTGGAGAGGTTTGGTGCCTGTCAGTGCTATATGTGCATGGTCAAACGTGTGTGTGTGTGTGTGTGTGTGTGTGTGTGTTGCTCGGTGTGTGTGTGCAAACTTGTAGGTAAGCAATAAATGTGTGTTTTTGTGTGTCATGTTAGTATTCCCAGCAGCACTCGAGCTGCTTGCCAGTCAGTCAATCCAGCTCCAGTCATATCCGCCTCTGTCCATCTGAGCAGCCAACTGCATCTCACACACACACACACACACACACACACACACACACACACACACACACACACTTGCACAGAGGCAACCAAGACACCACACACACAGAAAGGCACATAAAAAGAGACTTCAACTTTTACACAGGTTCAACTGAGAGACACACACACACACACACACACACACACACACACACACACACACACACACACACACACACACACACAGGCCGAACTAAGAGGCAGCAGACAGGAAGGATAGAGAGAGGGAGGAAGGGGTGAGAGAGGGAGGGCGTGATCTATAGTTTAAGTCTGAAATCTTTGTCCTGTCGCGTCTCTCTTTGTCAACAATGGATTGCTTATTCGATTTCAATAAAGCTTGCATGAATGAGAAGTCACACCATTTGATAAATGTATTTGGCAATGCAAGCAGATAAGCAGGCGAGAGCAGAAGCAAAAAGAGAGAGGAGAGATGAGGGGAGAAAGCGAGGAAGGGGTGGGCTGGGAAGGAGTGGAGGGCTTTTTTTGAGCTGTGGGAGGCCTTTCAGTTCTTCAGAAATGTGCCAAGCAGTCAGTAGGCAAAAAAAGAAACAACCATCACTCTCTTTCTCTCTGTGTCTCACTGTTTGTTTTAGTATTTTTAGCCATAATTCCAACCAGCATTTTCATATAAATGGTCGCCTGTTTAGCAGGTTAGCTTGGTTAGCTGCAGTAAAGCAAATTCTTCTCACTGACATGCTAGTCTTTTCTTGGTTCATAGAAGGTGACATGTTCTCGGTGTCTGGCAGCAGCCAGCAACATCTGTTTGTTAGTAAGCCGTAGAGGAAAAACCAGGGCAGCTACGATGAGGAGTAGCAAACAGCTAAAGACTAGGGACAGAAACTCCAAATTAAAAATTGTTAAAGATGTCCCAGTACACAGTATGTGATCAAGGAAGAGTGAGCTTTAGGAGAATGAAGTGCAGAAAAATCAGCCATTTAGAACCTAAAACATAATAAGGTATAATATGAATAAGAAAGTTGCATATCAAGAATGCTCCCTTTCCTTTTTTTTGGTAAAACATTTGTTGTGAATTTTATATTTTTTCGATTTGAAGCCATCCGCTTGTGAGGGGCTTTTTTCCCACTATTTTCTGACATTTTAGTCCGTCAACAATTGATCAATTTATCACCCAATTACTTTGTCGAAGGCGAGAATAACCATTAGTCGCAGCCCTCAGACAGTATGATTTTCAGTACATGGCCATTGGCCAGTCAAGGATTCTCTAACACTCCAGGGTGCATCTCCATAGACAGGAAGCAATGTGAGAAATTACTACTGTAGAAGGAGGCTGGGAGGAGGTGGGCTAGGTTCCTAAACACACAAAGACAGGGTACACTGGTTTATCTGCTGATAGCCAAATACACAAACAGAAGATATCATTCTAATTAAAAATGCTATTTACGTTTGAACATCAGTTGGGGAGGTGTACTCCGGAGAGGGGGAAGGAGGCCTGGAGAAATGCAGAGACAAAGCAAACGCCTCTGCCAAAGAAATTGCTGGATCCGTCACTGATTGATCCAAATTGAGGAGGTTTTTATGTTTGTCTCTGGAAGGTGAGTCTTCTCCCCAGAGTTTTTGAAATTGTGGAGTTTTTCTGCAGGGTATTGGGAATTGAGCCCATGTTTATCTGCTGAACAGATTCTTCTCTGGACATCAGAGAGAGGTAGAAAGAAAGAAAGAAACTTGCACATGCAGCAGGAGACACTTGCTATGCATTCCTTCTTTCCAACTATCAAGTACATTTGAACCAAATTTTAAAATACTGCAAAAACATAAAAGGTTACTTGTTGAGTGTGGCTAGATGGACTCCCTCAAGGCCAAAGAACATGCCCATGAGGGGGAAAAAACTGTCTTTCAAGAATTGATTAGTACAGTATTTGGCTCTGCATTATTTTTCTTTACTGTCAGCTAATTCTTGCCATATTTCACGTTTCACCTGAAGACAAAAACAAAAAGAAATGAGCTTGGCACAGCCACGATGGGGGCGATGTGACATTTGTTGGAGGTTGTGATGATGGCTGATTCCAAGACTACCTTTCAGTTCACCCAAAACCACTGCTGCAGGGTTGTCATCATTATGTACTTGACAGGTGAATTTCCTTTACTTATCACAAGTTTGCTATTGTCAGAATATTCCTGTGTTGCAATACTGTGGAAAATTTCAGCAGCGGGAGAGACAGGAAAGGATACAGACAGACAGAGGGACAGAGGGCAGACAGAGACATAGGTTGGTTGTCCGTCTGCGGTCTCCCCTCTCTCCTCTCTCTGTCAGACAGCTGTGGGACTTGGTGATGCGTCTCAGCGAGGAAGTGCTTATTCCTCCCAACCTACTTAAGCTAATTAGAACCAGTGTGTGACCCCTAACTGTAAATCTCTTCCATTCATCTATGGCAGTGAGGATGGGAGGAGAGGAGCAAGGAAAGAGGGACAGAGGGAGGAAGTCTAAAGTAAATAGCCTTCTAATTCCCATCATGGGCATTATAGGCATTTGGGCAGGTGATTTGTTTATCAGTAGCGTCTCATGGAACGGGTGTAAAAAAAATTAAATTGAGGATATTTGATGTTTAAGTGAAGAGATTCAGAAATAACCTTAATTAATGCCCCAACAAAAATCATGATCTGTGTTGCAAAATTGGTATTCTACCAGTATGTGAGGATGTGTTGGTAATAGGAGCTTGTAGGAGCATAGTCATTATAGAATAAAATAATTTGTTTTTGCATTTGTCAACAGATTTAATTGAAAAAGAACATCTATGCAATCGCAGTCTATTTGTTATGCGGCCAGCCTTTTTTTTAAAGCGCAGTCTTGCCAAACAATTCTACATTCGCTGATAATATCTCAGAAATTATTTCGTGGATCATGATTTCTATTCTCGAAATGTATTAGCAGGGAAAGCTGAAGGAAATGGTTTTTGCTGATTCCTGAATGTGATTAGGTTAGAGGGGTGGTATGGTGTGAATTCATTATTTGTCATTCTTCACAGTGGAAGCTCTGTTTCCGTCACTTTATTCCCAGCTAAACCTTTTGGCTGCAAATTCATCCATATAGCACATTGTACTTTGTATTTCACAGTCTGATTCTGAATGCCATATTTTATTTTCAATTTGTAGTTCAGTTCGCGCCATTATTTCCACATTAAATGTTACATTATAACACTCCCTACGAAAGAGAAGAGATTCTAGTTTCTTCCTGCTTAGTTTTAGCCAGACCTTGATCATATGTATGCACATTATAAGTACAAAGGCTTTTTGAATCATGTTGCTCTGACCCCTTGCTCTTGTTACTGTTTACACTTAGTAATGTTGATAATTTGATCTGAAACTATTTGTAATGTAGCTTATTGTGCAGCTACAATTTAAGTCCCCCTGAATCACGGCATTAGTTGAATCCCTAAACTACAAATGTTGATGTCATTGTAATTAGCCCTTTCCCTAAGATATAATCACTACAATACACACTCAAATGCAGCCATGTTGTATTTTATTCATGATTTTTTTGCTGTTTATGATTCGGAATAACTTTTATCTTTCTGTTAGGGGAATTGCTCTCTCCTCTGCAATCTATCCATCCTGCATTCTTTCATTAAGTCACTCCTTTTTTTTAATGACATACCTCATTCTGCTTAGTAAAATGAAGATTAGTACAGTAAAAAACCCAATTTGCGACTTTGAATGAAATTACATTTTAATCCAGGGACCCTGCTGAATAAGACGCATTGTGGCTCTGAGCTAGCCCTGCTCTCAGAGGACACGCATACTGCACACACTTTCACACACTGCACACACCCTCATCCATGCACGCACATATGCAGAGAAGCACATGAACAAGCCACACACAAATGTATACCTTTTTATATATGTAATTCACACACACACATACATTGTCGACTGTGTGCTCACTAACGGTTATTAAGCCTAATGAGGCTTTACAAGGCCATGCTGCCTTTAGTGTTTCTTTAAGATGGTGGGACAAAACTTGTGCCGAGCCAGAGCCTAAGGCAAGCTGACAGTTTGAGACAAGCCCGCCACTTAATGCAAACAGCTCAAAGCTTTTTCTTTATTAGTGTTATGATGACAGTTCAGTGCGGTCTTGACTGAGCCAGATTAATTGAGCAGAGCAGAAACAGCGGCGTGTGTGTATTACCAAAAGGACAATGGGCCTGTTTGAGCTGCTCAGTATGGCATTTGAGTTTGTGTTCTAATGTTTGACTTGTGTTTTTTGCCTCTGGTGAAACAAATGTCTCCAGTAACTCCAAACTACGATATTGCTCCATAGAGTTAAAATAAATAAATATATAAATGAAGCAGACCAATGATGGAAAGCTGCAAAATGGAAAAAAATGTCTGCACGTATCAGGGAGACAGGGAGATGTGGTTGTCATTATAGAGAGTTGTTAGAGGGAGTGAGAGAGGTATGTAGGAATCAAAAATTGAGGGATCAGTCAAGGAAGAGGCAATCAGTGTGTAGGGAATAATGAAAGGGGGAAAAGGGGGTTGGGGGGGGAAAAGGGAGGAATCCAGCAGTTGGGTATGATGCGTTAAGCAAGGATAGTAAGAACTCTGTTGCAGAATGGGGTAACTAAGGAATAGAGAAAAAAAGGAAGTATACAGTAATAGGTGAAAGATGCAAGGAGGGGACAAGGAAGAAACGATTAACTAGTGGGGAAATATATAAGGAGGGATCTAGAAAGAAACCGAGGAATCCAGTTGTGGGACACATGAAAAAGGGATCAATGATAACAATTGGGTGGTAGGGAACAAGGAAAGGAAGAGTCAAGGAGGAAATGATGGAAATAGATGATATTAACAAGGTAAGGAGGAATTGATGAAGGAAAGGAAAAAGGTGGAGGTCAGTAATGTGAAAAAGGGGTGATCAGATGTAGGGAAGGAGAGCAAAATGAAGAAAGAAATAGATCAGCTACGGATCATGGGAAAGAAGGAACAACGGGATAAGTTAGGTATAGAATGAGTTTTCAAATTTAAAAAAGGAGCAATTGGGTAGAGAAGAATGGAAGGAAGAAATTGTCATAGAAAAAAGTTATGAATCTGGTGGAGAATTGGTAAAGACGGGATCAGCAGAGGAAGGGATGAAGTAGATCAAAGGTTGAAGGAATGGAAGAAGGGATGATTGAGGGTGGAAGGGGATGAGGGTATTGAGGGAATGCAGGGAGGGATGACAGGAGGCCTGGGCCTTGTGCTTTCTCTTCCATTGAGGAGTTTGATGGAGGCAGTTTTATCTAAACTGTGCTGGTTCATTAGAGGATTAGTGAGTGATAACTTTGAGCTATCTTTGATTGAAAAACACCTCCCACATCTACCTGCGCACGCCCATACAGATAAGTGAATGCACACACACGCACACACACCCATTCTGTCTGATGCTTGCACACACTGCACATGTAGATTATACTCAAACTTATACGCAAACTTATTTAAAACACACACACACAGATGAAAAGACACATGTTGACATACTTTCCAACTTTCCACATTCTCCTAAAGTTACTCCCATGTTTTGTGTGTGTGTGTGTGTGTGTGTGTGTGTGTGTGTGTGTGTGTGTGTGTGTGTGTGTGTGTGTGTGTGTGTGTGTGTGTGTGTGTGTGTGTGTGTGTGTGTGTGTGTGTGTGTGTGTGTGTGTGTGTGTGTGTGTGTGTGTGTGTGTGTGTGTGTGTGTATTCGTGGGGTCTGAACAGCCTTGTGGGGCCCAAAATGCTGGACCCCACAAGGTTAAAGGGCTGTTTGAGGGTTAAGACTTTGTTTTAGGGTTATGGTTAGGGTAAGGGTTAAGGTTAGGCATTTAGTTGTGATGGTTAGGGTAAGGGGCTAGGGAATGCATTATGTCAATGACGGGTCCCCACAAAGATAGTGAAACAAACGTGTGTGTAATTGCATGTTATTGTGTTACTTTAGGTGGCAACTGAGGCAGAACACCAGAAATCTAGGCCAGGTGGGCTTCAGTGATAAGGGCAGACTTGAAGACAACACACACACACACACACACACACACACACACACACATAGGGCTATGGGTTCCCATAGGTCACAGGCGAAAGACGAGCAGACGGAAGAGGCAGGCAGGGGGCAAGACAGGTGAGAGAAGGTGAGAGAGACGTGCTGATGTGAGATTAAACAGATGCTGACAGATGGTTGTGGGACACAGTAGAATGAGCACCAAAGCGACAGGTTAGCCAAACCCAGGGGTGACGACAAGAAAGTGGGGAAAATGTCCAAAAAGGGGGAAGACACAGTGAAGTAACAAAGGATAAAGAATGAGCAAGAGAAAGGGCTACAGAACGAAACAGACCCAGGCAGACAGAGTGAACGATTCAGAAAAGTTGAAAGGGGTGGGGGGGGGGAGGAGAATATATAAAAAAAGAGAAATAGACAGCAAAGTAAAGTGAGCAAGCTAGTGAAAGAAAATGTGACAGAGCAACAAGCTGTCAGAGATGAAGTTATTTGAGAGGCGGGCGCGGTGCAGACAGGGGGATTGAAAGATGGTAGACCCCAACGTAACTTCTGTGTTCCTTCTGGGATATTTATGTTGGGAGTTGGCAAGAAAACAGGGATGATTTAGAGCCCATCTGGATGGGCTTCAACACCACCTGCCCGCAGAGGAAAGGCGGTCTGTAAGGAGACACACCAGTGCACCGGTGGCACTCACACACGAAAAACCATCGTTTACGTAGGGTACATGTGTAGAAATGCAGCCATGTCGCCTATTGGGCTCTTCTCCAGCCCGTTAGATTTGAAATTGAATAATCAACATTCTGTTGAAATGCTGGTTTTTAGGACAATGCACTAGGACCAGGATCCTAAACATATAGGCCAGAAAACCTAGTTTTTTAAGGCTAAAAAGTAAAAAAAAATGCTGATTGCAAAAAAACAAATCCCCAAACCAAGAAAGTAGAGAAGTGAAGAGAAGAAGACTGCAGCACAGGGAAGAAACCAGGTGTCTGCTGAGGTCCATGGATTACAGACTTTAAATATTAAATATGATCATTTTGTTTGAAGTTAAACTCTTCACTTTTGGGTTAATGTAAACTAAAATTGAAGGCCTACTACAGCTATTGTAATTTTACAATTTGTATTTATTCGTGGAAACAGTGTCTTTGCCTTGAGCTTCTAGATGGGCATTTCAAATGACTTCAGTTGAGAGCTGGCTTTGCTAGGAGACATGCTGTCAACTTCCATAGTGTGCTGCTGACTGATGACCGTCATGTTGTGTAGCCTCCGATCATTTATTCAAAGTCTGACGCTGTAGGCCGCACACAGACAAACACCCTCCGTCTACTGTAATGTAAAATAAAATGTATCGATCGAACAGGAAAAACAGTTGGTCACTCTTGTTTGTTGTTTGTTTGTCTTACTTTGATGCTTTTGGTACTGCAGTTCCAACAGTACTTTGGAAGACATACACAGGAAGTATAATGTTAGCTGTGGGCTTATATTTGTTTAGATTTTGGCAAACTGGCACCATTAAAAGTCTGACAAATTTGCTATTAGCAGTTCCTGTTTGCAATATATCTATATATGTACAGACAACCATCGCTGGATTACTTTGTTACTCAACAAAAGTGATTATTCTCAGGCAAGTTCTGGGTTTATAAGAAGCAACTTTTTTTTGCTATGATTTCTAGATTTATTGATGTTTATTCACAATGGCCAACACCACCAAAACACTGCTTTCTGACTTTACTGAAACACTTGACACACTGCCCCACATAGATTAATGCACACTGCATAATGCAGAAACGCACACACTCGTCCTGTAACAAACCTGTAATCTCCTAGAACTGCCAAATATTACATAGACATATTGCTGTAGATGCAATCGTACATTATACCCACACACATGCACACTCTTGGACCTGTATGCAAAACACAGCGAAATACACACTCAGACATGCCAGTCGCAGCTCTATCCCACACATGCATGGATACGCACGCTCAGTCAGATTGTATCCAGGAGCATCCATCATACACACTAGTAGTTGTCATTTGATAGGAAGTCTTGTGTCGGATCTGTCTCTCTCTCCCTCTCCTTCCCTCCCTCCCTCCCTCCCTCTCTCCTCCCATTCTCTTTCTTTATTGACCTCTGCGTTTGAGCTGCCTCCATAAAGCAGAGCAGAGCAGAGCGGAACGACAGATAAATTCTAAGTGATATCCCAGGCTCACTGCTGGTGCAGAAAAAAAACATCAGGATGATCTGATATTCATATGCACAACATCTAACACATAAACACTATTTATGAGCTGGAAGGAGACATGCAGACATAGTTCAACCGGTAGAGTCACTGCGAGACGCAGGGTAGCGGGGGAAAGAGATTTGATGGGGAGAGGATTGAAGGCAACGGATGGGTGAATTTGACAAGGAGACAATAAATGAGAGCTTAAGGGTGTGCGACCCAAAAGGAAAAGAAGAGAGAAATAAAGGGTAAAAAACTGTGATAGAGGGAAGAGAAATGGGATGTGATCAATTTTCCTTCCTCATTGCCCTCCGTGCAGAGGACAAACCGTCCTCCAGATAGCGCTAAAGCAGCTTCCCTGTCACACTTATCTCATGCCAAGTCACGCAAGAGAGCGTAGCAATATTTCACTATAATTCAGGTCAGAAGCATGCGTATATCTTGCATCCATCATTCATTCTGCTTTTTTTTTTTTTTTTTTTTTTTTATTAAAAGGAGAACCGAAGCACACCAGAAAATTACAATTATTTATAACCTACGATTTATTCTACGACCAATGTCTGGACTATTTGGAAAGGGGACGACATCCATGACAAATAGCATGACACAGAAACAAATTACTTTCTCCCTCAAAGGAGAGTATGATACCTTCATGGCTGAACGGCAACTGGTCTAGGCTGTCTTAGTTGGGTTCTTGGGTTGTATATATAATATTTTATGAGAGACACGGATGTTGTGTTTCTGGCGTTGTAAAGACGCTGTTGCAGCAGAAAATGGTACAGAATTGAGCAGAATCAATAAAGTTCTGAACTACCTCAGGCGAGGAAAACGGTGTTGTGAAGATTTTTTTAATTATTTATTTTTTTAGGGAATACGGCTGGTTGCCACTGTTTTATTGTTCTGTTTATGAGCAGTTGAGTGTTGATGCCAGGCTGAGTTTTTGCTGTTTTATTTTTTTCAGCTATGACACACTGGCAGAGTCGACTGGTCTTGAGGCATTCAGGTGGAATGGTTTGGTTGAAAGGTCCTTTTCAAGCAGGACAGCTGGACAAAATGGTGGGGTGGAGATAACTTTTTTCCGCTGCTTGCTGCTGAGGACTGCTGAGAGAAAGAGAGTGAGAGAGTTGTCAGCTATAATATTGAGCGAGGGAAGATATATCTTAATTTTGGTTGAGACGCCACAAAAGAGGGTCGATTAAAAGCTATGCTTTTTAACAATGGAATTTCTTATGTAAGATCGTTGCCATACAGCATGTAATAATGTAACCGACATTAGAAACCATAGAAAGAAACTGCTGCACTCTCATCCACGTGCCTTTCTTCTTGTCTCTATCAAGAACAGGCATTCAGCGCAGTGTCTAAAAATATGTTGTGTGTTCTTTTGAGCTTTGCGAAGAAAGTATAAAACTGACATTTTTAAAGCATTTATCAAATGCATCTTTTTGAAGGTAGAGAAGTGTCTTAGTCAAGGGAATAAAAGTCACACCTGTCCAAAAGGGCCACCGGACCACCATGCTGGAATATCATTAGCTATCAATAAATATGAATCAATTATGTGTTTGAAGTTGCCAAAATATTAAATCACTATGAAACAGTTGTTGTTGTGCTAAGGTTACCTAACACATTATACATGTATTACTCCTGGACCAGCGAGCTTAAATGTTGAATACTCATCCCCCAATTCTCCAGCTGGCAATGAAAAAAAAGTTAGGTTACATCCATGCATCCATGAGTGATTAAGCATTAAAATGAATGTCATGCTTTGAATTTGTTATATTTTTTGCTCCAACTGAATAAATAGTTGGGTTTTTACATGAAATTCAACTGGGATGAGTTCCTCTTATCTGGTCGCTGGTGTACATGGTGATCCAGTTATGTTGTGATTTATCTTTTTGGCAGAAACAAAGCAAAGCGTATGACTCAGCAAAGCAATGATTGTTTTGGACATTCCAGCGGCAGTCACTCCCAGACTTTGTTAAATTGTGCTAATTTTCAAAATGGCCCCATATTACAGTTACAGCATTCATTGGCAGCCTTGTCAGCTCTGGTTAAAGGATGCCTGATAAACCGGGACGTGCCCGGTCGGCCCATTCCAGTTCTGTGTCCGTTCTTTGTCAGTTTCAATCAGATCCATCATGACTAAAGCAGTGCTGAGCTACAGGTCGACTGCCAAGAATATCAGCAGCAGCGGGGTTCCTCCAATGTTACTGTTTGTGGGCATGTGTGTCTTCTGTCCTATGTTGGATGATTAAAAAAATGCTTTTTGTGGTCAGTGTGTGTTTTAGAAGTGTGTACATTCCTGTCCTGTCTTCAATCTGTTGTGCAATAGGTTGGGTTGGATCTGGTTCCAAGTTGGTGAAATACTTTAATTAATCAAGCACTGAGTGTAACACATTTTGTATCACATCTGGCAAAACTTGAGCTCTATGTATGTAAATTTATATTTTTAGTTTTTATAGCTGCATTAAGGGCCATTTAGGGCAGCACATCAAGCTGAAAACCCAATGTTCTCATCTTATAGTTGTTATGATCAATGTGTTGCCTATTTACACATTCAGCAGGCACTGAGCAACATTAGCATTCATTAAGTCATGTTTCTGACCACCTGACAGATAAAAGTCCAATATTTTACTCTTCTTTTTGTTCTGTTTTGGTCTCCACCAACTCCTCTCTTCTGCTGCTAGATACTCCGGTATGTTCACCAGCTAATTGCCTACTTTGTCTGTCTGCAGTTTGGTTGAACATTTCTTTATTAGGAGTAACCCCTTGAGATGCAGCGTTTTCAAGGGGGGGGGGGGGGGGGGGGGGGGGCCTTAAACAAGTAGCGAACAGTTGGTTTAGTAGACCTTTCTTACTGAAAACAGCTGACTGTTATTCAGTGATAATTCTCTATGGGTTTGTCACAATGTGCGACATCTGTCACATAGTAATTTGATCCATTGTTGAAAGAAAAATACTATAAATGTAAAATCTTTATTTACAACTTAGTTACAGTGCTATTATGCTGTTTGGCTTTTTTCCTTTTCCTTTATAGTGTTATATATCTTTTTTGTGTATGTTATAGATGTACAAAGTGAAAAAGCCAAAAGTCCACCCCAAAGGGACTTACCATCTCCAACAGAAAACACTGTTCACAAACTTCTCCAAACAGCTCTATTGTAGTCCAGCCTTTACTTCAGAGACAAACGTGGTCACTTTGGAACACACGTTATAATGCTCGCCTAGCTGCTAGCATGGCACGCCCTCATACTCTGCTTCTGACTGGGTAGTAGTCCTTACCTAGGTACTGAGCATGTGCGACTCTCACAGAAGTGAGATGTCTCACTCTGTAGCTAAAACAGAGAGCTCAACACACAGGGTGAAAAGAGGAGTTGCAGCAATGTGCAGTACAACAAAAAGATGGTGTTTTTTGAAAATTAAACCATGTTAACCTATTCTGGTACAACCTCTAAATACAATTATGAACCTGAAAATGAACATAATATGAGCACTTTCAGTCCTTGGCAGCGGCCCGGGTTCAATACTGACCCGCGACCCTTTGCTGCATGTTGTCCCCCCTTCTCTTTCCCCTTTCCTGTCTTCAAGCTATTCTCTCAATAAAAGGCCATACAATAATAATAATTTAAATCTAATATAAAATTGCTAAAAGCAAAACCTAAAACCATATCACATGGGATTAACAAGCATTCACATTTAATAGTCCAATTCAGGTCTGGATTCGGGACCTGGTCCAGCTGTACATTAACAAACAGCATGCTCGTACGTGTGAGTGTACTGTACTTGGTCAAACTGTACACTATAAGGAGTGCTGGTCAGTTGTAATTTCATGCTGGCACTTAAAGGATGAAATATTGATCCAACCACACACAGCTTATTTTCCTGCTTTACGTAAATCAGTCTGTGATTGACAGGTCCTAGAGCCGGAGCTATCCATCCCATCGACTGTTGATTTCATCAGCATACCTACCTCCATTCTCCAGGCAACCAGTGGGTTAACCATGCTTTCAAATCAGCATCATCTGCTTCTCCGAGAGCATTAATTAACAGTGGATATTTTGCAAAACCTAATAATATTGCTGGTTGTCTATCTATAGCATGTCTGAGATTGCAAAAGCCTAAGTGATTAGTTTTGCGCCGGCACAAATCGCTCAGAGGTAGATTGGCAGCGGAGAGAGCTGGAGGTCCTCGGGAGGAAAGCATTCAGTCCTCCAGCTATTTAATTATGAGGGTGGCAGACCCATGGGTGCATGGCTTCATTCTCCCACAACAGAGGCTCGCTAACAAACTCCGTTGAGTGCCTTTGATTGATCTGAAGCCATTTGAGGTGGCCGTGAAAAGACAAAGGCACTGACAGAAGGAGAGGAGGGGGAGAAGAGGGCAGGGGAGTTGGGAGAGGCAGGAGGGATTACAAAAAAAAGATGGAAGGAAAAAGAAGGGGAAGTGGAGCGGTCTGTCCGCAGGGAGGGAAGGGTGGAGGCAGGGAGAGGGGATGAGGGATGAAGGGGAGCAAGGCGTGGAAGAATGTGCAGAGAGAGGGGTGTGGATTCTGGTGTCTTTCCTGGCACAGCACTTTCCTGCACACACAACTACACATGGACCCAGACATAGAAACATTTACACCCAAGCCCCCACAAAACTCACACTTGGTTAAAATGTTGTTAGAGCTTCCACAGTATCAGGGGAGAAGAGATGTGGATGTATTTGCATAAGTGGGTATTATACTCTGAGCCCAGTGGACAGTAGCGATGGCTAAAGTAGATAAGATAGAGCTTTCATTCTCTCTTTCTCTCCCTCTCTTATCCCGTTACCACACACAAACTCTCCATTTACTGCTCACTCGTTTTTTTTCCCCCTCTCTTTCACTTCAGGACAGAAACCGTCTCTCTTCCTCAGTTTCCTCCTCCTGTCTGCCTGCAGACCCTCTCACCGACCAAACGCATTCATTCTGTATGATTGTTGTGCAGTTAACACCCAACTTTCCCCCTTATCTGCTGTACTTAACTCCCAGCATGAGAACTTTTTCAATTACCCCTGCCTCTACCTCTGTGGCTTAGGGACGAAGGCACTGTTTTGGCAGGATAAAGCGTCCGCAGAGGAGAGAGGGAGAGGGGGAAAAGAGAAGGATGGCGGCAGGAGAGGAAGGGAGGGGATGAGAAGTTGAGGGAGAGATTCCGCAGTGACTCTGTTCCAACAAGTCATCTTTCATTTTTATGACTTCAATCAAATGTCCTTGAAGCCTAAATATACTCAGATCATGCACTCTTATCCTGGCTGAAAGGCTGGGATACCTCTAAGTATAATACCTGCACTGCCCATTGTGGGCATTGATTTCAATGACTGTCATTGTATTGCTGTCATTTATTAGCAAGCAGCGTCCTGTCTTGGCTCTGCTTTGGCATAAATACAAAAACATTTCCTCTTCTCTCTCTCTCTCTCTCTCTCTCTCTCTCTCTCTCTCTCTCTCTCTCTCTCCCTCTCTCTTGTGGTCATTGTCTCTTGCTGTGCAGCCTCTCTCCACCTCTGTCTTTCTTCCATTCTCACACACAGTCTCTATCTTTCTTCCCTTGGCAGGAGACCACTGCAGTTTGTCACACACTGTGCAATATGGTGTGCAGATTGGAATCAAAAACCGGGAGTCCAATATACTTGTGGGGTCCGGACATCTTTGTGGGGCCAAAATGCTGAACCCCACAAAGTTAAAGGGCTGTTTGAGGGTTAAGACTTGGTTTTAGGATTAGGGTTAGAATTAGGTTATGGTTAGGGTGAGGGTAAGGGTTAAGGTTAGGCATTTAGTTGTGATGGTTAAGGTTAGGGTAAGGGGCTAGGGAATGCATTATGTCAATGACGGGTCCCCACAAAGATAGTGAGATGCTGTGTGTGTGTGTGTGTGTGTGTGTGTGTGTGTGTGTGTGTGTGTGTGTGTGTGTGTAGACCGTAAGCTAAGGAAGTAACCTTGCCCAGAGAACTCTTGCTTAAAAAAGTCAACGGTCGCCTTTGTGTGTGTTCCAGGACAGTTACAGAGTTATAGTTGTGTGTAATTCCATCTGTCAGTGTCTACCTCACTGGGATGCACTATGTGTTTTGTGTGTGTGTGTGTGTGTGTGTGTTCATCCAAAAGCCCACACAGCAGGACTGCCTCCTGTTCCTTCAGCCATTTTTATCCCATGTCCCATTTCCATCCTTCTCTTTCTCATTAAGACTTGCCTTCTCCACTCTCCTTTTCTCCGTCTCTCTCCTGTTCCTGTCCATTTCCCTATGCCTTTTTCTGCCTCTTTTTCTCTTCTCCTCCACCTCTACTTATTGGTCTATCAATCTCCCCTACTCTCTATTTTTGTTATTCTCAACCTCTCTCTCCCTCTTATCGCTTTCCACCCATTCTTTTTTCTCCTACTCATTTCCCACCTGCATGGGATTGCTGTTCAGAGCCAGCGAGCCCAGCACTTGTAATACCCTGACCAGAGTTATTTAGCCGCGCTATGACAGGTAGGGAAATGAAATCACCACTTGGCCGTGTGAGTGTTTTTCTTTTCGTTCCCCTTTACTGTTTCTCCTTCCCATTTATGAGACCGTGCTGCAGGGCTATTTTTAGTCTGCTGCCACCTTCTCACTGGCTTATAAAACCTGACCGTCAGATGTTCACTTAGGCAGAAATTCCCTATTATGATTGCGGAATTGATGAATGATATTATCTGCAGTTGTGTTCTAACAAATAAAAAACACCTCTCTCTGATGATCTGTAATATTTCATAACTACTTTGAAGATGACTCAAAACTTCAGTAAATCTAAGCAGACTTCTTGCTTTTGGCCCATGATAAATTGATCAATTCATTCACTCACATGCATGTTAACTTGTTACTTCCATGTTTTTAGCAATGCTAGCATCTTGACTTTAGGGATGGCCATGTCCGTTTGTGTCTGTCCACTTTATTACTTTATTCCAGACTGAAATAGCTCAACAAATATTGGATGGATTGCCATGAACTTTTGTACAGGCTTTCATGTTTCCCAGAGGACGACTCCTAATGACTTTAGTGATCCCCTGACATTTCCTGTAGCACGACCATGAGGTTGACATTCATGGCTTTTAAGGGAAATATCCTTACAACTATTGGATGGTTGTGCCCACCCCCCACACCCCTCAGGATGTGGTTTTTTTTTTTTTTTCTCTAGTGCCATAATCAAGTCAGATTTACAGCCAAATACCTGCAGAGCTAATGACATTCCCATCAGACCCAAACAGTACTTTTTATTTAGTGCTAATTAGCTGTTTATGTTGAAGATGGACAGAACATGGGAAACATCAATACAGTACCTGCTAAACGTCAACATGTTAGCATGCGCAGAGAATCCATCTTTTTGTTCTTAAAGTGGCCATATTATGCTCATTTTCAGGTTCATAATTGTAATTTGAGATTGTATCAGAATAGTTTTACATGGTTTAATTTTCCAAAAACACCATATTTTTGTTGTACTGCATTGCTGCAGCTCCTCTTTCACCCTGTGTCAGGTCTCTGTTTTAGCTACAGAGTGAGACCTCGCAACTTCTAAAACATCTTTGTTGTCAGTCGCACATGCCCAGTACCTAGGTAAGGATGACATGCGCTAGCTAGCGGTTTCTGTAACTTTGGCCTGTACAAGGCAGGATTAGCCGGGAGACTTCTTCTAAATGAGGGCACACTTCCAACTTTGTGTGGAATGGACATTGGTAAGTAGTTCTATACAATTTATTTTGTAAATTTGGGTGAATTTGTGTGTGTTGTAGCAGTGTTTTGCCATTGAGAACAATCTAGCATGCTAGCGGTTAGCCCCCCTAGGCCCCTCGTCTCGGCTAGTTACGTAGAACGCCGTGCAGATTTTGAACACCTCAATCGGAGACTGAAGGCAGGACACATTCAGAAACCCGTATCTCACTGAAAACAGCATGGATGTTTTTACCAAAGTCTGTATGTGTGTGGAACCACCAGAGACACAAAATAACACCCAAAATCCCAGAAAAGTGGTTTTTTTTTTTTTTTTTTTTTTTTTATAATATGGGCACTTTAAGGTTTTGTCAATCTAGTCTAACTACAGACAGGTAACTCATAAATCTCATAAATCCACACCTTCGTTTACTGAAACATCGTGAGATCTGTGATCACAAATGTCTTTAGGCTGTTGTACTGTACGTACTTCAGAATCAGAAAGGGTTTTATTGCCAAGTACGTTTTTTAACACATACAAGGAATTTGTTTTGGTGTTGTTGGTGCACGTCACACATTCTCTAAATGGAATATTAAAAAATATAAGTATAGGTATAAATAATATAAGTATAAGTATATGTACACAGTATGTATTCAATTAAAAATAAAGATAGAAATAAAATAAAAAGAGCATTAGCAGAGAGAGAACAGTGGCATGAAGAGAGAGTCAGGGTGGTTTCCGGGCCTTGTTAATAAGGCTAGTGGCGGAGGGGAAGAAGCTGTTCATGTGACGTGTGGTTTTGGTCCTGATGGACCTCAGCCTCCTGCCAGAGGGGAGTGTCTCAAAGAGTTTGTGGGAGGGGTCGGCCACAATCTTTCCAGCTCGCTTCAGAGTTGTGGTGACATACAGGTCCTGGAGCGGCGGCAGATTGCAGCCAATCACCTTCTCTGCTGACCGAATGACACGCTGCAGCCTGCCCTTGTCCTTGGCAGTGCTAGCAGTGTACCAGATGGTGATGGAGGATGTGAGGATGGACTCAGTGATGGCTGTGTAGAAGTGCACCATCATTGTCTTTGGCAGGTTGAATTTCTTCAGCTGCAGCAGGAAGTACATCCTCTGTTGTGCTTTCTTGATGAGGGAGCTGATGTTCAGCTCCCACTTGAGGTCCTGGGAGATGATAGTTCCCAGGAAGCGGAAAGACTCCACAGTGTCAATTGTGGAGTCACAGAGGGTGATGGGGCCAGGTGGGGCTGAGTTCCTCCTAAAGTCCACAACCATCTCCACTGTCTTTAGAGTGTTGAGCTCTGGATTGTTTTGATTGCACCAGGTCACCAGGTGGTCAGCCTCCCCCTATAGTCCGATGAGGGAGGTGTCGTCCGCGAACTTCAGAAGCTTGACGGGCTGGTGACTGGAGGTGCAGCTGTTGGTGTACAAGGAGAAGAGCAGGGGGGAAAGAACAGAGCCCTGGGGGGGGGAGGATCCGGTGCTGATGGCCTGTGAGTCGGAGACGTGTTTCCCCAGCTTCACATTCTGCTTCCTGTCAGAGAGGAAGTCAGTGATCCACCTGCAGGTGGAGTCAAGCACGCCTAGCTGGGAGAGCTTCTCCAGGAGCAGAGCCGGGATGGTGGTATTAAAGGCAGAGCTGAAGTCCACTAACAGGATCCTGGTTCCTGCGGAGTCCAGGTGCTGGAGGATGTAGTGTAGGGCCAGGTTGACTGCATTGTTTGCAGACCTGTTGGCTCTGTAGGCAAACTGCAGGGGGTCCAGGAGGGGGTCGGTGATGTCTTTTGAGGTGTGAAAGCACAAAGCGCTCAAAGGACCTAATTACCACAGAGGTCAGGATGACGGTTCTGAAGTCATTAAGTACTGTGGTCCTTGGCTTCCTGGGGACAGGGATAATGGTTGAGGTCTTGAAGCATGCTGGCACGTGACATGTCTTCAGTGAGGTGTTAAAAATGTCTGTGAACACTGGAGACAGCTGATCAGCGCAGTGCTTCAAGCTTGATGGGGAGACAGCATCCGGTCCAGCAGCTTTGCGGGGTTCTGTCTCCTGAAGAGTCTGTTGACGTCACTCTCGTGGATGGAGAGAGTCGTCACTGAGGTGGGTGGGGGATTGGAGGTGGAGGGGGGGACCTTTTAAGGAGGGCATTGGTGGGGGGGCCCAGGACCCTGCTGAGGTGGTGGAGGTGATGCACTGTAGCTGGAGCTGTGGGGAGGTGTTGTGGGGGATGGTTTCAGGACTGACCTTTTGTCTTTCAAATCGACAGTAGAACACGTTCAGGTCGTTGGCTATGTGTCGGTCATTGAAGGAGTGGAGGCTTTAGGCTTATAGGTAGTGATCTGTCCAAGTCCTTCCCAGACAGTTGCAGAGTCGTTAGCTGAAAACTGGCATGGAGCTTGTCAGAGTACCGTCGTTTAGCCTCCTTCACTGCCTTGCTAAACTTGTGCTTTGACTCTTTAAATCTGTCTTTGTCCCCACCTTTGAATGCCTCTTCCTTAGCAAGCCTTAACCTTCTGAGTTTGGCTGTGAGCCCTGGGGGGGCTCCAGTGCTGCTGACCACAGTGTCAGACATGGTGTCCTACGGCTTGACGTACTGTGGTCCACTTCCTTGATGTCCTCACTACAGGTTTGCAGAGCTTTAGTTTCTGCCTGTAGGCAGGGATCAAGTGGACCATGACATGGTCAGAGTGTCCCAGTGCAGCACGGGGGACGGCTTGATAAGCATCCCTGACTGTGGTGTAACAGTGATCCAGAATGTTCTCCTCTCTGGTCGGCCATTTAATAAACTGTCTAAATGTAGGGAGTTCATGAGTGAGGTTTCCTTTATTAAAGTCACCAAGGACAATAACTAGGGAGTCCGGGTTGGTCCGCTCCACACGCAGTATCCGGTCGGCAAGCATGCGCTGCGCGTCCTGCACGTTGGCCTGCGGTGAGATGTAAACACCAACCAGAATGAATGAAGCAAACTCACGGGGTGAATAAAAAGGCTTACAGTTTATGATGAATTATTCCAGGCCAGGAGATCAGTGCTGCTGGGTCGCTGTCACGTCGTTGCACCAGCCGCTGTTGATGTAGAAACAGATTTCTCCACCTTTTAGTTTTGCCGGAGAGATCTGTGTCTCTGTCCGCTCTGAAAAGCTGGAAGCCTCCCAGCTGCAGCGCAGAGTCCGGTATTAACATCAGATGAAGAAAAGTCCCTGTTTCTCACCAACAGCAGTTGTAATTCCTCCAGTTTGTTGGGCTGTGAGTGCACGTTAGAGAGGAATATTCCCGGTAATGGTGTGCGTAATCCTCGCTGGCGGAGACGCACAAGCGCACCGGCCCGTTTCCCTCTGCTCTGGCGCCTCGCTGCGTGAGCAAAGGTGAGCGCACCTTTGACCAGAATGTCCAAAATTTCCAGTGAAGGGAGAAGAAAAGTGGGAAACAAGTCAGATGGTGTTGTTCCCCTGAAGTTCACGAGCTCTTCACTGGTGAATGAGATCCGGGTACCATCGCAAGGAACTTCCAACCAGAAAACTATGCTTCTGATTTGATCATACACAGAGTTATACTAAAAATTAACCGGGGAGACTGTTAACATGCCGCAGTCTCGATCCATATAAAATGTGTTCAAAATGGGGGCAGATCAGCCAGTAGAGGGGCTTTTGTGGGTGTAGCCAAAGGCTGTTTTTCTGTTATGCTTTTGCTTCTCCTGCTGATTCCTCATTCTCATGTGTAGCGTCATGCACACAGTTTTTATGTGTAACAAGCAAGTTGGTCACCCTACCTTTTGAAGCAGAGAATGGGGTATTATGCCCCCTGGAGCTCTCCCATAACTCCCATGTTTTGTTTCCAAACAGAAAATGAACCACTGGTGCCGATTCCAGAGTTCCATAGTTCATTCAAAACCTTTCACACTCTCTGTAAAAGGATCCCATATCAGTCTTAGTGCCATAAAACTCCTATGTGGATCGATTTGCTCACGCTTCCGTAAATAAGTGGGTGTAGTAGCCTAGAGGTCAGAGAAGCAGGTTTGGATGTTATGGTTGCTGCTGGGAAATGTGGGGAGAGTACAGGATGAGGTGCTTTTTAAGAAAAGTGGTGGAGGATGGAGGAGGACTGGTGTGAAAGTGCCAAACTCTGAATGTGAAGCAGGGTGAATATGACAAAGCTTGTGCATGGTTGGGTGAAAAATGTACAGGTAAAAAAAAATGAAGAAAGAAAGAAACTTTTCTGGAATGGCTTTAGGCGGGAACAAAAATTCTCCTGCTTTTCTATGAGTCATAAAAAGCTGGTACTACTTGACAGCATTTCCATCTGCATGTTTTTTCCCCAAGCTCAGGGGCCCAGCTGAGGTGACAGATCGGTCCCAAGAAAAGGACACGCTGCCTGATGTTCAAGAATGGAAGACGTGTGAAGTTCTGATCCGTAAATGTCATTTTATCTCTTGGCTATCTTTCAAAAAATCATTCACTCTGTATCTCTCTTTGGGGTGTAGTTTCACACACACACACACACACACACACACACACACACACACACACACACACACACACACACACACACACACACACACACACACACACACACACTATCCCATCCTCATCTGTCAGATGCCTAATCTGATATTAAACGTACTCCCAAATGCTACACTACCCTTCAAAGCTCCCGTTTACCTCTGAGACACATGCATACCTGCCAATGACACTCCTTCCTCTCTGTCTTTCTTTAATACGAGGACACACCTGCCAAAGACATTGATTTCTTCCCCACCTTTTCTCTAACACACACACTTCGACCACAAAACACCTTTTCCCTTTGAGCAGCCGCCCTGCAAATGTCAGGAGGGGTAGTGGAAGAGGAGAGAAAGCGTGGATGTTGGGGGGTGGATGGGGATTGAGTGAGAGATGCGCACATCAGACACGAGGAGGATTTCACTTTTGCATGAAATCACGTTATCAGACCGGCGCAGGGTATGCCAGCTGGGAGAAGGAAGCAGGAGTAGGAGGGGCTGACAGACAGGAGGGGGAAAGGAAATGTTCAAGACACCGTAGGCTCCCATTTCCTGACTAGGAAATATAAAAGCAATGATTTCATATTGATGAATTATTACTAGAAAGGTTCAGAATCTGTGCCCAGGACTGTCTAAGTGGTTCATTTGGATGTGGATGTGGACTGGCCAACAGTATTGGGTGTCAATTTCATGGTTACTTTGTCTTGTACACCAACCTAAGCTTCAAAGAAATGTCTTATATCGAAAGAGGAGCGTATAATCGCCGACATAATATGCGCTCACACATGCTCATGCATACTATACACAGCGTTGGCATAATCTCCCCTGCTTTGGCATGTGGATGCACACTCAGAAGTGCTCACACCTTTATTGTATTTTCATCATATTAGACACAGTGCTTGCCGCACACACACAGGTACAATATGGGTAGCAGAGAGACAGCGCGTGTTTTTAAGTATGTACACGCACACATAATCTCAAACCTGCGTACAAACATCTAACACATTCTGCACTGTGCTATTTATTATTTTGTTATTCTTCAACTTGTTAGGGCAATATTAATTATTCATTGCATCGGTTAGCCCATAAATATCTTCCCAGGAGATTAATATAAAACGTATCTGTCCTACTTTCTCACCGGCATACACACTCGTGCCAATGCCGTACCTGACACAGAGCAAGGAGCCTATTTGCTATGCAGGGGAACCTCCGACAAGACGACCTAAACTTGAATTAATTAAACATTAGGCATTAATCAGAAATGAGATCGTTAATCTCGACAAGATTATCTGTGATATTTTGTAAATGATGTGTTCCTCCTCGGGCGTACGGAGTGGAAGGGGACGCACACTCGGGCATGCATACGTGCTGACAGACATTTATATACATAGTGGAGACAATTTACATAGCACAGTGTACGTGCGTGCGTTTATAGGCTGACGAGCCAGCTCTCATTGCTCCTTGATGCCCTTTACATGTTTCAATCAACATCAATCAACGCTAGGAATGCTCTTCATATTAAGTAAGACTGAAAAGTGCAGCTGCAGAAGGAGAGAGGGAGGGAGAGGGAGGACATTCACAGATCAGTGGATATGGCTTTCATTTAGTTAGACCATGATGGGGTCAAATGTCATTGCAGACCACTGTAACTTCGCTGACCTATGCACACCACACACACACAAATCATACAAGCTCACATTTGCTCCCTCATAATTGAAAGATCACACAGTGCGGAGGTGTTTGCCAAATGAGAAAATTAAGTTTGGCACCTAAAAGTCCCACTACTTACAGTAGGAACATCTGACGCATGCAATCTTTTTTTATGAATCTAAATTGGAGGTGACTTTGTGGAGTGTTAAAACTCTGAGCTGGCGTTTACAGAAAGATTATTGCTTTCTCCGGAGCTTCTTTTTCTGCTCTTCAGCTTTGAGCAGCAGAGCTGTACTTATCACTGGGTTTTGTCAAGAGAGGAACTAGGTCTCTGGCTCTGAGGCGAGTGTGGGTCTTATCGCTGGCTAACTTTGTTTCTGGATATGTCTGTTGCCTTTAAGCGTACACGCCCGTACAGAACCGCACACACACTAGCGAGTGCTGACGTCCTCTTATACACTCAACATCAAAAGTCTGCGTTTTATCATACATGCATGGACACCCAGGCATATTGTTTCAAACACAATCATACTGTACATGTGTACATTCAACATTCAGCATCAGAGAAGTTGCCATCTAATCCCTGTATTTTGCTCTGTACTCACAATAGTTGCTTCACACTAAGTGGGCCACCCCTGCGCCTTTTGTTGATGATAACACCAAGTTATTTTCCACAACTGTGAACTGCTTCAATTATACTCCCTGGCTAGAAGCACTAATGGCAGATAAGTGATTAGGACCTAGTGCATAGATTTGCCCCATTTTATTTGGTGCAGCAATTAATACTGAAACTGAGGTAACAGAGAGCTAGATACGACTTTTTTTTTTCTTCTGTAGCCCAAAGGAAAGAAGCCAAATGGCCAACAATGGTATAGTGATTACATTTGTACATACATGGGGGGGTCTTAAAGTCTTGTTGGCTTAGAAATATGTACTGTAGATTCTGCCAGAAAGTTCTCTTCTGTGTTTTCTTGACTCTGCATCCAACGCAACACAGCCTTACAAAACAGTATCTCCGTTAAAAAAAACTGGACTCTCCCTGTCCAAAGTCCAATCAAAAAATGCTTATCAGCTAAATCCTCCGGTTCCTACCGTTCTGTTCGGAGATCACATAGTTTGTGGCAATTTCACTGATGGCAAATTTGAACTCCTAAACCACATTCAAAAACTAAAATGATTAAGGTTATAAAGTGGCTCCTACATTCTTTTTTTTTTATCATTGTTGATGCCTTTTTTGGTTGGGGGGGCTATGTAAAAAAAATCTTTATGAATTAATTTAGTTGATATTATGCTTACAGTTAGAGTAGTAGTTGGATTATGGGGTTCAATGCTAAATATAATGAAGCCGTCCCTCATTTGTCAGTGCCTTATAAACACTGTAGCAAGGTTTGGTTAGATTTAGGCAAAAAACTATGGTTTATTTTTGGTTATTGTTGGGGAAAGATCATGGTTGGGTTAAATAACTTGCTGATTATGGTTAGGGAAACGTGGTTTGGGTTAAAAGTACTACATACATTTAGTTAAATGTACGCTGTAGAGTTTTTGACAATTTTTTAGCATTATGCAGAAGCCTTTTTTACGAGTGGTTCCCCGTTTTGTTTGTCTCATGCATGAGGATGTACATGTATATACAGTACTTGGCAACGCCTCAACAAAGAGAGGGAATAAGAAGATTGCAACAAGCAAACCTGGATAAAAAGTAGCTCTCAACGTGTTCAAAAAATCTGCTTTGTAAACATTCAAACACGTTTGTTAGACTTGAAGGATGCAAACAATGCATTTGGGTGAGTGACATTCAGTGTAAGCATATAACTTTTGTTTTTTTCACAAGAAATCTCCACACGGCACATTTTAAGGTATGACTTTTGTCTTCATGGTTGCAATAAGAGTAGTCCATATTCACGACGTTCCACTTCCGGGATTGCTCCGGTGCCGCAGGAAATTCCGCTGGATGCGTGTCTTTTCGCCGATGTCCGTTACCTTCCGCTTTCTTTGTGTTTTTTTTTTTTTTTTTTTTAAGATAATTTTTTTGGGCTTTTCCACCTTTATTTGACAGGACAGTTAGGTGAGAAAGGAGAGAGAGAGGGGGAAGACATGCAGGAAATCTTCACAGGTCGGACTCCAACCCTGGACCTCTGCGTCGATGCATAAGCCTCCAAGTATATGTGCTCCTGCTCTACCGTCTGAGCCAAGCCGGCCGCTTTGTGGTGGAATTTTAAACTCGGGTGGATTTATGAGGACTATGGTAAACTGCTCCTCAGATCTCTGCAGGGTAAATCCAGACAGCTAGCTAGACTATCTGTCCAATCTGAGTTTTCTCTCGCACGACTAAAACAACTTTTGAAAGTACTCGTTCCACCAAAACAAATTCCTTCCCGAAGCTACTTTGCAGTGGCTCCATGCGGAGCTTAGCACCGCCCATGACGATTGTGATTGGTTTAAAGAAATGCCAATAAACCAGAGCACGTTTTTCTGTGTGGACTAGCCAGATCTTCCTCCACAGCGCTGTGGAGGAAGATCTGGCAAAGCGAGACTACAATAAGAGCTACTTGGTTAGAGTTTCGGAACAATCGTGGTCATGGCTAAAATGAACTAACATTGACTGTCTGTAGGAAAAGAGAAGCAAACAGTGGTCTCCTGGGTCAAAGTCTATAGAGGTCTTGCCACTTGAACGTAAACATATTTCGTTCCGGGGTATTTGCTGAAACAACTGATGCTGTCGTTTTTATTGGGAGGACAGTCTCTCTTTACCTGTGGATCAAAATGGGCCCCCAGCTCATTTTTAGAAAAAAGATTGAAAAGACATTATTGATATGTTCTTATGTGCTTTCACCCACAGGCAGGTGTGTTTGAGCCTGGTGTTATGAATAGAAATGAAACAATAGGAGGTGTTTGTTAAAACCCATGCACGTGCCTCTTTAAGGTTGCTTAAAGGTTACCTCTGAAGTGAGAGGTGGCTGCATACAATTAGACCTCTGTATGGAGGATGAGTCATCAAAATGACTAAAGGCATATTTACAAGGAAAAAGGGCCTCAGGGGCTATGTTAAGTACAAATTTATTTAATGTTACTTGCAGTTTTTTAAAATCTGTATCATCCCCCCAGAGTATGTTAATAAGTACACCACTTTAGCCCTGAGAAGGAATCTTTTATTTAATGGGTTCCTTAAGTGAACAGAGCGACAGGGTATTTTCCTTTTCAACACTTTAGATATATTCACTGTTTATGCATTTAGATGGTTCGCAAATCTGGTGTGACTTGCTGGAAAAACTGTAAATCAGTAGACAGGGATTCACTACTTTTGCTCTTGATAATAAGGAGGATAAATGCACAAAAAACTCTGGTTGCAAAAACTGAAATTTTAACTTGGGTTATCAGATAGTATCTGTATCCACTGGGGCATTCAGCCAACTATTTGATTACAGCAACAGAAAGTTTAAGTTTGTATCTTTAAAACATCACTAGGTTTATCATAGCACTCTGCATGCAGGTGAACTATATCCTACAGAGGTTTGACCCTCAGATCAACATAAGCTGTGAGTTAACTGTTAGTACTCCTCCCTCTGTTTGGATGAATAATCAAGAAAAAATATCACTGTTTACTGTTATCCAAGGAAGGGAAACAGGACAAAGTATTTTCCTCCTGAGAGACATTTACTGCATTTTGAAATCTGAATTTGACAGCTGCACTGCTGTTCTTTATGTTTTGTAGTTTAGTCTCTGATGAAAAACATAGTATGAGGCGTGCATATTCATAATGCAGCAGCTTACAGGGAAAACAGCTGGCAGCCAAGGTCATTGGTTTTGAATCCCATAATACGTTGATGTGAATGAATGCGAGTGTGAGTGAATGCACACTTTCCTGACCCTCCTAAATGTCCACTGAACTGTCTTTGAGCATGGCACTTAACTCCTTTCAAGGATAAAAGGATGTGCGGGTGTTGTGCACCTCTCCGAGTATGACTGTGTATAAATGTATAAGTGTCAACCAGTGCGTTGCTGTAAAAAAACATGCATGCTCAGCAAATCGTCCCAGGATAAACAAAGGTTTAAATATAGATATTACAATGGTAGCTGTTGTAGAGAAAATGTCGACATCTATCTTGAATTAGTGCTGCAGTAGCCACTGCAAGTAATCCTCTCTGGAAAGTTATTAATTAAAACAACATTAGCACTGCAGTTTATTGGCAGACTGAAACTATGACAGGCCCAGATGTACAGGATTTATGTGGGCATGTGCCTTATGTTTGCCCGTGTGTCTGGATAGGAAAGCAGATAAAGGACAGCCTATTCTTAAAGAGAAATTCTGGTTTAATACAACCTGGGTCGATCATACAGGTTTTCAACATACTGCCAGGTTAGCCAAACAAAATAATCGGGTTAAACGGTTGGTTTGAGTATAAACTGATTATCGGACCACATATTGCTGTGTTCCTTAAGGTGCTTACACACCAACCAGATGGCTGACCATCAGCAGAAAAGGCAGTCGGACTGATCAGTCGGGTCCCCAAGGTCCAAAAAAATGCCTCAAAACACACTGAGGCAACGCCGACTTGAGCGTGCGCGAAACGTAATACGTCTCCATAGCAGCAGGCGGCGCTTCTCTGTATTGTTTCCCAGAAAATGAAAACCGGCAGCTGATAAGACAAATGCGTCACGTGGGTCTTTTTTCTCCGGAAATTCACAGCCAGACTGTCATGGCGGCTTGTTCAGAATACGATCTAATATTGTACTAAAATAGTTCACCGAAACGTGTTTCTGAAAACATTTTAAGCGAGAAATAGGCCGTGCAGTTTCTGAATCTGTCTTCATTTCAGATCAACAAAGGTTAGTTTAAAAGATTTTTGACAGCCAAAATGAAGACTGACGGCTCCTCGGACGGACAACGGCACGGGACACACCGAACAGACTCGAGTCACCGACCTTGCCAGATGGTCCGACGGCCGATAATCGGCTCTGTGTGTCAGCGCCCTTAGTCTGGATCTGAAAGCCTGGCATCACACGCCGGATGTCCGACTTTATCCTGACAGGCTTTGCCTCTCACCTTCCGGTCTCTGTGTGTTACCGTTCTCAAAACCCCTTCTCTTTGGGAAACGACAACATAAATGTATTTCGAGTTAGCAAGCCACATGCTGAAAATGGCAAGTTTTGAAGAAAATTTGGATTGTACAATAAGACAGACCTGCTTGGTTCTTTTGGGGAATGATGGTAAAGATTTACAAAGAATATGTTTACAGGATTTACTATCTAACTGGGATGATTTTGGAGTGATTGGTGGGGATTGCTGTGAACTAAGTACACACTGCGATACACTGGTAAGAGCAAATGAGGTTTAACCATGTATCCAGCTCATTTAAACAGCTTACGTTTACTTACTTACTTTATTGTGTGAATAGTTAACTTCATTTAATATTGTATGTGGCATTTTGTTTTATCGGGGTGCAAATGTTTCACCAAAACAAGTTCCTACCCGACACTATTTTGCAGAGCCACTGGTGCTGTGTCCGGAGCTTAGCGCCGCCCAAGACGATTGTGATTGGTTTAAAGAAATGCAAACAACCTAGAGTGTTTTTTCCTCCTATCCTAGAATTTATCTGTGGTGTAGCCAGATGTTACTGCACAGCGCTGTTGAAATAGTTCTGGCAATACGAGACTAATGTGTTCCCAGATTTCAGCCATTACTTTGGAGAGTGCAATTGTATAACTGACAGAAATGATGGGCAAAACTAACAAAATAAGGCTCAAGTATCATTCAAGTTTCGTTTAATAAGGTTGAAGGTTCCTTCTCAGTGCAGCCATACTGCTTGAAAGTGTTTCTATCGGCATCTGTATCCATGTCCTTGTCCCCCCTTTTTTAATACAGAGCTCATGTCCTTTTAAAATTACTTTTTGAGCCATTTTCTCAAGCCTTTTACCGAAAACCAAAGTTGATGCTGAGAACAAATCAGAAATCTTAAAGCGATTCCCCTGAGGGCCGGCGGGGTACGGGGGGGCAGCAGATTGGGTTGGTACCGCAAGAGCACGCCACAAGGACATTTTACTGCTGGATTTCATTACCTTACAAAATCCTATATATACATCTAGTACACAAAACAATTTGCTAAAAGGTATTCAGATGACTCATGTTTATAATAGTCTAAAATGTGGCTCACGTTGATGCCTGCGGTCATTTTCAGAGAAAGCATTCTTCTTTCTTCTCTCTAAATGGTTGATACTCCACTTTGAAATGAACCTTTTTAAATTCTACATATTCTGCTCATTTCCTCACCAGAATTGGGCTGAGGCCAGACAACATGTTCATCTGTGCCCCACATCAACTCACCCCAAATGGCCCCTCAATCGACTCAAACTTACAGTCACATTAGAGAGGCACTTCTGGCGTGAACAGGGTGCCGTTTGTCATACATATTACCCCAGATTCAGATTGGAGTCTAATAGTCTTTTTGTTCACTTCTTCTGTCTCTGTCATGATGCTCCCAAATTTCTTTCCTTCGTCTCTAATTAGCCCCTTTTATGCTTGCTGTTGCACTTGAAATCGTTCACTCTCTTCTGTGCATATTCATCTCTTCAGTCTCTCTCTCTCTCTCTCTCTCTCTCTCTCCATCTGCCTCTCCTTCTCTCCGTCATCTCTCTCTTATAGAGATGGATGAAAGGGGATATCAGGGAGTCTGGGTGGAGAGCTCAGCTGATCAAGGCAGGTCATTTACTCACCGCAAGCCCATCCATCCTGGAACCGACACATACCCACCTCTCACACCCACACATCCTTGCCCCGAAACACACTCCTCTCACAAACACGCTGCCCCTAAATGACTTCCATCTCTCTAGGTGTATTATAACACTCCTGGGAAGGCTGGTTTGAGATTAAGTATTCAAAACGACCGAACTCTTTTCCATTAGGAAGTTGTTCGGTCACACATCCGAGCAGACATGCTCACCAAAACAAACACACACTCTAAAGAAATATCACACGTACTCAGGCACACAGCCAGTGCCCAAAGCTCTAGACACCTCATTACTGGCATGGCGTGCTTTCACCACTGGGATGTTGTGAGTAAATGTGTCCCCCCTGACATTTTTTCTGTTTGCAGCTATGCTCCCTGTGGGCTGACTTTTAATAACATCACGCCACTCTGCATCTGTACTTGGGGAACTGTTGGTATCATTCTCATGGTAACTAAATAATGTTGCCGTCTCATTGGTCTAGCTGCCTGCAGGTCAAATTACAACCCAGCAAAGAGGCCATTTTCTATCCTGACAGCCTATGCACCACCCAAAAACAGCTTATTTTACCCCCAACATGACGGCATGATTATAGCAAATGCTTGACGCCACCTCCAGCAGGTTAGCGAGTCAGCGAGAGAGGAAGATAAAACTGGGTGGCGTGGAAGGCAGAGAGAGAGAGATGATCTAGAAAATTGTGGTGATGAAAAACCAGCGGAAGGTGTTCGAGACGGAAAAGGCCCACGTTGCCGCTCTATCGGGCAGTACTCGTTATTGACAGATGTGCGGCATAATCAGAATACGGCATGTATTCGCTACTGCAGAGTGGATGGATGAGTCAGGGCAGAAAATGCGATTACAGCGGCAATCATAACTCAGATTAGCCTTCCGGTGTACCTCTCTCCAATGCTCAACACAGGAATCAATCACCATCACATTCAGTACGCCGCCTCATATCACACACAGGGCCACACCAAAGGGACAAATATTATTCTCTCCGGCAGAGAAAACATTGTCTATAGCGCAAGGACAACAATCGCTCTCTTTTAATAAATAACGGCAGCTATTATGATCATAAATAGTGAGAGGGCTAGAGGCTGTATGTAGGGGGGAGGATGATACATGAATCCACTCAGCATATTACTGCTGTGGGCCTGTATCTGTGCAACTGAGGGGATCAAAGGATCTCCTGACAAAAGAGGCGCCGATGCAGCGTGCTGAGATGACAGCCTTCACCAATGCTAGCAGTGCACTCAGCACTAACATTGGCTGACTAGAGACCTGACTAACCAGTCCAGAACAGCACATTCAGTCCCCCCGCTGTTTTCTCTATCTGATTATTATTGATGACATCAGGACATCGTAGGGCCCTTGGAGGCTCATTAAATCAGAAGTCAACTTAATAATGAAAGTGAACCCTCTGCACTGGATCACTTCATTTACCCTACACTACAGAGTAACAGGGTAGCTTTTGCATGCTTTGATGCATTTTATTAATTCCCTCTGGATTGCAAGTTGATTAAACTGTATGACTTCAAATTGTGTAGCAAAAACTTCTTCATGGGTAATGTACAAAGCCCAAAGCACTTGGCTGGTGTGTGTGTGTGTGTGTGTGTGTGTGTGTGTGTGTGTGTGTGTGTGTGTGTGTGTGTGTGTGTGTGTGTGTGTGTGTGTGTGTGTGTGTGTGTGTGTACAGGAGTCATCTGGTTCTCTCTGTTCTACTGTAACTTGCAATGCTCCAGGTTGGAAAATGACTGGTGTGCTCTGCGTCTTGATCATTCAAATTAATTTGAAGCCACGCTGAGAACAATATTCCATCAAATGGTTTGTAAATCACAGGCATTCACATTTACACACTTGCACACAAATACTCTTGTAGACACTCTTCTCTTCACACTCATGGACAGACAAATACATTGTATATATACGCGTACACAAATGCACGTTTTTACTCACACAACTACACAAACGCATCCACTTTGACTACGGTTGGTTTGACGTTGATGTACAAAATGAGCGAATCCCATTTTCTCTCAGCCTTTTCTCCCATTCGGAATGATCCCCATAAACTCAGAGCCTGGAGGAACAGACATGGCCCGTCAAATTTTTTTATGGCTTTTCCCACAATCGCTCAGGACTACAATGGTGTTTTTACGATGTTACTGTATACCCCCGCCCCCGACCTGCCACAGCACCAGGGAAACTAACAAGGTCCTTATGTTTAATGGACTCAACACACTCATACTTCCAGCAGTCACCAAATTGTCACTACTACGAGCAGCCTAAGCAGCGATCAACCACTTGCCTCTAATCAAACCTAAGTGTGCTGTACATTTTTCGCCTGCTGTTTCATTGCGCTCCCCCATAGGCCACAATCTCCGCATGCTTTTTTTCCGCTCGATCATTAAATGGGAGATGTTGGGCGCCACTGGATCGAGTCAAGGTATTTCCATATGTAATTTAGCAGTGACAATCGGAGAGACATGGCTCCATCTTCATCAATGGTTAACTGTGAAACAAGATTCAGCCCCTTTTTCAATCTGTGGCCAGTCCTGTGGTGGCGCCTAATAGTGTGTATCTTACTGCTTATCACTCTGTTTCTCTGAGCCAACAGGCTGTTATGCTTAGATAACCATAGTCATTTGCTGTGTTAAGTGGCTGATTGCTTCACAGTTGTGTTTAGCGTGCATGTGCGAGTGTGTGGCATTCTTTCATGCATGTGTAAGCACGTCAATGTCATTTTTTTTTTACCCTGCCTTTGTGTTTATGGGAGTTTGGTGTGTGTGTGTGTGTGTGTGTGTGTGTGTGTGTGTGTGTGTGTGTGTGTGTGTGTGTGTGTGTGTGTGCATTAGCGTATGTGCCTAACCTGCACATGTGGCTAACAGCTGCAGCCTCTTTCCTCCACAAAGCTTAGCTCCAGTCCTAGGCAGCATGGCTGAGAAAGATTAAAGTCACCCATATTCCACTTAGCGCCAGGAGACGTAAGGAAATTAAACAATGCTATTTGCATACAATTACACAACAGCATGGCAAACCGCTCGGTTAGCCACCGTCTGGTCAACTAAAGAGCGCTGCTCAGTGTTGCTTCATTAACTATGCAAACAACTCGGGCTGGCCGTATTCAATCACAGCTGTTGATTTGGACTGTGAGAGAAAGGCAGAAAAAAACACAAATTCAACAGTTTCTTTATTCACAATGTATGAGCTAATGCAAGTGTGTGGTGCTAGTTTGTCCTGTTTTACTCATTTGACAGAAGCCATTCCTGCACTGCAGGTAAATCATATTGTTTGGATTGAGATTATTTCACACATGTATGTGAGCCCACATCTGCTCTGACATTTTAGTCTGTCATCATGTTTGAAATATGAGACTCGCACCCTGCTGAGAAAAAATCTCTCTTCCTCGAGGTATGCTACCATCACTGTCTCTCTTTGCTCCTCTCTGCTACACACACATTCGGATGCAAACCGTCACCTTTTGCATCCTTTCACAAGTACGGATATTAAACCACATATCAATTTCTTTCCCATCTTTCATCTCAAACATATATTCACATTCACACCGATCTCCCTCTGTCTGTCTCTCTTCCTATCACTCCGTCCATCATCCCAACACACAGCCAACTCACCTGGTGAAATATTAATGTGTTCACTGAAGTGTTCTTGTTTGGAGTGCTGCCCTGACCATGAGGTTTGTTTCTGCCGTTCAGGGGCTCAGACAGAGGTCCACACTGTTGGATGCAACAGTGAGGACAACTCGAAGCATGCCTTCGCTGTCTACAACGACGCTTGCTTTAGGTCTGCATAAGAGAAGGTCTCCAGTCGTTTGCTCAATGCAAACAATTTATGAGTGCGATGTTAAGCCCAACCGAGGCTACAGTACAGTGAGCTTTCAAAATAAGTAGAGCTGCAGCGAGTTAAACACACCATCAGCCTGAAGCTGTGGAGGAAGGACAAGAGCTTTTTTTTTTTCCAGAGCTTCATCTTACATCTTAGGCCTCTTAAGCTTCCCTCAACCACCACAACCCTCCAACACACACAGACAATTATCAAATAGTATTAGTGTGCACTGTATGTACTTTAAATTTACTGCCAAGTTTTACTGATGCTGCTGCTCTTGTCCTGTCAGATTGTTTTTAAATGTTTGACACACACATATATATAATGTTTTTGTTCCCCTCCGAGAAGAATGCCAGACAAAGTTTCATTATGCACTTGTATAATGAAAGTAAAGGTTCTATATATCTACAAGTCCCACCTCTTTGTTTTTTTGCTCCAAATTGTACTTTCTAATAAGCTCTGAAACTGCAGGTGCTGTTGTTTCTTCTGTGCCCCCTTTTATGTACACCTTCCAAGTGTTGATGCTTCTCTTATGGAGGCCTAAATAAGGAATGAGCTTAGTAACTGCGAGCGGCTCCCTCCTGTTTTCATTCAACGCACTCCTGTCGGTTTGCTTACTCCACATTGCCCACAGATCCCTCTTGGTTTATGCATGAGTATTCACACCATGGCATGTATGTACTATATTTGTGTGTACTTGCACTGGTGCCTGCTGCATGTGTGCCTGTCTGCTGTCTGTGTGTGTGGGTGTCAGAGCATGTATTTGCACATATGCAGTTTTTTTTGAAGACCTGAAAATCTTTGGGCAAGCGCATCAAACATTACTCCAGATTTGTTATGAAGAGGCAAAGGTTCAGTTCTGGGCTCCTAATTTGCACATGTCTAAGAAGGGGTATGGATTTTATATTTTATACTGGAGTAATGCTGACATTCCTTTTAGCTGTGCTTATCTCGCATCCTGAGTCTATATAAGCTTGTGCTTGCGGATGGCGCTTTTACCTGGGAAGAGAAAAAAAGATAAGAGCATACAGACAAAAATACACACACACACACACACACACACACACACACACACACACACACACACACACACACACACACACACACACACAATGGAGGTCCTTACAGGTTGAAAATGAGTCGCTGCTTAGATAAAACATCCATTGCATTCCTAACTAAGCCTGAAAAGACCTGTGTACTTCAGAAAAAAAGATCAACCTGGATCAGGATTGACCTGAGCAGTAGAGCTGGACATGAGACAGCACCTTGTGTCCAGCTGGTCCCTGACCACTGAAAAAAAAGAATCCCCACAAATCTTAGACATGCTTCTGTGTTTCTGAATAAACTGTCAATAGTCTGCAAACGTTCCAGTTACAGGCAGTACAGCCACTTTTTTATCTTGTCTAGACTATGACATCATAAAAAAATACTGCCTGCATTCCTCTAGAGAGCAAAACCCGACCCAGGTTCGACATTTTAAATTTAAAAGTCCAATAACTGTAACAGCAAAGTTGGCCCGACCCGAGGCAAAAGCACATGATGTCAAAAGACAAGTTATCATGCAGTGTGCCTCAGTGGGCTTGAAGATCTGTCGTTGGCAATCGCGCAAGTATGCAGACATATACGCATACATTTTACACAAATACGTTAGTGTGTCACAGGGATAAACACTGATGCTGCCATCTTATTTTAAGACAGGCGGGATTAGGCTGGAGTGATGACTGACAAGGATTTCATTGTTCTTATTAAACTGAAATACTTTAAGATGATACATGTAGGATTGTGTCATTGTTTGATTAAAGATGATTTCAGCCTGGTTTAAGAATGAGTGGCAAATGGCTCTTTATTAGTTTTCATGAATAACAAAAAGTGCGGCCATGTGTATGTGTGTAAAAGGAAAGGGTAATGATTTAGGGTAAGAAATAGAGGCTGGCTGGCGGTAGGCTGTTTGGGGTTAACCATAGGTTGGCACCAGCGGCTGAAGAAGTGGCCCACTGTAGTCAACCCAAACTGCGTTCAGTCAATTACGTCTTAATCAGATTTTCTTGTCATTCTATTCACCAGGAATGTATGCTTTACTGCAAAAGTTAAGCATTGTTTTACCAGAGCCTACAGTGTTGGCCCCCCTGCTGCATCACCGATGTAGCCTCATTTAAATAAATGAGATGGCTTCATTTTTCATTCAGTGCTGTTGTCTGTCTGAACACAGCTAGTCTGCATCAATGGAAGTACATTTCCAGGATGAATCCTGACATTCCGCTCTCTGTGTGTTGCCGTTCATAAAATCCCTTCGATATGAGAAACAACAACAAACTTGGAGCGAGCAAGCCACGTGTTTATAATGGCAACTTTTGAAGACATTTTGGAACGTGCAACAAGGCAGGCCTGCTTGGTTCTTTCGGGGAATGATTGTAAAGATTTACAAAGAATATGTTTATGGCATTTGCTATCTAACTGGGATGTTTTGGGACCGATTACTAGGGACGAAGTACATACGGCGATAGCAAATTACTTTTAACCATGTATCCAGCTAAAAGTCCAATAACTGTAACAGCAAAAAAACCCACCCACCCCTCTCCTCCGCTACCTTCGAGGCCATTTTCCAGAGCCACAGTCGCTGCGTCTGGAGCTTTGTGCCACCCAAGACGATTGTGATTGATCTAAAGAAATGCAAACAACCCAGGGTGTTTTTTTTCTCCTATCCTGCAATGTATGTGTGGAGGAGCCAGACTTGACTCCACAGCGCTGTGGAGATAGGTCTGGCAATGCAAAACTAGAACACAGCCTAACAGATCTCAACAAAAGACAAGTAGGCAAACAGGTGTAGGCTCTCTCCCAGTCCAACAGCAGCACAACAAAGTCAACTCTCCCTGCTGCTAC